>PVJD01000256.1:0-260271 GCA_004026545.1 Mormoops blainvillei
TCACTCATCGTTGCTTCCTTGGAGGTCAGGAGCTCACAACATGATTTTTTTCTCTTGCCCTTACAAGGAAATCTTTGAAACTTTCTTTAGACAGGGAACCAAAAATAGTGACAAGGAGAAAGGGTTGCCAAAGATGTGTCCTTTCTCCCTCCTTTTATTTCATTTACAGTAAAATCTTAAATCTATGTGAGCAGTTTGGCACATTCCTCTTACCAGACACTGTTTATTTCAAGTAAATTCATGCTGCATTTACTCTATAGCTCTCAGGATATCTTATGTTTAAATACCTACAGTGACTACTACTCCTTTCTATTCATTTTAACTTACCAATAATTTTTCAAAAAGCTACAGTTATATCTTTCTGTCTTAGCCGTATGTCACAGGATTTCCACGGTCTCTGGGAGGCTGCAGTGTGTAAACCATGTGGGGGCAGCTGGAAGGCACAGGTTCAAGTTCTGAGCCCACTGTTGGCTGTGAACCTTGGGAAAGCTTTCTGCCCTATTTCCTCATTTATGAGACGTTGAGTGATGGGGCTAAAGGCTCCCTTTTCTTCCTCATAGAGCAATAGAAGAGAGACTGTATGGAAGAGAGACAAGCTAGTAAGCCAGTGTAACAGAGTGCCAGTGGAGAAGGCAGGGGGTGGGTAGAAAACCCCAAGGCAGAACTGAAGGTGGGAAACCACTTGCCCTGCCAGGGAAGGGCGGGGCTGCCAGAGGAAAGAGGTTGCCCGAGGGAGCGCATGACTCAGCAGGAGGGAGCTTATACAGAACATGCTTGACTGGAGACTTTGCCCCCTTATTCAACATGGCGGCTGAAAGAGGAGCAAGGCAAACATGGATGATGTTCGCCCTCATTAATTGGAAAGTTGGACACTCCCACTGGCTTCCAGTGCCTGTGGGATTCTGGGAGATGACTTTTAAATGGAGTGCTCCCGGAAGCAAGAGGTCTGTCAGCTCTTTCCCCTCCCCTGGCTGGCCTGGTTGTCCACAGGGAGCCTGAGATCCTGAAACCCGTGAATTCCCCAGAGACCCGATGGCTGGGCTCCGAACCGCTGCACCCCTCCCACACAGAGTACTAGCTGAACGATGACCAGGAGCCTGCTAAGCCACCTGGATAATCCTGTTGCAGTTATCTACATTTCATAAAGGATGGTACTTATAGGAACTGGAAAAAGGATTTCAGGCACATTCTTGCCCTGGCAGAGGGTGGCAGGGCTATTTGTCTTTGGGTATTTTAAAGGGAGCAGGGCCCTGAGGCAGAAAACTACCACCATTCCAAAACTATGTAACCTTAACATAAACAGCCCCTTTCCTTTTCACCAGACTCCCGTCTGCAGAATTATGACTCCAGGCAGCAAACAATAGAACCTCACTGACTGTTTTGGAACAGCATGAGGCTGTCCAGTAACACCAGGACAAGTGGAATGGGGAAACTGAGAGCAGCTTACAAGCAGCTTACAGTCATCTAGTAAATTTGAAAATCCTAACTTCTGTAACCAAGGACACTTATGAGTAAATGGTTTACATGTCTCCCCAACAAGAGGATAAATAGCTTAAATCATCCTACTCAGGAAGATAGATACCAGAAATCCAATTAGTTGCCAATCACACCCAAGGACAAATGAAGTTAAGGGAATAAGAGATTTTCCCCAAGACCTCCCCTAAACCCCTGTCTTAAAAAACCCTCAAAACTAAGGTCCCAGAGTAAGTTCTCCCTCCCAGGAACACTCCCATACCTTTCCCTTCCCTTTCTTCTTCCCCTACAAGTGTGAATCTCCTAAACTCTAAGACACCCCACAAGACTTGCAACTAGGGGAGCAATGGGCTGTGGCAGCTCGTCCTGAGCTAAGCCCCTGACCCTGTCCCTAAGGTCCCCTTTTCTTTGACTTCTTAGTGAGCCAAAGCAGCCCTGCCTAGGCTCATTCCCCATCTAGTCTCTACCCTATTGCTTCTTCTATCCTAGGCCCTTCTGCATTTCACTGTCCCCTGCTCTAATAAACATCCTCTAAAAATCACCTGGACTAATATTGTGAAGTCTTTTCTGCATGAAGTCAAGAACCCACAGGGCCCTTAGGGCCCACTACCAGCCGGCCCTAGGCAGACTTGCTCAGGGCTGGTTCCCTTTCTGGTAACAGAAGTACTCACCAAGCTCTGTTAAAAAACCAGCTGCCTTTATGCTTTATGCATCTTTCCTCTATATACATTTCACAATAAGTAAAGTTAAAACAATTGAATCTGAAAAATGTAAGCATTATAAATAATTGTTACATTTGCAAACAAAAGGTGACTTTTCAGATGTAATCAGTACCCTACCTATTTAAAGAAATAAATAAGCATAAATATGTTTTATATTTTATATGTTACTGAACAGCAAAATCGCTGCCTGCCACCATCCCCTAGACAAAATTCTGGAGGCAGAGTTTTGGTGAAAACGGAAAGGAAGCTTTATTCAAAAGCTACATGATTTTGGAATAACAGCTTTCCACATTCATTAGTCATTTAGGCCTATCAACTAAAGCTAAAATCTTTAACACTTGAGTTCCCCTGTCATTCCCCTTGCTAGTTTTAATTTCCTTATTTCTATAAGATTAGTTTACAAGCTAAAACAACAAGATACAAAAGCTACATAATTTTGGAAGAATGACAGGCTTCTGCCTCAGAGCCCATCCCCTCTGCCAGGCCAGACCAATGGTAGGATGCTCCTGGAATTCCTTTTCCCATTTAAAATACCATCCTTTGGGCAATGTAGACAGCTACAGCATGATCACCCAGGTATCCTTGAGAAAGAGAAAGAGAGACAGTCTCTGCCTTCCTTCTGTTTAAACCTTCCAGCCCATAATTCTACGCGCTCTGGAGGCATTCAGTTTCTCAGCCAATCCTGTCCTAGACTGTTTACCATCACCTCAGGCAACCTCTTGCTATGGTCCCTCCATACTCCTCCCCAGTAACCTGATCAGATCTCTGAGGTATAGTGTCTACATTATGTACAGGCTGGAGTACTAGACACATCAGTCCTCTCACTAGGACTTCAAGCTTCTCTGAAATATTAAAGCCTCAAATGCAGAACACAGGTTGTATTTCCACCCCCATGGGCAACATGTTTGTATGTTTCTTCCATTCATTTGGATCACTGCTTTGCTTCTGAAGTGAGTCGAAGTCAACGATGGGTGCAATCAAGTTTGTGGCAGAGATCATTAGTTGCCCATCAAAGACGCATCTTTTTCTTCTCTTTCAAATGACCTCAGTCCTAGTTTTTAGCAGGGCACCAAGACCCAGCTACAGGATGACATTTCCCATTTTCCCTTCTAGTTTGGTGTGGCCATCTGATTAAGTTCCAGGCAATGAAATATAAGCAGGAGTGCTATGTGGGATTTCTAGAAAATTCCGTAATGGAAGAAGGTGCACCCTCTCCCTTGCCTTCTTCCATCCTGATGATTGGAAAGTGGCTGAGGCAGCTGAAGTAGCCGCAGGCATCTTGGACATGAAGAAGCCGGCCACATCTGAGGGAAGGATGAGGGCAAGGGGAGAAAAACTTTGTGTCTCTGGTGACAGTGGAGTCAACCTACAAACTCTGGTCTACGTTGCTCCACACTTTTTATGTGTTATTCACAGTTGAAATTAATTTTAACTGAAAA
Source organism: Mormoops blainvillei (assembly GCA_004026545.1). NCBI lineage: Eukaryota > Metazoa > Chordata > Mammalia > Chiroptera > Mormoopidae > Mormoops > Mormoops blainvillei. The sequence continues at coordinate 3,635 of PVJD01000256.1, forward strand.
ATGTGTGGACAAAAAGAGCCACGTGCTAAACCTGACAAGCTCTGGGGAGGCCTTCATGGTGACCTTACAAACTCAGAGACCTAAAGTAACCATATAGGATGGCCTAAAATTAAAACTTTAACTAAAAGCAGTTTATGGTAGATAGTCATGCCCTAGACTAGAATCTTCCCTAACAAAAGTCAATCTTTACCTTAATTGAGCCTATTGTCTTTTTGTACCTATGATAACATACCTTTGGAATGTCGGGTAACCTTCCTGTTTCCAAACTGCTGGGGTACAACCACGGAGCAGAGCAGAGACCACACATCCCATCATTGTTACTGTTATCATGTTAATTGTTGACTGTTAACTGTCCTGTACCCATCTGTGTAAAAGAGGTGTGTGTCCTTCATTTTACTTTTTTTCCGGTCACAGAGGTTCCTCTGCTTTGCTTTCTCCTGCCTCCATAATCTGTCACCAACGGATTTCGTGTAACCACTTTATGCCTTTTTTTTTTATTGTAATGTATAAAATAAGGTGCAAAGGTGCCGTTTTCTGGAGCATTTTCTCAATCTGTTGAGGTTTTGCTTCCCAGCAACTGTCATCAATTTGGCTCAAATAAACTCATAAAAATTCTTATAGGTTTGGATGCCTCTTACATGGACAAATGTCACTCTATGACCCATGATAGGTTTGAATCTCTTACTAAAATAAAATGCTGAGTGTCAAAATATATTATCTGACATGACTACTTGCCAGTTTACTTATGGTTTTGTGATAAAACTGTCAACTCCTGATTCCCAGTCTTTGGCAAACAATGTGCCTTCCACACAAACGTCAGCCAGATCAGAACGGACAGAGTGGCATTTAAAAAGCCTGAGGGGACAGGGAATTAAGCAGAAGGACACCTCTAAGTTGTATGTCTCTTGTTCGTGGAAGTTGATCTGTCGCTGTCTGGGAAGGTCCAGGCAGTCATGTTCATGGGAGCATAGGCACATGGGGGTGGGGGCGTGGAGGGTTGGGCACGTGGGGAGGCAGGGACATGGAGGGGTGCAGGCCCTGGAGGGCAGTGGATGAAGCACAGGCCTGTAATTTTATACAGAGCATCATGGAACTCCAGCTAAACCATCTTCGTACCTGTATCTGTAAAATGAGGAACTGATTAGACACTCCATTGATCTTTATTGGGCAACGCGCTATTTTTGCACTGACAAAATCTACATTGCCTGTGGAAAGGCACACTCAGCCATCTTGTCCTCGGTCACTCACTCAGCAAGTGTCCCTCACAGATACTGAGTACACAGTCACATGCTGGATCACGTTTGCTAACTCAGTTCCCCTTTCTGGAATAATATCTCTTTCTTCTCCCCTTGTCTAAGGCCAACTCTGGTGCCAGAAGGCTTCCCTGGCCACCACAGCCCTCGGTGCTAGCTCCTTGCTCTGCTCTGGACTCCCACAGTGCTTTGCAGAGCAGTGTCCAAACATGTAACCAACTGGGCACTTAGCAGATGCTGCCTGGAATCTTTTTAATAGTGGTTCTACTGTAGCGTGAGTGCTTTGAGTTCAGAGCCACATCATTGGTGCTTAATAAATGCTTGTGGAGGATGTCATGTTCGTTAAGCACTTTCCAGTTTCATCAGTCAGCATTAATCGGACACCTTCTGCATGCCTCGCACTCATTTATGCACCAGTGGGGAAAAAAGATGAGTAAGACTCACAGGCTAGCTGGAGGAACAGAAGTGTGAACAAATTGTTACAATTCTACATTATATATGCTAGAAAAGAGTTTGGAGAGAGTGTGAGCAGAGGCTACTGTTTGTCCTTGGCAACTCAAAACAGACTCCCCAGAGGAAGAGGCGTCCACCCAGCTCTTAAGGAGGAGGAGAGGCCAGGTGGGCGAGGGGGCAGTTCACAGATGTGCCATCAATGGCTCTTTACGGCCTCTTGTAAGGTAGGAAGAGCACTTTCTAAATCTCCACTTTACAGAAAGAACTGGGAGCAAAACATGTCTGAGCCCTGCCCAGGAGCTCCTGGCTGTGAAGAGAAATGAAGTGGCCCAGACCCAAGCTCTGCTGCCAATCCAGTCTCACTCTGCCAGGCCTCAGGCCTCCCTAGGTAACGTGGATGACCGCAAGCTCAGCCCTGGAGGGGGTCAGGTGTTTCTTATTTTCTCAGTTAACATGAATCAAGCAACCCAATTCATTTAATTTATTGCATTTTCCCCTTCCATTTTTCATAATTCTCTCATTTATGAGGCCAGAGTTCTCAGTAATTCCCCTTCCAGGAATCTTCCCTAAGGAAATAATCAGAGGCAGACATAGATTTATGTACAAAACCTTCCCTTGCAGAGCTATTTATTATAACAGAAAATAGGAAAACAACATAAATTTCCAACAAAAACAGACCAGTGGGAAGGCCCTAAACTTCTCTTCATATATTTTAATGACATTTTTTAAATGCTTACAATTAATGTTATTTTTTTAAAAACCAGGATAACGACTCATGATTACAGTTTTGTTGGGTATATATGCCAATATGTGCATAGGAAGAAAAAAAGTAGGGTTTTCAGCAAATGCTTACAGTGGCCATCTTTATACTATTTATTTATTTTTTTAAATTGTTTTTTCTATCTTTCCATAGTGTATATTTTATCATCAGTAAAAAAACGTTGTTTACTAAAATGCCAAAGTCATCAAGAGGGCAATAAAACAGAGGCTGGATTCTTGTATTAGTCAGGTTTCCCCAGAGAAACAGAAATAAGAAGGAAGGAGGGAGGGAGGGAGGATGAGAGATTTTTTAAGGAATTGGCCTGTGCAAATGTGCCAACTGAGGCTGGCAAGCCTGAACTCTGCAGGTAAGCCAGCAAATTGGAGACCCAGGAAAGCATCAATGCTGCTGTTCAAGTCCAAAGGCAATCTACTGGCAAGACTCTGTTTTATGTAGAGGTCAGCCTTTTTTTCTGTTAAGGTTGATTGGATGAGGCCCACTCACATTATGGAGGGTAGCCTCCTTTACTCGAAGTCTACTGATTTCTATGTTAATCTTATCTAAAAAAATACCTTCACAGAAACATCTAAAATAATGTTTGACCAAATACCTGGACACTATAGCCTAACCAGTTGATATATAAAATGAATCCTACAACTTTCCAAATACTTAAGAGTTCTTGCCAGTAGACCCAGGTTTGATGATGGAGGCTCTTCTCCTTCTCTCCATCTTTGTGTCTTGAAGCACAGACCTAACTCGTGGTAGATGTTCATCAGGTGTTGGAATGAGTGTGTGGGTGAGGGAGGAAGTAGGGGAATGAATTGCTAAGAGGTAGACAACAATGTTAAGAAATTATCAATTCAAAATGTCACAAATTCAGTCAGGAGCCCTTCATGTGGGACCTGATCAGTCACCTCAGAGGAAGCAACATCATAATATAAGGGTCAGCCCTCGCCACCAGGATTACCTCAAACCCTATGCCACTCACCTATTTAGGCCTACTGAAAACTTGCCCTGAGCCCAGAGATCAGTGAGGACATGCAGTCCACCCCAGTGGGGTTGCTCCGCCAAGAGCGATGACCGGTGGGAAGCAAGAGTCCTTTAGGACCAGAGACGTGGACCCTCGGAAAGTTGCCTGAACATAGGGTCCCCACTGGATGCCTCTGTTGCCTCCGCCCAGGCAGGTGGCTGTGGGCACAGCTCTTCCCCGTGAGCTGCCCCTGGACAGTGGCTCCTGCTGTCCAGCCCCTGATGAGCGAGCACAGCTTCTCCAACCGCCCTAGCGTCCTCTCCCATTTTTCAGTGTGGGCTTTTGTCCCCTCTGGGTTTCTTGCTTGCTGATTGTTCAACATCGCCTTGGGTTGGAACCTTTCCTGAAGCCCCAGAGCCCCAGGCCTGATGACCCTCTGGGGTCGTACCTCCCTGGGGCCTCAAAAGGGTTGGACACTGGGTGCCCAATCTGTTCAGAATAGCCTAGATCACTAAAAACATTTCAATAGCTATAATCACCAATCTATAAATATCAGAAAATTCAGGAGGCCTGTGAGGTTACTGGAAAGAAGAAACAAGGGGCAAGTTTGGTTTCCTTATACTGTGGATGAACAAAAATTTTCTATTTAATGTGGTGGTCTTATTGTACTCAGCGGAAAAGGTGTTTGTTTGTTTTTTTCCTGGTTTATCTTTAAAAAATTTTTTTATTGTTATTCTATTACAGTTGTCCCAATTCTTACCCCTCTGCCCACCTTCGCCCATCCCATCCCCAACTTCCACTGTCAATCCCCACACTGTTGTGCAGTATTTTCTATTAAAAAAATCTACTATGAGCCCTGGCCAGGTGGTTCAGTTGGTCGGAGCATCATTCCAGACACCAAAAAGTTGCAGGTTTGATTCTCGATCAGGACACGTACCTAGGCTGCGGGTTTGATCCTTGGTCGGACCACATATGGGAAGTAATCAATTGATGTTTCTCTCTCACATCAATGTTTCTCTCTCCCTCTCTCCCCCTATCTCCCCTCCTCTCTCTCTAAAATCAGTAAATATATCCTCAGGTGAGGATTAATAAAAAAGAATCTACTGTGAGGAATTAGTTCTAAGATATGCATATTTCATAGGGAAATTCAGATACAAGAGTCCTTATGGAGAGAGACTGTTTTTATGTAGGGATGGGTCTAGAAGCCACGGCGGGTAGTCATCTGAGCAAGTCAAGCCCTGTTAGAGGCAGATTTAAGATGGAGGGTAGGGGATGGAGTACTCCCCACAGAGAAGTGGGCCTATTAGGTATGCTTGTCCCTTTCTAAGCACAGTAGTGTTGACATGCAATCTGTTAGCTTTGTGTACAGCAGGTGAGAAACATACTTCGTGGGCAGGAATCCCAGAAAATTGGCAGCCCAAAAAGTAGGGGTCGTAGACGTTGTCTGATGTGATAACAGCACACATTAATGGGGTACTTCCCTACAGCCAGGCACTGATCTAAGTGCTTGGCATAGATAATCTCACTGAACCCTCACAATATCCATATGAAGTTACTACTAAAATTCCCCCTATACCTCTAACTAAGGAATCTGAGGCCTAGAGAAATGACATGACTTGATTTACCCACAGTACACAACTCATAAGGGATGAAGCTGGGACTTGAGCCCAGCAGCATAATCCCAGAACTGTCACTCTTAAACTATATGCCACACACACACACACAGGCATACACACTGATTTCTTGGAATGCTCAAGTCACACGACTTTCTTCTCTTATACACGAATGGCATACAAACTCACTGTCTTTCATTACCAATACCGGCCTGAAGCAAGTTTCTGATTCCCCATCCCTGCTCCACCTGACCCCAATGTTCCAGTCAAATCTCAAGAGTCTTATCCTTTTCTTCTTATGTCCCCTGCTATGACAGGTCCAGACCAAGAAGTCACCACATCCTGGGATGTCTAGGCATTCTACGCCCTTAGATGGCTACTCTTAGACCCCTGTCTCCTTGGTCTTGCCAGTGGTGGGGCAGCGTGGAGGAGAAACAGGTCAGGACTCAGGGGACCCCAACTCTACCCCCAGCCAACAAGGTGGCCTCCTGAGAACAGGTCTCTTATCTCTAAAATAGAGGATTTAGTCTCTGCAATTCCCAGAACACTAACACGTGGTGTCTCAATAGGTTTTTTCCAGTGATGCAAGACTGGCCATTCCTTTTGGAGGCCCCATGCTTTCCCAGGGGCTTGCTGGGCTGTCTTTAGGCAGGAATGAGCCATAAGGAGACTTATTCTAGGAAACTGACCATCTGCACACATGTGTCCATGATATTCTTTGGGGCATAAAAAAGAAAGAACCAGACACTGGCAGTGAATTCCTCTCTGCCAAGTCTCGCAGGGGAGCTTTCTTGTTTACAGGTTCAAATTCATTGTTCAGTTCAGACAAACTTGTTCTTCTTCCTCTGCTCACAGAATATTTACAGAGGAGAATTCTAGGACTACTCATTGGTCATTCAGAGAGCACAAAAATGGCATAAGACTAAATGACCTTTTTAAACCAATGAGAGTTTCTTGGGACCTAGCTTTGAGAAAGGTAAATATTTGCAGTTTTATACATTATGTGAAATAAACAGAGCATTAGGGAAGCGTCTACAAACAGAAATAGCTTCTGGGAGGCAGGGGCATTGAAAGAGCTGAGTTGGAGCCAAGGAGCTTGCGTAGGTAGGGAAACCACCCCTCACGGAGCTAGGGGACAGCTCGTTTCACTTTGATTTACCACCCTGGTCTTCTGAATTCTCTGAGCCTTCCTCAGAACTGTGGGAGTAATGCATCTAATCCTCTCACAGACTCTGCTGGCCCCACCCAAACCAAGAAAGAACATAACTGTGGTTAATGGGTTGGTGGCCAATGAGGTGGGCAGAGTATTGATACTCTGTCATTCCTGACCAGCTGGTTTCTTGCCTTATGAAACCTTCCTTCACAGGCTGGAATCTCCCAGAACTACATTTCCCAGCTTCATCTGCACCTAAGTACAGCCATTAACCAGAACCAGTTATATAAATTGTGCAACCTAATGAAAATTCAAAGTGTGGGGTCCCTAATTTACAAAGCAGAAGGAAAAATTGCAGTTAAATGTACTAAAATATAATCCATTTTTCTTTTAAAATATTTTATTACTTATCAAACCAACTACTGGGTAATAATAATATACTAACAACATAAATTTATAAATTGCAAAACATTTGGATCATAATTTTTAAATAAATAATACTTTATCAATATGATGTCTTTAACTGAACTGAAAATTTTTCTAACTTGTTTTGCTGAAAATTCATTTATTAGGTCCTCAAAATTTATGCTTTTAACAACATAATTTTCAATCAGTAGAATAAAAGTTATGATAATTGTTCTTAACAAATGTAAGACCACAGATAATTTTTTATAAATATTAATTTCAAGAAGGACTTTTCTAACACCATTCTTACTGGAGTATTTTATAGTCTATGATGACATTGAGGTATGTTTTTGATTAACTATTTTGAAATACAAAATTTAGTACATCTAGAGCTGATGATTCTTGAAGAACAAATTTTCTGAAAATATTTAATTCCTCATATGAATCAGTTTTGTGTAACTCTGAATTTAACTTTAAATGCAAATTTATACAATGGCATTTTGATCTTTCCTTTTACAATTCCCAAACATTCCATCACTGTGTCTACAGTTGCAAAGAAAAATCAATTGTGAAATTACCTTCCTTGTTAATAGTTGATTCATCCAAAGCTTCACATTAAAATAGTGGTTTTTTTGGTCAAATGCGGCAATCCTAAAATTTAACCCCTGTTTCTAACTCTGTCGATATTTGCTTTGCAATGTTGCAGCAGTTTTCAAAACTTGAGATTCTAAACTCTTTCAAGAAGTCTAATAATTCTTTGTTATGCTCTACTGCAATGTCTATGTGTGCGCCTTTATTTTATTGCTTTATTATGATGTCTATGTGTGTGTGGTCATTCAGAATTCACTTTAAAGGACTAAGGACAAGCAGCTCCCATTTCAGTTCTCAGGACTGAAACTCTAGATTATATTAGACTTGCTGTGTTAATATTTGTACAGATGCTGCAAGAAGGCACAGACAGCCTGGCTTCCCATCACAGTTCATTTTGGAGGACTAGCCTGCATGCTGGGAAAGAGGGTCTCTCCCTCTGAGATTGTAATCATCGTGTAAGCTAAGAGGGGTCATTTTTTTCCATCCAAATAGAGAGAGCCTATTTGAGTAAGAAGCTAACAGAGAGAAAGGCAGAGCTGACAGTCCTGATGATGTCATTTGAGCACCGGGATCTAGCCATTCCAGACTTCAGAAGGGAGCCAATAAATTCTTCTTTTTACCTATGCTTCTTCAAGCTTGTTTTCTGTCTCTAAACCTAAAAAAACAAACAAAGAAACCTCTACAGATATTTCATATACAGGAGGGGTAGCAGGCTTGAGTCATACTTCTAGCCTCTATAACTGCTCTTGGAGACTTCTCCTCTGTCTGAAATAGCTCCTCACCAGGGATGATCTCGCTCTTATGGCTTATTTTCCATTTTTGTTTACAATGGAGATCACAGTGAGCAGGAGTTACCGCTACAATCATCTATCCTACACATCACTTATGCATTCTCCTTTCTCTTTACCCTCTCTCCCTGACCTTCCTCGACTCTTGAATAAAAGTCGGTATCAACCCTTGTCAGAGACAGAGAGGTAAGAAGGAAGAGCTTCTCTTTAATTTCCAGACCATCTATGCAACATCTGGTAGCACCTGAAACAACATGAAATACTGCAGAGGATGTGACTTATTATAGGTAATGTGGTTTGGTTAATACTGGTGTCTGGATTTCTTCAGAACTAAAAACTGCCAAGGAGATACTCTTTTTCAGTGTCAGTCAAATGTGGATGGCTCTCATTGTTACACAAGAGATGCTTTCATAGGAACATGGTTGTGGCAATGAATAATACAATCACAAATACATCAGTCTTTCCAGAATATACTCTACATACCAGAGATTGAAGGTCAGTCTATACAGTAACCAGCCTGAATTCTTCAAAAATTGGTAAAGTCATAAAATACAAAGAAAGGTGGAAAAACTGTTCCAGATTAAATAAAACTAGAGATATGACCACTAAATGCAATACATCATCAGAACTGATTCCTGTACTGGAGGAAAAAAATACTATAAATGACATTATCGGGTCAACTAACAAAATTGAGTTATAGCCTGCAGTTAGGTTGAAGTATTGCATCAATGTTAAATTTTCTGACCATGATTACTATACTGTGGTTATAAAAAGAGAATCTCCTTATTCTTAGGAAAGACATTCTGGGGTATTAAGGGCATGGGGTAAGCAACCTACCCAATGGTTCAGAAAAAACGTGTAAGTATATTCGTATATATATATATAGAAAGAGAATACGATAAAGACAATGTTCAAAATTAGTGAATCTGTATAAATGGCAACTGAAGTTCTTTTGAACTATTGTTATATGTTTTCTGTAAGTTTGAGATTATTGTTCCAAATAAAAACTTTTCATACAAAGAGTAAGCCACTCTTTCGCGTTCCTTTCAACTCTCGTGATTATGTCAAAGAAAGAGTATCAGTTTGGGGCTAATATATCTTTAACATTTTTTTAACACTTGCTAATCTCCCTTTTTTAATAAACAGTGCAAGCCTCAGGCAGACTTTGGCAAGCAGTGGTTACTCGCTAGGATTTAATAACATCGTTTTGTTTTCATTGTACTTACTTTTGCATTTACTTTCTATTTATGGCAAGTGGAGCAGCTTTCCCTATATGGTAGAATATAAAATCACTTTTTAAATGCATTTATATAATTAAAAAGGAGTTAATGTAAAGAAAAACATTAATAAAAAACATACAAGCGGGATAAAGATGTGCTGTTTAATCACAAATTGCCTGACATTTAGGAAGTGCTGGTTTATTCTAATGGCCCCGTTTGACAGAAAGGGAACTGGAACTCAGAATGTTGAGTGGCTTGTCTATGATCACCAGTCCCTAGTGATGAGGATGGAACAGAAATGCAAAAGAGGGAACCCTCCCAACCATGGCTCATCCCACCATAGCACATCGTCGTGTGGCTCATGCCACGGGGGTGCCAAGCTCAGAATGGCATCATCTGTTACTTTCACACATGCGAACCAGTTATCCATTTTGCAAATCAGGCAACTTGTAGCAAAAGCAGCTCTCACCCTTGGCTTAGACCTTTGACAATGAAACAATCGTGTTTCTCCTTGTCTCATTTCCCAAGCGGCCAATGGAACAGAGCACATCGTTCCTATATAATTTATAGACAAACTCAAAATGTTCTTTTTATAAAGCACTGATGTGAGCCTAGAATCCTGGAAGCTTGAAAGAACAGTTAGCTCCATCTTGTAAATAGTTTCAGAAATATTCGCGGGTAGCAAAGCTGGGCCTTCCCATGTCTTAGTCACCGGCCCTGTATCCAAGCTCCCACCCTTAGGGTTGCTAGAGTTAACAGATGAAATATTTCGCTTTTTCTCTTGTGCTCTTATTTGCGCTCAGTGCTGTTTTCCATACATCTGTAGGTGCATTTTATTCGGCCTCCAGTAAAAAATGAGAGTTGTCAGGTGAGTGCTAATGTGTAGGTCTGCTCTAGTCTCTCCACTCCCATCAGGGAATTCATCCTCATTCGCAAGAGAATTCCCTCTGCTAACAAAGGCGCCAGAACAGGGCAGGTGACAGTTTTCTGGGACCCATTCTAGGCTCTCCCGCTCTGACTGGCAGGACAGCCTTCCCCCAGCCACCTGAGCAAGCATGTGTGCCTGTGTCTCCTTGTTCTCTCCTCCTTCAGGAGCAAGTGGCCTCCAGTTCTTGGAAATAATCCTTTTTTAAAATAATACAAATGCCTTCAGTAATAATACAGTCTGCATATCCATCATTAGAACCTTAATCGACTTATTCAAAGTATTTAAATGTTGCAATGTGCCCCATCCATGCTAGTCGCCTCCTCACAGCGAGTTCAGGGCTTTGGGCTCCACTTCCCCATGCAGGCACTGGTCAACTTGGTCTGAAGCTTCAGAATCTGTGTAGACAGCATGGGACACCTTGTACTCACTGCCCTACAGACATGCCCTTGAAAGACTGGCAGCTTGAAAGACATCAAAGTACCTCTATCCCAGGTGAAGGCATCAGTGACCACATTGCCTTCACCTGGGATAGAGGTACTTTCCTCTGGGATGGTAGCACCATTCAATGTCTTCAAAAGTGGCTGCAACCATCAGGGAAGGTGTGGCAAAAATCACATGAGGGTATCAGGTGTGAGTTCTCTTTGGATACCTCCCATGCCTTCTGTGAATAAATGGATGAGATTCCAAAGTCTCTATATATCCTGTGTTTGGAGGTAGTTGAAAGAGCTAGATGCCTTGAATGATTACTTAAAATCTAACCCACAAAGGCTTGTATTGTCTGGAAAATGGAATTTTATGCTATTACAAATGAGTTTTGAGACTCCCAGACCAACTCATGGAAAAACAGCCTGGACTCTCTCACTTCTTTCTTACATTTCTCTTTAGCTCTGCCCCTTCCTTTCATCCTGGCCTTTCTTCTTCTTGTTCCTGGCTATCCACACCGCTGTTCACTGGTGATGAATGTAAATGATCTTTATGTGTTTGAAGATGATTACCAATCTCCCTTGACTACCTCTCCCCAAGGTGAGCTCATCCAGTTTCCCCGCCATCGTGCATGAAACAACATGTCCCACATAGTCGTCATCTTCGTGGCTCTCCTCTGAGCTTTCATGTTGTTTTTTTCCTATCACTCTAAAGCTGTTGAGTCCACAATAGAGTACAGTATTTTGAAGGTGTGCGGCAGTCAGTGCTAAAACACCCAATATTCCTCCTTCCTTGGGAGCCCAAGCCTTCCACGATGTGCCAGGGTCCCACAGGCTCTCCAGGATGGGGCAAATCTGACTGGGGGCCCCGGGAGTCCTAGACATGCCTTTGGTTGCTCAAGTTCCATCCACACAACATTTTAGAGAAGAGGTTATGTAGGAAGGACCTTGGAGATATGCCCTGTGTCTTTGTAAATGGAAAGTCCAGTTTAGTACAATACTAGGTCACTCAGTAGTTCAGAGGACTACAAAAATGCTGACCAGGTCCTCAAGCCCCTCTAGAAAACCAAATGAACTATTATGGGAAATCAGGCATACAGGTCATCCTGGGTCTTGCGAAACTCCCACAATGTAATCTACTTACCTGAGGCTGGAATGACTTAAGGACACTAAAAAATCACACAGAGACGCTCTCCCCCCTAGCACTATGAGGGAAATTTTACACTGTGCCCAACAATGTCAATTTACCTAATACATTTGACCTTTGTTTAGCAATTTTGTGTAAGACTCTTGCCCTCCTTGAGTAATGAGAGAATTCAATACATATGGTGATACTCTGAAACCCAGAAAAGCAGAAGGAAGACAGAGGGAGGTCGGGGTTCAGACAGGCCTAAGAGTGAGTTTTTACGCAGTTCGGTATCTGAGGTGGTCTCAGAGCTGTCCCAGGCCCTGGCTGCCACAAGGCCAGTTCAGGACTTGAACATTCCACCTGGTTGGTTTGAGGAGTCAGCCCCAAAGTTCCCAGATCCCCTTGGGGGTTGATGTGGGGGTGCTCATATGGCTCCACCTTGGACAATCTACCCAGAAGATGGGGAAATTATTCTCTAAACAAAGTTTTTTGCTGATCATTGGAAGCCAGTAAGTCTAGACTCTCACTTTACACATGGGGAAACTGAGGTCCAAGGAGGGTAACGGGTCCAAGGTCAGGCAACAAGTAGTGGCAGAACCAGGACTAAAACTGACTTCTTTTTCTTGCTCTTTGAAAATACTAGAGCATCAAACCACTAAACAGGATGAGAGAAATTCCATCTTCTCACTATCTAGATCTTCGTGATAGATGGGGGGCACATCAACTGCCATTTTCTGGTTCAGCTCAGATGGCAAGTGCCAGGTGGGGAAGTGGGAGGCCAGATTGAACAGTGAGCATGTGTACATTTCAACTTCTTTCTTTGCATTTTGGTTCCATTTAACAATGTGTTACCTCTTCACAGAGTACTTTATATCATTGCAGGATGCCAAGAATGACATCAACACCTATTAAAACCTAATGTTTCACATTCTCAACTGTAAACATTAACATTGCTTAGTTTCCAGATATAAACTCAAAGTCATTCTGAAGTTGGATGGTTTCTTTCCAAGAAAGCTGGTGTTACTGTAATGAAATTTACCTAATTAATCTCCTTAAGGACGGTTAATAAAGACCTCAACGTTCTTCTTGTAATCAGAGCAAGGCAATCTATGGATTCATTTTTGGAGAGACCATAACTTTCCAAATAAATCTTAGTAAAGCTTTGCAGACAGGGCACTTGAGCTATTTCCCCACTTGGCTGGCTTGCTTTCAGATTTAACTAGCTCAGTGTAAACTTCTCTAGAACGTTGGGGTATATTTATATTCACCTGTGACCTTGGACCCCCTTGGTGCCCAGGGTCACTGTTCTTGAAGCCAAGAACTAGTGTCAAAGGTAAATTTGAACAAGTCATTGATGGAAACTCCTGGTCTGCCATATTTCAAAGCCAAACCCTCCCGGAGTATTAGCTGCATTCTATGTACATGGACCACCCTTTGATATTTGATACTCACACAACACTTTGGTTGCACTGAGCAGTGAGTATGGAGAAAAGTGGCAGTCATCGGATGACCCCAAAAGAGCCGTCCACATGTGTGTACCCAAGAACTTATCCTTCCAAAGGAGCACAGAGCTCACATCAGAGTAGAGGATGCCACACAAGGCAGTAAGAGAAACCTCTGCCTGTTTCCTGGTTCTGAGTTCAAGGGGGTTGGAGGAGTGACACCCACAAGCAAGAGCCTTTGGAAAGACAGCCTACTGCGAAGGTGTTGAGGAAGTGGTAGAGTTATTAACCCTGCAATTGGGGGCCTAGCAGGTAGAAAGGGAGTCACTGGGTGGGAGCCTTGGGACATGAGAGGATGGAAGACTTTGAAAGGTTAGAGAGAAAGCTTAGGAATGTGGCAAGAATCAGTTGAGGCAGCTGGTCATGGAGAGACAAAAAACCAAGGGTAACTTGAGCCTCAGCCGTCGAATATAGAGCTGAATCTGTTAAGTTTTACTGACTCACGACATGATCAGGTTGAGAAGCCAGGTGGGGCTGGGTTTGCAGGTGGCAAATGGAACAAATGGCATCACGGAAGGTCACCTGTGAGGTCTGACACCATCTCAGCAAAGAAGGCCCTAGAGAGTCCCAGAAGTCCAGTTATCTGAGACAAAACATCTCCACTACCCCTCCCCCAACTCCATCCATGGAGGAATTTTGTTCAGACCTTGATGTGTAACATTCTAGAGTAATTCATCTCTGAAAGTTCATGGTAGCCATCCCCTGCTCTGCAGCCCTCACTCCCCTTGTGAGGAGTCTTACACCTGGGGCTAGACTCAGCCTTTATTGAAATTGCTGGTTTCATCATTTGTGTCCCACACTGGACCGTGAGCTCTGTGAGAGCAAGGAACAGATCTATTTCTATAAATCAATCTCCAACACAATGCTGGCACTCAATAGATATGCGATGAATGAATGAATAAGCATGGCAGAAGGAATTACTATGCTCAAGTATTCACTTCCTTCTTCCCTATAACACATTCATGTGGGCCTGGCCATGTGACTTGCCTTGGCCAGTGGAATACAAGCCAGCACGACATAGCCACCTCCGAGCAGCAGGGAAGTGCGATTGCTTGGCGTGGCTCAGCCTTCTGTGCTTCTGTGTCTGCCACAACAGGGCATTTTGCAGGTGGGGAATCCACCTGAGGACTGAGTCTCAGAATAAGGGGATGCAAGAGGCCAACCCAGAGTCTGCCCACAGCCTGGAGCGGAGCCATGGCCAATCCATTGCTCTCCTGTAGCATTACGGAGAAATGAATGATCACTGGTGTAAGCCACTTGCATTTGGGAGTTGTTTGTTATCATGGCAAAAGCCTCAAGAGGAACAAGGTGTCTCTCAGTGAATTTCATGCACATACTGGCCCCGCTGCCTCCTGTTCCTGCATCTCCCCAGAGCTGGAGCAGACGGCAAACCCATTTGCTTTGCTCCCGCACCATAAAGCAAGTGGTTTTTCTGCTCATCTCCCTGAAAAACCACTCAGAGCTTCCTCCATCCCTGAAAAACCTACTGGTTAACTGTCAAGTCTGTTTACAGTGAAAGCTGAGTTTACATATCATATTTTAAACATTTACTCCATTTTAAAATAAATATAAGCCTGAAATTGGTCTGGTCCCCTCCCTTACTTCACCTGCCAGGGAAGCACATTCTCTTCAGTTCTTCAAAAAGCCAGACTATATAACTCAAGTGTTGGAGGTGCAGTGTCATCTAGAATCTCAAGTGAACTAACTGATTGGAATCTCAAAGTTGGCTCCCTCTACACCAGTGTTCAATTGCTCTTGGGAAGAACATTGAAAATAAGATGTGCACAGACTTTGGGCACAAACAAAGGCAGACTAAAACAAATGTGAATACTCTGTAGTCTTTGCTCAGTTCCATCATTACTCTCAAAAGTTATCGATATGATATTTCAACTTTTGATGAAAAGTGAAAAAAAATGAGGGCAGATCTGTGAGACACTAAAGAGCCAAACATTTGGAAACAACTAAATGGTTTGTATTTTTATCAGAGTCTGAAATAACATTCACCCTCAAGTTCTCAGCCTCCACCAATGGACTGCTTGATTGTCCACAACATTTCAAAGGTCCCGTCTCTAAAATTCAATGTTGCGTAACCCCTAGAGCATGGATTCTTTTCGCTCCATGTCCCTGTCTGATCAGTGGCACCCTGTCCACCCAGTTGTCCAACCCCAGACTGGAAGTCTTGCTGGACGCTTGCTGTCCCTCAGCCTTCACATCCCTGTGATTAGCAAGCCCTGAGGTGCGACCCCAAACCCTTTGTGGAAGAGAGCTGGCTGTGAACAATTTATACCCACATATATAAATAAAGGTTCTGCTTATGATATCTCAGAAATTTCCCTAACACTCAGAAACTACCCCCATCCTACTCAGCCACCCACCCTCATTGTCCAGCTCACCTCCGCCATGGTAAGGAACACCTAACCGACTCTGCATCCAGTGTAGCCACTGCCCATCCCCCAGCGGGGCATCCTTCAGATGGTTCCTTTCCAGACAGGCCCGCAATGGCTTTCCACTGACTGTAGAATAAAGCTCCAACTTTGACTGGCTCAGGAGAACGTGGCGAATGGAACTCTAGGAATTTACCAGGCTCATCTCCCACAGTGTCCAAACTCTGAGCATTTTGAACATGCTGTGTTCGTTTTCCCTGGGAACACAGTGTTTGACGAGGGGATCCCTGTTGATCCTTTGCGACTTGGCCCAAGGGTCCTGTCCTCTGTGAAGCCTGCTCTGATATCTCCACCCTCCATTGTTCAAAGCTATGTTACAGCCCCAACAGCATTGCTTTTCATGGTGTGTTCGCCTGTTTGTCTCCTCTATCGAACTGTGAGGGATGTGAAGGGGGCAGCCTGCTTGAGTTACCTCTCTAACCGCAGGACCAGGCACGTTCCGTATTCTCCATCAACGTCATTGAATAAATGGAGGAATGAATATCAGAATTAGTTCTCTAACCATAGCCTAAGTATCCTTAAGTGGATAAATGATTTAGCATATCAATTTTTCTATCCATAAATGAAAACCAGAATGAGAATCAACAGGAACGCTTTTTAAAAATCCTAATACAAGAACATTTTCATTGATTTTAGAGAGAGAGGAAAGGAGAGACAGAGAGAAAGAAAACATCAATACAAGAGAGAAACATTGATTGGTTGCCTCCTGTATGCGCTCCAACTGGGGATCAAACTGGCAACCCAGGTAAGTGCCCTGGCCAGGAATTGAACCCCCCAACCTTTGGTATATGAGATAACGCTCCAACCAACTGACCACCCAGCCAGGGCCGATTTTTTTTTTTAAAGCAATGTTCTTCTGAATAGAAAGACAAAATAATTATGCTAACCCAACATTATTTCTGGAAGGACAGTGATGTTTGCTATAGAACTGGAACCCGAGAATATGATATGCTGACTGGTAGCACGGACAGTTCAGTGCAGCAACATTATAGCAAAGATATTAGAGAGGAAGGAGTTTAGAACCTCAGCTCTTTCCTTGGCAATGAGGAAGCATAAAAGCTGGTTTTGCAGAGCTCCCCAGACATCTCTTTCATGGACGGTACAGTCACTGCAAGCATGAACTTCAGAACCAAAACTCAAGGTTTGAATCTTGGCTCTAGCACTTCATAGCTCTGTGACTGTAGGTGAATAACTTAACGTCTCTGTGCCTCAATTTTCCTCACCAAAAAATTAGTATGTTAAGAGCACCTACCTCATAAGTTATTATAAGGATTAACTGAATTAATGCAGATAAAGCACTGAAGACAATTCCTGGAAAAACATAAGAGCTCGTTAAGCCTTATATTTTCCACAAATTATTAAGATATATTTTCTACATATCAGAGATGGTTAGATCCACTCTAAGTGGTATTTCTCCTACATAATCAAGCGTTTACATATTTCCCTGTTTCCTCATCATTAATCGCTGTCCAAAGTTTAACAAAAGCCACACAATTTTCTCAATGTGTATTAAAAAGACTCAGAGAAATAGATCCAAGGTATAGAGCAATAGGAAGTTTTTTCCCAGCTCCCTGCTTTAACTGTCCTCCAGCTTTTGTCCAGGGACCATCTGGCCAGGAAGGGTGAGTCCAAGAAAGGTGAGTCCTGGAGACCCCAAGCACCCATGGTGTGTGTGCCCAATGCCACTGTGCCATCTAGTGGACATAGGGCTCAGCCGCCGTTTGAGGCCCTCTCAGAGGAGCTGGATCCAGGGAAGGGTTTAGCATGACTGCCCTGGTCCAGCTGGCCAGCTTCTGGGTGATCTCATAGCACCACCCTGTGCACCAGCAGCTCTAACCGTCTGGGATCTGGGACGTCAGGAATCCCTCTTACACGCTGACAGCTCTACCAATGACCTCAGCTGGCCCAGCCTCCATGACAGCCGTCTTTGCAGAAGCAGGCATAGAGGAAAGGGATGAAAATGGGCATGGCACTATTTATAAAAGCGGGAAAGAAGTTAGCCAACATTCACCTATGTTGTAATGAGAATACACCGAGCAAGCCAGCCAGCAAGATGTGCCAATGCTTACTAACTTTTTGACCTCCGTTTCTGGCTTCAGTGCATCTTGGCCCAAGGATGCCTGGGGCTGACAAGGGCTGAGCTCACTGAGGGCCCAATCCCACTTTATTGAAGTGTTTTTAGGGGAGGCCAACTGCTCTTTGTAGGTGATTAAAAGCTTATCCCCAGAAGGTGAGTAAACACTCCCCTGCCAATAACTCAGCTCTGGCATGCAGGGCAAGGGGTACTAAACACCATAACAGGGAGAGAGTATCCACTAAAACCCAATCAAAGGTAAGGTTTGCCTTGGAGGGGTGCTTGGAGGCCAATAACCCACCTCGTCTTTATTTTCTATACAAAGTTCTTGGCCATGGCAACCAGGCAGACCAATATTAAACTTGAAAGACAATAGGTTTGGAATCAACGACTAAAATCACTTGCTTTGATCTCAGTTCAACACATTCTGGCAAGAGACATATTCACCAATAAGATGGCAACGAGTTTAGCCACATCTTGTCCAAAATGCAGGCTCTTCGGGTGATCCATTTATTTCACGGTCCTTTGAAAATTTCATACTATTATTAGAAAGAGTAAAGTTTTGGGACACTTTTTGTCCCAGAACACTTAATTTTTGATGAAAAGAAAAACTCCAAATCAAGAAAAGGATTCAAGTAGAAAAGATCTAAAAGGGTTTCAAAATAAAAGTTAAAAAAAAAATGGGAGCAAGGAGTGAGACTTACAGTTCAGGGAGGAAGTCTAGATGTGTAGGCAGAACCATATTTCTTTTCCTTTTCGCTAGTCCATAAGTCACAGAGTTCAAGCCTTGTTCTTTTTAAAGAGTAATTAGAGAAAATACACTGAATCAAGGTACCATTTTATTTTATTTTTTTAAAAAGCACTAAAGGGGAAGCAGCTACTGAACTGTCCTGTTTATACTGCAGAGGTTTGCAGGAAGAAGGAACATCTTGTCCCATCTCTTTGGTGACTAGCCGCCTTGAGACAGGAAGCTCCATTTACATCAATGGATGGTCATACATGGACGCAGGTCCTTGAGAGCCTAGAGCTTGGACAGCAGGACCACCCTCAACCCCCAACCTTTCATCTTACTCAGAACAGTGCAGCCCCAGAGAGGTCAAGTTCACTCAGCTAGCGAGGCAGGGCTGAGAGTCAAGATTCTAAAGCCCATATTCTTCATTTCTTGGAGAAAAGTCACTTATTTGTTCATTTATTCTTTCATTCCATTCAAAAATAATTTTTGAGATGCCACACAGTGTGAAGATATCATGGTGAATAAAATATAGCCCTGCCCCCAGTGAATCTGTCATCCAGTAGAGAGAATGCACAAGCACATCAACGTCAGAAAGCAGTGTGGCAAGTTACTCTAGGTGCAGTCAGATGCTACAGGTGTCTGACAGGGGGCATCCAAGCCAGCTCGGAGTGTAGAGGAAGTTTTCTTTAAGAGATTTGACACTGAATCCCAAAGGGTGAGTAGGAGTTAATCAAAAGACAGAGGGAAAAGTGTTCTAGGGGCCTCCCCAGAAAGGGGAGAATATAATAATTCAGGGGACTGCCAAATTTCGATATGGTTAAAGCAAAAGGGTCTATATGCACATAGTGTGTGTGTGTGTGTGTGTGTGTGTGTGCGCGCGTGCGTGCGCACGTGGGCGCGCACACACGTGAGCGTGTCTGTGTTCTGTGTGGGGAGGGGAGGAGTGTGGAGTGAAAGAGGTGATGAGTCCAGTGAGACAGGTTGCAGCTGGATTATAAGGTCTTGAAAGCCATGCTGAGGAGCTGTGCTTTCGGCCTGAGGGTGCTGGAAAGCCCCTAAGAGATTTCGTGATGATGAGATTTAACATGTGCTTACAAAGAGAACCCTAGCAGTAGTGTGGAGTGTGAAATGAAGGGGAACGGGGCAAAATTCAGAATGGTTTCAAAAAAGAAATTGTTTCCCCAACTAAAGTAGTTTCTGTAAATATTGACTATTATTAGATGTCTTATATGGGGAGAGGAAGAACAAGGTGAATGGAGCCAGCAAGCCCTCCTGAAACAGGGTCACAGCACCTCCGGGGTTCCATGGGGTCTCCCCTGCAGGTGTCCTGCTCATGCCTGTAACCCACGCCCTGGCCACAACTTTCTGGACCAAAGTGAGCATCTGATCTGAGCCTCCTATCCAGGACTTACAGTGTCATCTGGTGTGTGGTTTGCGGCAAAACTGCCCATCAGGAATGACATTGTAGATTAATCAAATTCTGCTCTGAGGAATTGGAACAGGAAATGTACAAAGAGGGTCGAGCAGTGGCTGAAGGAGCAGAAATTGAAAAAATTGTTAAAACAAAGACTGAGGCTATCTGGACATGGTAACAGGTCGCCTGTAGCAGTAGCAGGCACTGCTAAGGGGACACCAGCATAACCTAGACACTGAGTCTTCCATTCCTCAGGCACACCCATCTGGGTGATCCCCAGTTCTTCTTGGTGCTCATGAGACTGGGCCCTGTGGCCAGATTCTTTTCCTTCTCCTTGTATCTATGGTAGCCTGACAACAATGCCTTGTTAAGTCAAGTGAGTGTCCTTCTGCTCCTGGTAACCAAGAAGGGTGACAAACACCAGTATCTAGGGAGCCAGGCTAAGGTTGAGATAGTTGATGCAAACTCAGACTCGTCAGCATTTACTGACTGTTACTAATCTCCCCCCGCGCAGTTTCCCAGTCCTGTCTCGAAAAGAGTTATAGGGTCCATAAGTCTTCATCCTGAGGTGAAAAGACTATGGAAGGTGTCACAGAAGCACCCTGATCAGGGCCAGGAAAACTTGGGGCCCAGTATAAGCACGGCGGGGGCAACCCGTAGGTGCCAGAAACCATAGGCTCCACCCCTGGAGCTTTCCCCTGAAGAGCCAAGCACGTGGGCAGTGACCTGTTTCTGGGCACAGAGCCAGGCCCCGCATCTCCCAGGTACCAGTCTCGCCGTCTTTCAGTTTTATTACGCAAGCCTCACTGAGTGTGTACTGAGTAGGTACTGAGTGTAGATCATATAGCGAGATCAAAGGAGTATTCTAAAGGAGACTGGGGGCTCTTTGTGGAGGTGCTGATGACTCAGGAAACACTGCCAACACATAGGTACGAACGAGCACTTGTTGGGCACTCACCCGCATTTTGCCAGGCCCTGCTCCAGGTATTGGTGGACATCACCTGTAGCCATGACACAGCCCTAATGGCTGGTATTGTTGTACCCTTTTACAATAAACAACAGGATTTTAAGAAGTAAACCAATTTTTCCAGCGTCCAAAACCAATGAGGAATCATAGTAGATTCCCAGGAGAAGAGTAATATAATAGCAACGGCACTTTGGGAAAATTAATTGGCAGTGGTATTCAGGTTTGTCCTAAGGTAGAAGAAAATACATATTTTATACTAATCTATGCAGAATAGGAGGCAGGACTGTTGCAGAGATAAGAAGAAAAGAAGGTTTGGAAAAAGAGACAGATCACAAGGAGCCAGAGAAAAGATCCCATAAAAGCTGACCCAGTCTCAGTCCAGAAGTTCACTAATAACTAATTTTAGATGTAGATACATACATACACATACCTTATTAAAAGTCCCACATCTTCTACCAGATTGGGAAAAATATTAAAAGAAAATATGCAAAGTTAACAAATTCCTGGCAACTTTTGGAGTGGCAGGCTTAACTGTCTGCCGCAGCCCAGCTCCTACTCCTCCCCCCAACACGCAGAGCCTCTACTGAAGACATAGCCTAATTGGTCACATTTGTACATGACCTCATCTCCAGCATATACCCATTAGACAGGAATGGATGTCTGGCTCACTGGCCAGTAACCCGTCAACTCTCCTTCCAGATTCTCAAATGCTTCTGTTTTGTTTGTTTATTTATTCTTTAACTGTTTTTAGAGTGGAAGTCAGGGCAACTGGGCAGAGATGAGCTTGTAGCAAGTACTTGGAAGGTACCAGTGAACTTGAGCCCAGAAAGCAGAAACTCAAGAGCCCAGGAAGAATGGAACAGGGAAGGATAAACATGAGATGGCTGTGATTAGCCAGTGAAAGGAAGTGCCAAGATCATAGCTCGGACAGAGGCGACTTAGGAACACCTGGTCCAGCAGGAGTGAAAGCAGAACTGAATTGTACTGCAACCGGTCTGAAGAAAGAAAGTGACCACAGGCAGGGCTGGGAGACCCACCTGGAGTCCTGAAGGGGACGTGGGGAGTAAGAGTCAGCTAGCTGCCTCAGACCATTGGTCCCAGGGAAGGAGTGGTCCTGACTGGACCACTGGGCATCAAGTCACACTCGGTCATCCTGAGTGTGCAAACAGTCACACTCAGGATGCTCAGCTGAGTTCATGAACTGGCATGTTTTCTTCTGAGCTCTGAACCTCCAACTGAAAGTATATGCTCATATGTAAGGTGCACCATTATTTTATGTCCTGCAAAGAAAAATACTATTATGTGAATTATACTGTAACACATGCTTTCTTACCACTTCACTAAGAAGTCACTAAAACATCAGTTAGATGATTTTTGACTTACTTATATACAGATTTTATCATGCATCAAGTCTGTGCAAACATGAAAAGAAAAATGTAAGGGAAATAAAAGGCTAAAGCAATACTTAAAATTTCTTCATATTTGGTGCCAGTGTCTGTTGAATCGCTTTCAGACTCAGAGTTTTTGATGTTTGTGTTTTTTCCTACACAATGTCATCCTCAACCTTCAATGCTGTTGATTAAATACCATTTCTTAAAAGAAAATAAAACTGATGTGTGTGTGTGTGCATATGTATATATATATTTGCACTACAAATTTGAATATGAGTTATATATCAGATAATAGGATATCAGTGTTAATTTCTTGAGTGTAATAAATGGTATATGGTTATCTACAAGAATATCTTTGTTCTTAAAAGATACATACTGATAGAGAATAAAGTCAATTACATTGTAATAGTTATGTATGGAATCTAATAGGTTATGGGGGGAATTGCTTCATAAATTATATAATTGTCTAACTACTATATTGTACACCTGAAACTAATATAAAATAATATTGAATGTCACTGGAATTGAAACATAAAATTAATAATAAACAAAATCAATAAAGTACATTTTCTCTAGCTGACTATAAAGTATAATATTTTCTCCAGGAAGAGAATGCTATCAAACTAAAATTAATAATAACTAGACATACCACCATAATAAATGTCAGTACTTAAAATCATATTTGAAATCTACAGTGAATCAAAAAATGTTCTAACTAAAAAACAAAACAGAAACTAAGATGGTGGAGGAATGAATGGAAGTCACACTGACCTCCTCCCAGGACCAATCTGGAATTACAAGTAAACTGTGGAGAAATCGCCTAGAACAAACAACTGAGCGATAGTGAGAGAGAAGCCTTATAACCTCAGACAGACAGAAGAATCGGTTTCAGCACAACCCGACTGGTAAGCAGTGCACTGAAGACCTGAGAAGGCTGGGTGGGCACCCTCAGGTGGCAGTGCCAGAAGGATATTTAAGAAGCAGTTGGACCCCTCTGAGAGGAACAGGGTCTAAACTATAAGCAGGGATCCCCAGCCTACAGCACCAGAGCCCCCAAAGTATGCAGATAACAGCCAGCTGTGAAAAGCAGTAGGATTGCTCTCTGCCAGAGACAGGTGGCTGGAGACTAAAAGAGTCATTTAAAGGGCCAACGCATGAAATTTCATTACCCTGGTGCTCTGGCAAAGGTGGAGGCAGAGTGGGCTAGAGATGCCTGAGGAGAGACTGGGGATGGAGGCTTTGGGGAGAGAATGGAGAGAGTAACCTCCTGAATCCTGGTGCTGAATCATCCCCCATAAGGCAGCAGCCATGAAGCTCACACAGACCACTCCCCTCTGAGCAGTAGCAGCCTAAGAGGAAACATTAGCCCTGTCCCCAGGAGGGATTTGGCCCAGCCCTATGGTGCTTAAGCCTGATGGGGGAGTGATGAGTGACTAGATTAACAACTGAAGGAGACAGCCACAGATAGTAGATCCCTGGAAGTCTCGAAAAGGCTGCCTAAGGTCAGACGGGGTCAAATTTGACATCGCCAGGGAAGGATCCAGAAAGAAAAAGCAGTGGTAAATACCAGAGGCTACCAAGATGAAATCCACTGTGGTCTTCTCCATGATTTGTGATGTTTTCTTTACTACATAGCTTTTTAACATTCATTTCTTATCCATCAAGTTGGTGCATATTAAGACACTAGATTTTACACTATAGTTTATTTCTCTCTTTTCTTATAATAGTCTTACTCTCTTTATAGCCTTATTAATACTGGTTCATTTGCTGTTGATAGTCGGATTGCAGGGGGAAGTTACTTTTGTGATCGTGGGTTTGTTTCCTGGGCTTCGTGGTGTTGCTCCAGCAGCCAAATAATGGCAAGACAAAGAAACACCCCCAATCAAAAGGAAGAGAGGAATCCTCAGAAAGACTACTAAATGAAATAGAGGCGAGTAAACTATCAGATATTGAGTTCAAAACAATGGTTATAAGGAGGCTCAATGAACTCAGTGAGTTCAGCGAGAATTACCAAAAGCTACAGGGAAACTATGAAGAACTTACTGCAAACTATATCAGCATGAAAAAGGACATGAAACTATCAATAAGAACCAAGAGGAAATGCAGAATACAATTTCTGAATTGAAGAATAGAGTAGAGGGAATCCAAGCAGGCTAGATGAAGCAGAGGATCCAATCAGTGAGCTGGAGGACATGGTAGGAAAAAACTCCCAGAAAGAGAAAGGAAATGAAAAAAGGCTAAAAAAGAATGAAGAGGTATTAAGGGAAAAGCAGGACAACATGAAACATAATAATATCCATATAATAGGAATACCAGAAGGAGAAAAAGAGGAGCAAGGGACAGAAAACCTGTTTGAAAAAGTAGTGATGGAAAACTTCCCTAATTTGAGGAGAGAAAAAGTCACACAAGTCCAGGAAGCACAGAGGGTCCCAATGGAGAGGAACCAAAAGGGATCCACTCTAAGACACAACATAATTAAAATGGCAGATATCAAAGACAGAGAGAGAATCTTAAAGGCAGCAAGGGAGAAACAGGAAGTAACATACAAGGGAACCCTGATAAGGCTAGCAGCTGACTGCTCCACTGAAACACTGCAAGCCAGAAGGGAATGGCAAGAAATATTCCAAGTATTGAAAAGCAAAAGCCTGCCACCAAGACTGCTTTATCCAGCAAGGCTCTCAATTAAAATGGAAGGCAAAATAAGGAGTTTCCCAGACAAAAGAAGGCTAAAGGAATACACCTCTACCAAACCACCATTGCAAGATATGCTAAAGGGACTGCTTTAAGATGAAGAAAAAGGGTGAGAGAGAGAGGAACACAAGTACAAAGGGAAAAAATGAATAAGTACCTATCAATAATTTTAAATGTAAATGAACTAAATGCTCCAATTAAAAGACACAGAGTAACCAAATGTATAAGAAAAGAGGACCCAGACATATGCTGCCTACAAGAGACCCACCTCAGAACAAAAGACCTCCACAGACTGAAAGTAGAGAGTTGGAAAAAAAATTCCAAGCAAATGGACAGGAAAAAAAAGCTGGAGTAGCAATACTCATATCAGACAAAATGGACTTCAAAACAAAGGCCATAAAAAGAGACACAGAAGGACACTTCATAATACTCAAAGGAAGTTTCCATCAAGAAGACATAAACATTGTAAATCTATATGCACCTAACATAGGAGCACCCAAATATGTAAGGAAAATCCTGGAGGACTTCAAGAAAGATATAGACAGCAACACACTTATCTTAGGGGATTTTAACACCGCATTGTCAACAATGGATAGATCTTACAAACAAAATATCAATAAGGATATTGTGGAACTGAATGATGCATTAGATCAAATGTACTTAACTGATATATAGATAGAACTTTTCATCCCAAAGAAGCAAACTACACATTCTTTTCAAATTCACATGGAACATTTTCTAAGCTAGAGCACATGACAGGACACAAAGCAAACCTCAACAAATTCAAGAAAACTGAAATCATATCAAGCATTTTCTCAGACCACAAGGGCTTAAAACTAGAAACCAACCTCAAGGAAAAGACTAAAAAACATTCAAACTCATGGAGACTGAATAGCATGCTATTAAACAATGAATGGGTCAATAATGAGATGAAAGAAGAAATCAAAAAGTTTCTGGAAACAAATGAAAGTGAATATACAATAGTCCAAAACCTATGGGACACAGCAAAGGCAGTCCTGAGAGGGAAGTTCATAGCAATACAGGCCTACAAAAAAAGATAGAAACATTTCAAATAAACAACCTAACCCTACGTCTACAAGAACTGGAGAAACAACAACAAAGCCCAGAGTGAGCAGAAGGAAGGAAATAATCAAGAACAGAGCAGAACTGAATGACATAGAGACTAAAAGAACAATTCAAAGGATCAATATATTCAGGAGCAGGTTCTTTGAAAAGATAAACAAAATTGACATGCCCTTAAGCAGACTCATCAAGAAAAAAAGGGAGAGGATGCAAATAAATAAAATCAGAAATGAAAGAGGAGAAATTATAACTTCTACTACAGAAATACAAAGGATGGTAGGAAATTACTATGAACAGCTATAGGACAAATAATTTGAAAACCTGGTGAAATGGACAAATTTCTAAAAAATATAATCTTCCAAAACTGAATGCAGAAGAAACAGAAAGCTTGAACAGACTAATCACAGCTGGTGAAATTGAAGCAGTAATAAAAAACCTCCCAGCACACAAAAGCAATGGACCAGATGGTTTTACAGGAGAATTTTATAAAACATTTACGGAAGAGCTAACCCCTGTCCTTCTCAGACTATTCCAAAAATCCAAGAGGAGGACAGACTCCCAAACTCTTTTTATGGGGCCAGCATCATCCTAATCCCCAAACCAGATAGAGACACAACAAAGAAAGAAAACTACAGGCCAGTATCACTGATGAACATAGATGCTAAAATCCTAAACAAAATATTGGTGAACTGCATCCATTAAAAAGATCATACGCCATGATCAAATAGGATTAATCCCAGGGATACAAGAATGGTATAATATTCACAAATCAATAAACATAATATATCACATAAACAAAAGTAAAGGCAAAAATCACATCATCATATCAATAGATACAGAAAAAGTATTTGACAAGGTATTAGCATCCATTTATGATAAAAAACACTCAGTGAAGCGGGAGTAAAGAGGGCACACCTCAACATAATAAAGGTTGTATATGAGAAACCTACATCCAACATTATCCTGAACAGGCAAAACTAAAAGCTCTCCCGCTGAGATCAGGAACAAGGCAAGGATGTCCGTTTTCACCACTTCTATTCAACATAATATTAGAAATCCTAGCCACAGCCACCAGACAAGAAAAAGAAATAAAATGCATCCAAACTGGAAAGGAGGAAGGAAAACTGGCATTGTTCACAGATGACGTGATAGTGTACCTAGAAAACTATAGACCACCAAAAAACTACTCAATCTAATAAGTGACTTTGGCAAAATAGCAGGTTACAAAGTCAATATTCAGAAATCGAAGGCACTTTTGTACACTAACAATGAAATATCAGAATCAGAAATCAGGAAACAAATCCCATTTACTATAGCAACAAGAAAAATAAAGTACCTAGGAATACATTTAACCAAGGAGGTAAAAGACTTGTGCTCAGAAAACTACACAACACTGAGGAAAGAAATTCAGGAAGACACAAATAAATGGAAACATGTATCATGTTCATGGATTGGAAGAATTAACATCATCAAAATGTCCATACTACCCAAAGCAATTTAGAGATTCAACGCAATCCCTATTAAAATACCAATGGCATATTTCATAGATATAGAACGAACGTTTCAAAAATTTATATAGACTCATGAAAACCCTGAATAGCTGCAACAATTTTGAGAAAGAAGAACAAAGCAGGAGGGATCACAATACCTGACATCAAACTATATTATAAGGCCACTGTGATCAAAACAGTCTGGTGCTGGCATAAGAAGAGACACAAAGATCGATGGAACAGAATAGAGAGCCCAGAAATAAACCCAGGTCTCTATGGTCAATTAATATTTGACAAAGGGGGGCAGGAGCTTCAAATGAAGTAAAAACAGCCTCTTCAACGAACGGTGTTGGGAGATCGGGATAGCTATATGTAAAAAAATGAAACTTGACCACCAACTTACACCACACACAAAAATAAACTCAAGATGTATAAAAGACTTAAATATAAGTTGCGATACCATAAAGTCCTAGAGGAGAACGTAGGCAGGAAAATCTCGGATATTCCATGCACTAATATTTTCACCAATATATCCCCTAAAGCAAGAGACATAAAGAAAAGAATAAACAAATGGGACTTCATCAAAATAAGAAGCTTCTTCATGGCTAAAGAAAACATCAGCAAAATGAAAAGAGAACCAACTGTATGGGAAAATATATTTGCCAATGATACCTCAGACAAGGGTTTGATCTCCAAAATATATAAAGAACTCACATGACTCCACTCCTGGATGACAAACAATCCAATTAAAAAATGGGCAAGGACCTGAACAGACACTTCTCCAAGGAAGACATACATTGGGGCCCAGAGACACATGAAAGGATGCTTGGCATCACTAGCCATCAGAGAGATGCAAATTAAAACCACAATGAGATACCACTTCACACCAGTCAGAATGGCCATCATAAACAAATCGACAAACAACAAGTGCTGACGAGGATGTGGAGAAAAGGGAATCCTAGTACACTGTTTGTGGGAATGCAGACTGGTTCAGCCACTGTGGAGAACAGTTTGAAATTTCTTCAAAATACTAAAAATGTATCTGCCTTTTGACCCAGCAATTCCACTGCTCGGATTATACCCTAAGAATCCTGAAACAGCAATTCAAAAGAACCTATGCACCCCAATGTTCATAGAAGCACAATTTATAAGAGCCAAGAGTTGGAAGGAACCTATGTGCCCATCAGTAAATGAGTGGATCAAAAAACTATGGTACATTTACACAATGGAATACTACGCAGCAGAAAGAAAAAAAGAGCTACTACCCTTTGCAACAGCATAGCTGGGCCTGGAGAGCATTATGCTAAGTGAAATCAGCCAGGCGGTGAAAGACAGATACCATATGATCTCACCTATAAGTGGAACCTAATCAACAAAACAAACAAGCAAGCAAAATATAACCAGCAACATTGAAATAAAAAACAAACTGGCAGTAACCAGAGGGGAGGAGGGACAGGGATAATGGGGGAACAAAGTGGAAAGTGTTCATCAAGGAACATGCATAAAGCACCCATAGGCAAAGCCAAGTGGGGGAAGGCTTAAGGGTGGGAGGTGGGAAGGCGTGGGGCTGGGGAAAGTGGTGGTGGGAAAATGTCGACAAAAAGAAAGTAAAACAAAACAAAACAAAAAAATAGGATGAAGCTAATTAATAGCATAGGAAATTGAGAAGCCAAAGGACTGAAATGTAAAACCCATAGATATGAACCAAGAGGTGGGGGAAAGATGGGATGGGGTGCAGGGCCAAGGGAATAAATGGGAGGGGAAAAAATGGGAAAATTGTAATAGTATAATCAATAAAATATACCAAAAAATAAGAAAAAAATAAAATAAAAAACAAAACAAAACACTATAAGCTCTGGTAATCTGGACACTCTGGGGAGCCCAGTGCCCTGGAGAGTTGATAGTTTTCATCTTTAGGCAACCGCTTCCATAAATCTTAAATATATGCCAGTCTTTTCTTTAAATTTGGCAATTAATTCTGTTATAGAGTTATTAGTCTTTGTTCTCCAGGTTGCTGCACTTCTATGCTTTTTCTAAGTAATAGATTTTCTGGTTTGTCCTTTGTTGTAAAATTGTCAAGATTCTCTCCTCATGGCAATCATGTTTCCCCGGGGAACTCTCTTTTAACTTGCTATTTCTGAAAGGCTGTGGGTTAGAAACCAGACCATCACATTAAATTCACTAATGCAACAAACAAAGAAAAAGATACATGCTGAAATGTTTAGGAGTGAAGTCTCATGCTATTTGCACATCATTTTCAAAATGATGCAGCAAACAAGTAGACAAAAAAACAAAAACACCCCAGAAAACACAGGAGATGGAGGTAAGGCAAAGGTCTTGAAATGATATGAAGAGAAAAATCTAGGTGAAAGGTATCTAGATATTCATTGAATTATGTTAACTTTCCTATAAGTTTAAACAATTTTTAAATAAAAGGCTATGAGAAAAATAAAAAGTGCTCTATTAAGAAATCAACTCAGATTTTCTTCGAAGAGTTTCTCAAGCCGCCTACACCAGCTCTGAGGGTTTTGATCCCAGTGTTTTCTTGATCTTACCAGATTGATGTTAACTGACATTTTCAGACAAGAATCATGATTCAGATTCCTTATCCCAAGTAGTCCTCCCTTGTTTTTTGACTAAAGCATCAACGGTAGCAGCTTTCCAGACATGTCATAAGAAATGACCAAATTTCTCTATTTGCAGGCAACAGCAACTGTGTCAGAGCTGCTATCTGGCCGATGGTGGTTGTATAAGGGATCCCTGTATCAGGGATGTGAAAACATGAGGGGGAAAGGTCATCTTCACATTGGACAGTTGACACATTCATGCCACGTGGCAGTTATGGGTCTCATTATAGACTAACAAGTTGGAAATCTGGCTTCTGTGTCAGTCGCTGTGAGCTTGGTGAGCAGGAGTGACTCCCCCTGGCCTGGTCAGTTTCTGGAATGGACCATGTGACCTTTTCCAAGGTACTACCAATCTGTGAGGCCCTGCCTAAGTACCGGTGGCTTTTTCTCCTATTGGTATCTCTGTCCGTTGCCTCTGAGGGTGGCAGGGATCAGCACTGTGTAAACAGAGAGATGCCAGGCTTGCTGAGAGGGATTTCATAACATGTGTATCCCCTGTAATACAACGATAACAAGGAACAAGAGGCCTCATCCCATTTCTTCTTACAGCTGAATTTATCTGGTATCTGAAAGTGACAATGTCTGCACT
Organism: Mormoops blainvillei; assembly: GCA_004026545.1. Taxonomy (NCBI): domain Eukaryota; kingdom Metazoa; phylum Chordata; class Mammalia; order Chiroptera; family Mormoopidae; genus Mormoops; species Mormoops blainvillei. The sequence goes on from PVJD01000256.1 coordinate 34,325, forward strand.
GCTTTCTCTCATCTTCAATCAATATTAAGTTTCTGCTGCACCTCATGGGGTTATTGTGAACAATCAAAAAAAAGTATGAAATACTATTATTATAAAACAAAGGTCTTTGAAAAGACAGATAGGAATGATGATCTCAAAACACCAAAGGAGAAGGGTTGAATTGCAACAGTTTTTCTCTTGTTTCAGAAACTTCTTCCTCTGAGGACACGGTACTGGACAGAACTCATCCTCTGGGAGAGGCTCAGAGAACCAAACCTCAAATTAAAGCTCCAAATTGCTCAGACTATGTGAGCAGGTGTGCTGGGGCTCCAGGACTGCCACTGTTTTATTTTGCCCAGGAGTTTTAAACTGCCTTGGCGTTACCCCAAATTGTATTCCCAAAATGAGTCTTTTTCACGGTAGTTTCTCACATTTCTAACATGCCTAAGTGTCAGCATTTATTGGGTGTCACCTATGAATCATGAAATGCATTAAGTTCTTTTGGACACTTGAAGTTAATTATTAAGGTCCATTTGAAAGCTTCCAATTATGAAATAGAACAGCCTTGTAAATAGCTACAAATTATCCTCCAGTAGATTCTTGGTCCAGCACGCACTTATCCATGGAAGTGACTTGGATGATAATAGTAAAGAAACAAAAACACCCATGGGTTTATTCTTTGTCCTATTTTATCTTGAAGTGTTTTTTTTTTAATTTCTTCCTTCTGTAAGATCAAGAGAATATTCAAAATTCCCACCCCAACCTGCTAGAGATACTTCTTAAGCGACATAGGTTATCACCAATCTTGTCGTCTCTCATTGTAAAAGGACTATATCTCCAGAGTTCAATGTTAATGGGAACTCACTGGCCCAAAACTGACTGCGACCCAAAGGAGTTATTTTGCTCTTGACTATTTGGAAATGTGAACCTTTCTCTAAAAATTATACTCCAATGCTTTCTTTCCCACTTTTATCGTTAAAAAACAGGAAGAGATTTGGGCATATCTTTGTCGTAAACCCTATTTATGGGGCCCTGACCTTCCTACATCTTATCCCCCATTCACAGAGCTGTCACTTTTCTGCAATGATGACATACACACTCATACCTCCAACCCATACAGTTCCCCTGACTCGAAATTCTCTTGTTTCTCTTCTCCACTGAGCAAAGCCTCCTCTGGATGTGGAGACTCTCCAGTGAAAGCCAGTGTCTCCAAGATGGAGGCAGAATACAGTAAGTCATTCGCTGATGGCTGGTTTTGTGTGCAGTCTCTGTGTGTGTGTCCTGCATCCCTGTTAAATATTGGACAATAGGGCTCTGAATAAAGGAGAAAAACACTCAAAGGAAGCGGAAAACCATTATGGGGTTGGCAGAGGGGGTGTAGGAGGGAATCTGAGATTCTGTACTGTTTTCTGGAACAAAAATAATAGGTGCAAGAGTTGGATATTGATGTCCTCTACTTGGAAAGTAAAAGGGAAAGGAAGGGGCTGGTGTAAAAATTTATGTAAGAGAATATATAACAATGTTTATTTAAATGCCAGTATGAGCATTTACTTATTATTTTTCAAAAATGGGGCTAGGGACATGCTCATTTTTCCCCAAGTCAAAACTGTGCACTGTCACCAGGTAATTTAAGAAATCAGACCCACTGTCCTGGTGGGACAGAGCTCAGAAGTGCTCAGAAAATCTTTCTAAACACACTTTGCACCACCACCCAGTCTGAACAGCCGCGATTATGAAAGCTTCCCGGCCCTGTGTCCATGTCCTCGGGAGAAAGCCAGGACTCACTGGAGTAATCTGGTGTGGCCCCTTCACTACAGAGCCCTTCATCCAATTCCTTCGGATGACCCAGAGATGGTGCAGAAACAGAGTGGTGCCTGTGATTTTGTCAGGAGCTGGCAAGCCTCCTTTCATCTTATTAAAATTATACCCTTTCTTCTGAGATTGAAAAGGAAACCAGGACCTGGCCTTTGTGTCCCGCTCAATCTCCTGCACGCAGGGGAAGGGTAGCTGATGAACCCTTCTCAAGTTACAGTTCTGTCCATGTAGTATTTTTTCCCACACCACCTGACACTCCAAGGCTTTTGCCTGATGAATTAAAACAACACAATTAAGCACCTGTGGCAGACACATTATTTTGCTTACCTCTCCCAATATCCCCAAGAAGTAGGTATCATTATTATTTTGTTTTTTCACATCTCTGTTTTCCAGATGACACTTGGAGAGGCAAAGAAACCAGACCACAGTTAAACAGCATCAAGTTTCGGAGTGGGGATTTGATCCCAAGTAGCCTGGCAACAGAACCCACATGGTTAGCTGATATTCTAGCACGAACTCCATCTGGCCTGCTAAAGATACTCACCATGTCGCTGGAAGGTCCATGATACACCATATCCACAACTGCTCTGAAAGTGATAGATGTGGGACTCAGCAACCAACCAACCTTGTGGGACTCTACTCTGGACACCATGACTACCTTTCTGACCCCATGGATTGGACCTCGGGTCATAGCCACACTCATTGGTCTTCTCGGGACACAGATAAACTGGACTATGATAAACTTGCCAAGAAATAGGGTGGGGCAGATGAATTCAATGGTAAGGGTTGATGAATGTTCTCAGGCAACTTAGAAGACTGCAGCTGTGTGTTGAGTTTCCATGTCAGTATATGCCTAGGGCTCTATTTGCGTTCAGCCCTATCCAGTCTATATAAACAATGTCAGAATCCCTACCTTTCCTCAAGAGCTTGCAACTCCTTCTCTAAGACCGGTTTCCATCATTGGGGAAGTTATGATAACTTGACTCTTTTTTTGAGCCATGGGGTTCAGATGGATGGATCTTCTGGTCTAACCGCTCTAGCCACAAACATCCACCAGCTCCAAACGTCTTGGGCTCTATGCCGCCTCTCAGGCTCATGTTAAGTGGGACCTCAAGTATCTGATCCTCAGGATGCAGAGACCCTTTCTTCCAACTCTTCCCACCTGTTTGGATCAGAGTCGTCCAGCACACAAGAGCTTGTTTCTCACCTCTTATGCCACCATAGAACCTGAGGGCCCATCAGTTAGAGTTGGTCACAGGAGGGTCCCAAGGCATACAAAGATCTGCTTGGCCTCCCTAAGGTTAAGGAAGACCTGACCCTCAAAAGAGAAAAACTTTTCACTTCTTTCTGGGAAGTTAATACCTTCCATCCTCCTGACTCCCCCACCCTGCAGAAGATAATTCCAGTTTTTTTTTGGAGCTCCCCTTGTACAAACAAGACCCATGTTTGGGGGAAAGGATGGTAATCAGAAATTGTTTCAAGTGTTATGTGCCAAATCTTCTAATGTATAAATCAATCTGTGAATATTTTTAATCTGCTAAAATACATTTACATTAAGTGAAATTGACTTTAAATGTGTCAGCTTCTTCAGAAATTGTCAATTTTAGGATAAGCTCTCTGATGGCATTATTTCACCAGATCCAGTTTTTGGAAGATAGATTTTTGGTCTCTTTCCATGTTCAAATTGCCTCAGATTATACTCAGTTTGTAGAGTTGTAGAAAATTAAGTTGATATCCCTTTAGCTTCAGATAAAAACACTCTCAGTAAATGAAATCTACTTCTCTCGCATATCTGCTTTGTGTAGGTATTGACTTGCATTCCAACAAAGTCAATTGTGCCCGTAGCTATGAACTCACATATTTTATGTTTAGCTGAATATGTTGGTGGAATCACGAGGCACTGGTGGCCATTTCTACCCTTCTTTAAACATAAGAATCAATCAGGCTACAGGCTGTAAGCATTTTGCAAAAGCCATACATTAAGAGGCAAGAACTGCTCAAGGAATCACAAATATTTATTCTAAAGCAGATCTTAGTTCAGCTTTCTTCTGACTTGGGGCTGTCTGCTGACATCAGTCATTTATTCAGCACCTCAGCCCCGTTCAAATAGGAGCCAGCTCTTCCAAATTCCAGTTGGCAATCCTCCCTTATTTTCAAGGGAGAAAATCCAGATAGAAAAACCAAATAAATGTTAAGCACTTGAAATCACATGGCTGATTATGTAAGTCCACAATGGACCTCAAGGAGGGACAGGGTGGTGTGAGGAGCTGCCTCTCAGTAACCAGGCGGCATCGAGGGGCCCACTTGACTTGAGAACCACATTGTTCTCATCCATGAAATAAATCATCCATATGTAACAGCCCTGTGTAATCTCATTTTAAGGCTCAAATGAAATTGTGTGAGTGAAAGGGCTTGGTAATCCATAAATCACTTTATAGTTGACAGTTATTATGAAAAATTTAAACTATTACTTAGGGTTCTATAATATTTCTATTTATTTCCCAAGGCAGTTATAGTAGACTTTTCCTACCCTGAAGCTTCAGACCCTAAGTGGGGTGAAGAAGGAGAATTAACACAATTGACTTTGAATCCACAGCCCTGTCTGTGGCCAATGCAATGGCCCATCAATTAAACGTTGCTGATGGGCGAGTCCAAATGGGGCAAGCAAGGACCTGCTCACAAGCCAGAAACACAGAGGGGCACCTTTGGAACTGGAAGGACATGAGCAATGACATCAAACCATGATGGAGAGCACAGGGACTCGGGATGCAGGCAAACTCAGGCTCAAATCGCGATTAGAAAGGATGCGTGAAATCATTTGTTTAGATTCCTAGAGCCACCAAAAGAATAATCACAAGTGGAGTGGTTTAAAACAACAGGATCATTTTTTTTCACAGTTCCAGAGGCCAGAAGATTCAAATTAAGGTGTCCGTAGGGCCTCCCGCCCTCCAAAGGCTCCAGGCCTCCCCTGGCTTCCTGCGGCTCCAGGACATCTTTGGCTTCTGGCTGCATCTCTCCAATCTGCTCCAGTCTTCTTTCTCTTTGGGATCTTCTCTTCTCTTGTGTCATTCTGTGTCTATTTTAAGGGTACTTGTCATTGAATTTAGGGTTCGCCTGAGGATTAATGAAGATGATCTCATCTTGAGATCCTTAAATTAATGGCACTACAAAGACCCTTTTTCCAAATAAACTCACCATTATAGGTTCCAAGGATTAGGACATGGGCATATCTTTGGGGAGGAGGGCTGCCATCACTACAGTTTCTCATATATACCTGGAATAGAGCAGCCAGTCACTATATGAGCCACTAGAATAATAGTTATTACTATTTCCAGCATGGAAGGGCAGGGCTTTCAATTTCCCTCTCCCTTCCTTTCTGGCCTCACTCCTGGTGGGAAGATGATTTTGCATGAATGAAACATCAAAGCAGCACTATGGGAGTGGTCATGTTTACCCAGAGGGCTGTGTGTCCTGCAGGTGCTTCTCTGAAACACCTAAAAGACCTGGTCTACTCCAGAAGAGGAGTACTGTCTATAAGCCTCCATCTTCTCATCTCAGAAAAAATACTCTCAGGCCCTGAACCTCCCACTCCCAGGAGCTAGCCAAGTCACGGATAGGGTGGAGGTAAGCAATGGAGATTAAAAACAGAGAAGAGATCAAGGGAGGAGACAGGTATTCCCAGTTGCCTAATTCAAGCTGACTGGATGGGGAAAGGAACAAATATTTGCTACCATCATTGGATTTTGTGTGTGTTCATTATCAGATGATGGTTTTTAGGTGGTGGGATCATCCTCATGCAGCCCAACTCCCTCACTTTGAGGTTTCTTGCTCCCTCCTTTCCCTTCTGGACATCACACAAGTTTCTCAGGTTGCATGGCACATTCGAGCTGCCTTCCTCAAGGTCACTTGTCCACATGCCACTGGAAGAAGTTCTGGTCCTCAATCTGACCCTGGTACTGGAAACTACATCAGAAACGAAAACAAAAAACAAACAAACAAAATAACCCAGCAGGGTTTGGTGGGAGTGGAGGCAAGGTCAAATGGTTTCTGAATTCTGTGGAATTCTGTGGGATTTGTGGGATTTCTTGCTTTCTTGGGCTTTACATTATCCTTCAAGCCTCCTTTCCCCTCAGTCCCTCTAGTTCTTCCATCCGAGGCCGCCATCTTTTGTGCAACTTTGCTCCTGTACTTTGTGTCCAAGCCTCATGTCAGCAATCTACCTACCCAAAACTCAGTTCCGTGCCAGGCACCAGGTCAGCCTCAATCTTGGTCAGTAGAAAAAGCTAGAGGGCAAGGCAGAATCTCACTCTTTGCCTCAAGTTCTAATCCCAGATGGTTTTTCACTTGTGCCCTCTACTGGTTGTTCTCTACTCTGTTCATCCAGCTCCGAGTCCTGTGGAATGCCTCATCCAGGCTCTGTTATGAACCGCCTTTTACCTGGGGTTGGCCGACATGGGGCACCCTACGTGGAGGAGGAGTGGTGGTAAAAAGAGGTTGGGGACTTATCCACTCTCACGGTGTACCTTCTGGCATCTCTCGTGACTGCAGCTCCTATCCCCATTGGGCCCCGGTGACACTATTTTCCTCCCCAGGCCAGTCAGCCCCAAGGATGGCAACAGCCTCCTGCCACCAGTAGTCTCAGGACCCTCACAATCTTGTCTGCTTCCTTGAGCTTGCCCATGAAATCTCTTCACTTGAACCATTTCCTAGCAGGAGCCATACCAGCACACGGTCAAGCCACTTTCTTCTACTCCTCAGTGCTCATCTTCATTCCCTACCTGATACTTTGGTTTCCCTGGGGAGAGGGGTAGTGGCCACTGTGATGTGCCACCCAGATCTCCCTTTTTGGACCACAGCACTCGTCCCCCAACTCTGGGGGTGTTCCTGGCTGCCAGTGCTGTGGGCTCAGTCCTTCAGGAATTCCCTCAGCAGAAGAGAGCACCCTGCCCAGGGTCACAGCCCTCCCCAATTGCAGTTCATGTCCAATGGCTGACTGATCAGTGGGAAGAGGGGTGGGATTAATGAAGGTGAGATCGCCCTGCTTCAGGTTGGACAACTCTGAGGGACTTTTCCAGTTCTGCAGCTCCACGTGGGTTTGGCTGAGGTTTTTACTGAGACTGCACTGCTGTTCAGCTCATCTGCCTATTCCTTCTGGGGGCGCTCCCTCCTCGGAGCTGCTCCTGACAGTATCATCCGCAAATTCCCTGTGCTCATCTCCATCTTTGCATCTGTTCCCTAGGAATTTGTCCTGAGACAACGGGCTCCTCACTGCCAACTGGGCAATGGCCATTTGACTCTAGGCTGCTAGCCTTGGAGGACAGTGCCTTCTGGGCTAGACCCAACTTCCTTCTTTCAGGTGCTAACCAAAGTTTACCTGTCAGGATCTCCTACCTGGTCCTACTCCTCAGAAACTCCATTAGTGGTCATGTCTTCCTCTTGTTGACTAGAAAGTCCAGTGTCTCTGGTCTTGACTGTCCCATCACCAGCTGATCTCTAGTTCTGCATTTCTTCTCACAAAATAATAAAGTGCTTCTCCGTTCATGTTACATACTGGGCACAGTGCCAGGTACTAGGGACATAGAAATGGCTAAGTAGTCTCTGCCTTTGAAGGTTCAAATCCCAGATATGCCACTTCACTAGCTATATGACTTGTTAAGGAGACTGAGAAGTGGACAGTATGGTTGTAAAAGGAAATACAGATCATAAAAGGTCAAATGTTGGGTTAAGATAGATTTCGCAGTGTTTTTACACTGGGGGAATGATTGCATCAAGAGGGAAATGATGATGCCTGTGCACAAGTGAGGGGCTGCTCTCTGGGGCATGGGCAGTAAGCACAGCGTGCAGAGGCAAGCAGGTTCATAAAGGAGTAAGTGGAAGTTCTCTCCTGATGGCTCCTACATTCTCAAGAAAATAAGGAGGAAGGTCGCAAGCTAAGAGAGAGAGGCTGGGGAAAGGTACTAGTAAACTGAAAAGAAAAACGACAATGGATAAGAGTTGCCCAGGAGGAATGGAGTAAGAACAAGCTGGGTTGTCAAATTGGGTTGTGGGAATGATTCAATAAAATACTAGATGAAAAGCACTTAGCATAATGCCCTATATATAGTGAACATGTAAAAAATTTAGTTATTATTGTCATCCAGAGAAAGTATGTGCTTTTTGGTGACTATACTTACTCAGGAATCTAAATTACATATTAGAGGGTTGTTTGATGATCTTAGAATTAGAGAAAAGACAGTGAGTCTTAGGAAATTTCTTTGAAACTATTATTGACTAATGATTCATCCTTCACTTAAGTAACTACTTTTTGTAAAGAACTGTTTTCTCATCCTAGAATCAAGACTCAGTCTTGCCTTCCTATTTATCAAAAGGTTCAGTTTCTTAAGATTGTAACTGATATGGCTTACACAGGTGGAATTTCTAAATTAGAGATGAAAAAAGATAATTTCTGGCAAGATTGTCTTCAACCCCAAACATAAATTTAAATCCATGGTAGCTACAATATCAGAACTTGGCATTTCATCCTTATCTCTTAATCATGGGTTTATCTTACTTGGGAGTGATACTAAATACAAAATACATGGGTTTTTTTTCTAAAAAGTTCATGAGGAACAAAAGAAGTAAATACAATGTAAGGAAGTGGAGCTCGTGGGTTTAAAAAAAAAGATTTAATGAAAAACATAAGTTAAATTAAATTCAACCCAAGGCTAAAAAGGTGATTAATTATTGTCAGCATATCTCATTTATTAAAAAGAAATAAACATTCCACTCCTTTCTCAAACTGAATTGAGTTGAACTATTTCATGAGGGAGATGGGGGAAGGGGGTCTTTCTATTCTACTGGTATAAATGCTCCAAGATGTGTTGGCGTCATAAGTCAGGAACTCAACATTACAATATATTTTCCTCTGTCCAAATACTATCTTCCCCTAAATTACAAGTAACTAAACCATGATATATCAACCAAGTTCAAGTTTTTAAAAAATTCCATTAAGTTTATATATATGAGCTTTGGAGCTTAGCTATATAGAAAATAGAGAATTTAGTTCTCTTATTTTCTAGCTTGAGACCCAGTGTAAAACAAAGGCCCTTTGTTTACTTTGTTTATAAAACAGAAATAATATCACCCATTTACTTTTAGGGTGTTCATAAGGTTTACAAATATTAAATGTTTAGAGTACATATTAGGGCCTCACTAGAGGAAACCCATTTGACAATTAAAAGTATTTGGTTGCCCAAAAAGTCCATATGCTTTTTTCCAAAAAATAAAAGACACATTTTTCATTTTCACCAATAACTTTATTGATTTGGATATTTTCAGTATGTCAGCTATCTCCCGCATGGTATAATGTTGATTATTCTCAATTAATGTCTCAATTTGATCACTATCAACTTCAACCAGTCTACCCAACCACGAAGCATCATCTAGGGAGACATCTCCAGCACGAAACTTCACAAACCATTTCTGACACATTTGATCAGTCACAGTACCTTCTCAATACACTGCACAAATTTTTTTTGTGTGTTTCAGTTCCATTTTTACCTTTCGTGAAATAATAAAGCATAATGTTGCTTATTTTCTTCCACCTTCAATATTAAAATGGCTACACAAAAACTCACCAATGCTGATAAGTTTGGGTTTGTGCACTGGCCCAGTTCTGAAGTTCACTGCTAGGAGGTTGCCATACATCTAAGCCATGGTTTTCCTTCCAGGTTCTATCAGAAAACAAAGCTAATGTCTTCATCTTTGTATGCTTGAATACTTACATCACAACTGTTTCAAACTCAAGCAGGGAAGTGGAGGGGTTTCAATTGGCCACTTTCTATCCCCAAAAAGAAGAGCTCACTTTTTTTTAATCTTCTGTGGCTTCCAGCAAAGGTCACTGTACAAAGAGGTGCTCAAAAAACATTTTTCAAGTTGAGTCAAAAAATATAATCAACATGAATAAAATTCATGAAATATAATTTTTCTTATGCTTATGTCTGCATAAAATGATAAATGCTTCTTTGTAATGCTAACAAAACACAAATCATTCTGTATGTAACATAAAATATTTATTTCCTATTTACACCATTGTTACATGTATCATTACACATCATATCATATATCAAAAACAAAGAAAAAGAAAGGAGGAAAGTGTAAGCCTTAAAAGTCAGTGAAGAGAGCATCACACAGCATGAGTTACCAGTAGTCTCACAGCTCTTGTTTCCTACCCTTTTTTGACTTTCTGGTTGTTTCTTGACGAATGGTGTCATACTCTAATATGGCCATTTTGGAGAGTCTCTGTAAGTATCGAGATGGTGCACCAGCAAGAGGATCACTAAAACCAGAATCTGTGAGGACAAAAAATCAGCTACTAAAATGCAAATAATCACATCTTAATAAGATCTCTAACATACAGTACAAGCAAGATATCTGTTCCTTAAATGACCATTAAACATTATGACTTCTTTGAAGTAGAAATGCCACTACTTACTTTCTAAATGACTGCAGTAAGTCATCTGAAAAAAATTTAAATAAAAAACCCTGCAACGCTTACATTTAGTTATATAAAATTAAATCTGTGTCTGTAACGTGCTTCTTAAAACATGGTATGACCATGGAATTTGTTCTCTATAAATAATTATTAAAGATCAGGTCAGATGGAGCATAGGTAAACACAGCCTGCCTCCTCACACAACCACAGCAAAAATTACAATGACAACAAAACAAATATTACCCAGAATCATCAGAAAATTGAGCTGTATGGAAGTCCCACAACCAAGGAATTAAAGAAGTCGCATTCATCAAGATGGGTTGGAGGTGGAGAGATGTGGAAGGGTGGTCCCCCATTCACTTGGGAGGGATACCTCAGGACCAAGGGATCCCAGCCCTACACCAGATGCCCCCACCCCAGCCCAGGGTTCCAACACCAGGAAGGTTAGTCCCCATAACTTCTAGCTGTAAAAACCAGTGAGGGTTGGGGTGGTCAAAGAAACTGCAGGATTCTCAGGAGTCTCCTCTTAAAGCACCCACAATGGACTTAGGACTTACACAGACTCACGCCCTCTGGGCTTCAGCACCAGGGCAATAGCTGGAGGGGCACCAGTGGCACACAGGGAGAAAGTGAAGTGTCTGGCATCAGGGTGAGTGTCAGGAGACAGCTTCCTCCTGGACAAAACTCCAGAGGCCAGGCAGTGGCCATTGTCCCCTCTTTGAGCCATCCCACATACGGAGCCATAGGGCAGTGACACAGGTTGCCTTGCCCTGGTGATTACCTAAGGTTCTGCCCCATCCAACTCACCAGTGCACTTGTGAATAGGCCATGCTACTGAGAAAGGGAGTCAAAGCAGCTCAACTTAATATACAGAAACAAACACAAGGAGGCTGCCAAAATGAGGAGACAAAGAAATATGGCCCGAGTGAAAGAAAAGAACAAAACTCCAGAAAAAGAACTAAATGTAATGGAGATAAGCAATCTATCAAATGGTGAGTTCAAAACATTGGTTATTAGGATGCTCAAGGAACTCACTGGGAATTTCAACAACATAAAAAAGACCCAGGCAGAACTGAAGGTTACACTAAGTTAAATAAAGAAAAATTTGTAGGGAACGAACAGTGGAGTGGATGAAGCTGAGAATCAAATTAATGATTCGGAACATAAGGAAGAAAAAAACAGTCAATCAGAACTGCAAAAAGAAAAAAGAATCCAAAGAAACAGCAATAGACTAAGGAACCTCTGGGACATCTTCAAATGTGCCAACATGCGTACCACAGGGGTGCTGAAGGAGTAGAGAGAGAGCAAGAAATTAAAAATTTATTTTAAAAAATAATGAAAGAAAACTTCCCTATTTTGGTGAAGGAAATAGACTTACAAGTCTAGGAAGCACAGAGAGCCCCAAACAAGTTGGACCTAAAGAGGACCTACCACACCAAGACAGATCATAATAAAAATGCCAAAGGTTAAAGATAAAGACAGTGTTAAAAGCAGCAAAAGAAAATCAAAGAGTCACCTACAAAGGAGCTCCTATAAGACTGTCAGTTGATTTCTCTAAAAAACTTTGCAGGCAAGAAGGGACTGGCAAGAAGTATTCAAAGTGATGAAAATCAAGGACCTACAACCTAGATTATTCTATCCAGCAAAACTATCATTTAGAATGGAAGAGCAGATAAAGAGCTTCCTAGAAAAGATAAGGCTAAAGGAGTTCATCATCACAAAGCCATTATTACATGAAATGCTACAGAGACTTATTTGAGAAAAAGAAGAATACCAAAACTATGAACATTAAAATGGCAATAAATTCACAACTATCAACAACTGACTCTAAAAATCAAACTAAGCAAACAAGCAGAACAGAAACAGAATCATAGTTATGGAGATCATTTTGATGGATATCAGTTGAGAGGAGAAGGGAAAGAATGGGGGAAAAGGTACAGGGATTAAGTACAAATTGGTAGGTACAAAATAGACAGGGGGGATGTTAAGAACAGTATAGGAAAGGTAGCAGCCAAAGAACTTATATTAGTGACCCATAGACAAGAACTAAGGGGTGAACTGCTGGAGGGAATTGGGGGTATCGGGTGGAAGGGTACAAAGGGGGAAAACTGAGTCAACTAATCACATAATCAATAAAATATATTTTTAAAATAATTATTAAAATTTTATTCTCTATCAAATATTTATCTGTATAACTAATTAGCTCATTTAATACTTTAGATGCCTATCAAATTATTTTCTCTAAATAAAACCATTTCTCATAAATACTAAGCAAAGTTAACACAGTAAAATTATAAAGTAAAATGAGTCTTTCTCTAACTGAAACAGCATTAATAAAGGCTCTATTACAGATGGTAGTAATAATAACAATAGGTTAACACTTTTTGAGTGATCTCTATGTCAAGTAGTCCTTTTGTCTATTTCATTCACACAATACTATGAAGTTAGGTAACCAGTGCTATTTGGGTTACAGATTTTTTAAAAATTTAGTGAGGCTAAAATACTTACCTGATGGCAAATACCTAGCAACTATTAGGGGCAGAATTTGAATCTATGTCCATCAAATTCAAAGCTCCCATGTAATAACTACATATTGTTCTAAATATGTAAATCTGTATAAATATTTCTGTTTAGAAACATACAAGTCTTTGAAAATAATATACAAATCCATATTGCTTGAATATACTATTATTTCACTTCAAACAGTTTCAAGTGTCAAAAAAACTATCTTCAAATCTCCAAGCTAAAGGAAGAGCTTCCCAGGCAAGAAAAAGTTGAAGGAGTATCTTACCACCAAATCAGTATTATACAAAATGTTCAAGGGTCTTCTTTAAGATCAAAAACATGAGCAATAAAATGGTAACAAATACATATCTATCAGCAGCTGAATCTAAAAACCAAAATAAACAAACAAGCAGAGCAGAAACAATCACAGATACAGAAAACATTTTGACAGTGGTCAAACAGGAGGTAGTTGGGAGGGATGGGCAGAAAAGGCAAAGGGATTAAGAAGTACAAACAGGCAGCTACAGAATAGCCATGGGGATGTAAAGTACAGGATAGGAAATGGAATAGTCAAAAAACATATACGCATGACCCATGGACATGAACAGTGGTGTGGAGATTGCCTGAGGGAGTGGGGGTCTGGATGGAGGGTGGTGAAAGGGGAAAAATTGGGACGACTGTAATAGCATAATCAATAAAATATAATTTTTAAAATACCCCAAGGGAGTTGGGGGGTGTTTTGTTTGTTTTGTTTTTATCTGAGTGTGAAACATGAGTGGGGAGTTCAGAGATAGAGTACAAGACAAGAGCATGATCAGCATCCCTGTTCTTACCATTGCCGTGGACTGATCTTAGAAAGAGCCTCCGGCTACACATGAACTAGGTTCTAGGTATTAAACAATATTTGAAAAACTTCAAAGAATTGTTATCATACAAACCAATAAAATTTAGTTGAAATTGTTAACAATAAGACAAACTAAAAATTCTGAAATATGTAGATATTTATACACATTCTATTTTATTCATCAATCAAAAAAAGAGATCATAATAAACATTTAACTGGATAATAAAGAAAATATTACAAAATGTGTGTGGTGAAGCAAAAGAGAAATTTTAGGGTATAAACCTCTCTATAGTTATAAAATTCTAAAATCCTGTGTTAGAAAAGAAGGCTGAAAATTAATAACCTAGTGCCTAAGATATACATTAATAAAAGGATAAATCCAAAGAACATGGGAGAAAAAAGATAATACAGAAAAGAGGAGAGTGTGGTGATTGCTAGCAGAGTGGGGCATAAGGGGATTAAATGGTAATGGAAAAAAATACAATAAAAATTAAATAAAAAAAGAAAAAAGGAGAAACCAATGAAGTGAAAACAAACTTACAATAAGAAAGATTTTTTAAAAGACAAGAGTTCTTCATTGAAAAGACTAATAAAAAAGAAAAGTTCCTGATGAGATTAATCAAGAAAACAAGGCAGAAGGAACAAATAATATTAGGAGAGGAAGAACAGAAGTACAGATAGAGCAAAGACTAAATTATAGGTCAATTAAATTGAAAACTTAGAAAAAATGCAAAAAAAAATCTTGAAAATATGACTTACCAAATTGATTGAAAAATTAGAATACCTTAAGAATTCTAAAATTAAAATGATTGAATCAATAGACTCCTCCAATGAAAACAAGTGACCCAAGTGATGTACCTGTAAGGCTCTAGCTTATCTTCAGTTTTCCAGAGAGATTAAATTTTCTCCTGGCAGGCAGTCACTCTAAGCCAGTCAAGTCTGGGTTGTAGGCTGTTTTAAAGCTAGCTCTACCTGGGATGCCTTTACACTGTGTGGGCCTTCAGAAGTTTTAACCAAGAGCCCAGGTGTTTACTAAGGGCTCTCCTGGGTAGACTTTAAACTCCCCCCATTGTCCCCACAGCAAATGCTAAGTCTGAAATGCTAAGTTCTGTTCAGTTCTTTAGTCTCCAAAAAGCTGTTTTCTGCTTGAGGTCCTGAAATTTTACCCAACAGACATGCCACTTAGGAACAGGCAAACACCTGTGGGGAAGGTGCTCACAGAATTTAGGGTTCACTTCTCTGCAGTTATCTAGTATCTCAGCCTCTCAAGTCCTGTTGAAAATTACAGCTCTTGACACCTTAAAGCAGTTGCTTTTTAATATTTTTATTATTTTTATGTGACTAATACATATATAACTTTTATATTATTTATCATAAAATATATATTTTTTATATTCTATATAATTAGCTCTTACGCTAATTCTCAGTGGCGAAGTAGTCTGATTGAAGCTATCCCATCACAGCCAGAGGTGGAAGGTCAATGGGCCATTTTTTTAAAAAGTCTAACTACTGAAATAGATGACAGTTGCCTAATGATCCTTTAAAAACTTAAATCAGATCACATTAAAATCACTCTTTTGTTAAAATTATTCAATGACTCCTCATGTCAATCAGAGTTAGGTACAGTGTCCCTTCCAAAGCCCTACAGGGTCAGATGTCACCTCTCTTACCTGGCCTTTCTCACTCTGGGGTTAGACACTCTCGACTCCTGATTTCTTCCAACAGGCCAGATACCATCCCACCTTGGGATCCGTGCTGGCTCCAAGAGAATAACTGTTTCCCAGGAGTTTAACTCCTTTACCTCTTTCAAGTCTTGGAGGACTTGAAATATTACCCTCTCTATTAAAAGTGTTCTGACCCCAGATTTCCTGATCTCCTTTCCTCTGTTCTATTCTGTTGTTTCTATTCTACATTCACCTTCTGATATACTAGGTAATGGTTTTCTTTATTATATTTAATATTGGTTGGCTGTCTTCTCTCTCTAGAATGTGAGCTCCACAAGGGCAGGGACCTTTGTTTTGTTGTGGGATGTAGCCTAAGGCCAAGCACCTAGAACAATCTCTGGCACAGAGCAGATGCTCAATTCACACTTGGTGAATGAGTGAATTAACGGTCCACTTGCATGACTGAAGGAAAATCAACAAGTATTTACTGATCATTCAACATGTTTCAGAAACTGGTATGGGCACAGCAAGGTACCAAGGTTAGTAAGACAGGGCACCTGGCCTGAAAGAACCATAAATTTGACCTGTTGGAAAATAGGCAGGCAAATGTTCACCTGGGCCAAGATGCAAAATGAATGCCTTTTGCTTAAATTAACATTTATATTTTTATTTTATGCTACCTGTTGATCCCAGAAGTTGTTTACAGCATATGGAAATTGAGAGAAAGGACATATCCAAAGAGAAGTTCATGAACATTCAACCTTATGAACATCCAGGGACAGACTTACAAAGCTCCTAACAAGTCAACTCTCACTACCACCAACAATGTCACAAGGGTCTTCCTTAGTGATTTCAGTATTTGGGTTTCTTTGGCGCCGCTCTGACCTCCATTAGTCCATAAGTGCAAAATCATGGAAGTGATGAAGGTAACTCTGAATGTCATACAAATAAATGAGGCTTAAAAAATCTTACACTGGTAAAAAAAATGATTGCTCACATAGGTAAAAGAGGAAACAGTGTGAAGGACAAATAGTAAATAACATATAATGCTAAAGATACTATACTTAATCCCGTGGTTCTCAACTGGGAGTGATTTTGCCACTCTAAGGACCTTTGGCAATGTCTAGAGAAATTCTGATGATCACACTTGCGGGCTGCTAATGGCATCTAGTGTATATGTATAAAGGCCAGGGATACTGCTAAACATCCTTCAGTGCACAGGACAGATCCCACAACAAAGAATTATCTGGTCCAAAATGTTCATACTGTAATTGTTGAAAAAACCTGGCTTACATAACAATCAACAAAAGACAAGAAAGTGGAAAACTTTAGACTACATGAGTCAAGAATCTTCGCCATTAACTTTGGATAAGATTACTTCAGGAAATGAGTAAGAATTTATTGGAGAACTTAAATGCTAGACAAGTATATATGTTGCATGCCACAGATGTTCCCTTGGTATAAAGCCCCCAGCAATCTGTAACACATGAAAGTTAGGGATGAAATGGTAAGTCTAGATGTCAGAGCTGCCAAGAAATTCTCCATCATCTTTTAGACGCCATTCAGAGAGTAATTACCTGGGTCAACAGATTTTTTCAGTGTCTTTTGGAAAAACAAAATTCTGACCAAACGTATCAGAAATGTAGAGGTGAGAATGTTTGAATTTAGAGCTTCAAAGAACAAACTCATACTCTAAATAGATTAAAATATACCTTGGTGTTATAAACCCTCTTAGTCAACAAGGACTTAGAAATAAATCAATTTTAAGATTAGTTTTTTAAAACCCAAACTGTTGGCATATAGATAAGTTTCTGAAGTTGGCTGTTATAGACACACAGGATTCAGGAAAAGATTAATTAGAACATAAGACCAGAAAGTCAAGTAGGTGAAGATGGTAAAGAGCTCAATGCCAAGCTCAGGGGTTCATACTTTAGTCTGTAGGTAATGAGGAGGTATTGTTTCTGAAAAAGGAAGTAATGTGATAAGAGGCCAAAGTTTTAGGTTTTTTTGCAGTGTTGAATGATTTCAAAGGTCAGAAATCCCAAGCCAGAGTAGTTTGCAAGCTACTGCAATGGCCCACATGGAGATGAAAAGAGCCTATCCCAGGGTCCTGAGACAGTAAAGGTATATTATATAGTGAACACAACACCCACTAAATTTATAAAATAAAGCTTCAAAGAATCATTAACAAAACAAAGAAAATTAAATCAGTGCAGAGAAAGGAAATTTTTTAAAAGGTGAGTATTCAGCATGAGCATGTGGTAGGAGAAAAATACGAGCCCACTTTACCTTTTGCACTCTCCTGAAGGGGTACAGCAGTGCAGTTCTCCGTAGTCTTCTTCATCCTGAAAGTATACATTTTCGTAAAATCACTTCTATATAAATCCAGAGCACATTAATTTTTCAAAATGCATTAGGAGACAAGAAGCATGCTTTCAGTGAAACTCACTTGTTGGAGGATATCATGTGGAAATTAAATAAACATTAAAGAAACAAAACTCCTTCCATCATACCTAATCTAATCAGAAGCAGATACAAACCAACTTAATATCTGTTTTTGCTAATAAATTTTTCCAGTGGATGAGTATTATGTCTAACTCTTCCCATCATTATCTCAATTTACCTTTATCTTAACTCTCACTAATCATGATTGAAAGACTGTTAAAAGGAAGGGAATCAAGATTAGATTAACAGGGTATCTGTATATGCCAGCTAAACAACTCACTTATTTGTGCACTTTTTACCTATTCATCACCACAATTTGAATTTTGACATAATTAACTTTTGTTACCTCTGGAATAAACTTATATAATAAGTAGGTTATTAGAGGAAACATGTCATGATTGAATCTGCTGTGCATGAGATGGTCCATAAGAATTTCAAATTTCTTCTAACTACATTAAGCTTTAGAAGTCAGTCAAAACTTTCAAATACTCTTTACCTCTATGATTACTATTATCAGTAATATTACCAGAGAGTATCTTGAGATTCACGGAAAATTTTTGATTATCATTAAATATATTTTTAAAAACATTAGATTTTTAGATTATCAGCCTTTTAAAATCAAATATTCACATATGGGGGAGAGGGTAAGGGGTTGTACACAAAAGGAACAAAAATGAGCACTTCCCTGGTTTGCCAATACTGTTCCTTCACAGGGCGCTGGGCAATATGCAGAGGAGGATAAAATACTGGTAGGCAACTCAACATGTTCCCATCAGATTGGCTAAAATAAAGACATTCATTTCAAAGACAGGCAAGAGAACTAACATCTATGCGTGCCACACACTTCATTAACATATGGCACTTAGCCCTACTCTTCTGCTTTGAATATGAAAAACACTTGTGAAAAGACAATTGTAATACTGAGTTGGCCAAATAGTTCATTTCTGTAAAATGGCTCTAGTAGCACTTAGTTGCCTTTAACTTCATTCGAAACAATTTTGTTAGATTGTATTCTGACAGCTATCATATCAGCGTGCATTTAGAAAAAGCTTATCAGGTCAGGATGGCAGCATAGGCAGACATGGCTCACCTTTTCATACAACCACATCAAAATTACAAGTAAAATATAGAACAACCATCACTCAAAACCATTAGAAATCGAGTTGAATGGAAGTCTGACAACTATAGAATTAAAGAAACCACATGCAACCAGACTGGTAGGAGGGGCGCAGACACAGATTGGGCAGATTCCACAGCCATGTGTGGTGGATAAAAATTTGGGAGGGATATCATGGGAGTGAGGAGTCCCAACCCCACACCAGGCCCCCCAGCCCAGGGTCCCAGTGCCAGGACGCTAAGTCCCCACAACTTCTGGCTGCAAAATCCAGTGGAGATTGAGTTGGCGGAAGAAACAGATGGAGCCCTGAGCAGCTCCCGTTAAAGAACCCACACACGGACTCACCTACTCAGGCTCACTACTTCTGAGCTCCAGCACCAGGGTAGCAGCTTAAAAGGCACCAGTGACACACTGGGAGAAACTGAAGTGTCTGGTATCAAGGTGAGCAGAGGACTTGTCCGTTTTTTAAACCTTCCACTCATAGAGCCACAGAGCCGGCAAGCTGGTGCCATATCTGAGACTCCATCAACCTGGCTAACACTGTTTGACCTGATTGGAGATCCCCAGAGATTCCGCTGTATCCAACTTACAGGCCCACCCAAGCTGCTTTTCCATGTGAATAACTGGTCTTGGCTCATGCTGCACAACTTTCCAAATCCTCTCAAGCAAGCGACAGCTGGTCTCAGTGAGCTCCAGGCCCAGCAGTAGCAGCAACCAGCCTAGATTCACAGCTTGACTTCAACTGGGCATCTCCAAGCCCAGCACAAGTAGCAGCCATCTCAGATTGCTTTATAGCTCAGGCAGGGTGGCCCCAGGCAAAACACCCAGAACCACCCAGGAAACCCCAGGGCTAGTGCACCCAGTGGGAGGCTATAGACCACGTTGGAGCACCACCACCCTGTCCCCACACAGCTGATCCTCCATGAAGTGGGGATGTTGGTGGTCACTTGTCACAGCCAATCCTTGCAGCTGACCAACCTGGGTAAATCCCTCCCATTGATCTGCCAACAGCAACCAAAGCTCAACTACAAAAGCACGGTGTACTTAGCATACCTCGGGCACCCAGCTTGGATAATAGGGGAGGCTGTGTCTCTACCTAATACACAGAAACAAACACGGGGAAGCTGCCAAAATGAGGAGACAAAGAAACATGGTCCAAATGAACGAACAGATCAAAACTCCAGAAAAAGGGCTAAACAAAATGAAGATAAGCAATATATCAGGTACAGACTTCAAAACATTGGTTATAAGGGTGCTCAAGGAGCTTAGTGAGGACCTCATCAGCATAAAAAACATCCAGTCAGAAATGAAGGATACGCTAATTGAAATACAGAACAATTTACAGGGAAACAACAGGAGAGTGCATGAAGTCAAGAGTCAAATCAATGATGTGGAACATAAGGAAGCAAAAAACAATCAGTCAGAAAAACAAGAAAAAAAAATAAAAATAAAAAACCACCCAAGGATATTATAAGTAGTCCCTGGGTCAACTTCAAGCAGCCCAACATTTGCATCATAGGAGTACCAGAAGGAGAAGAGAAAGAGCAAGATATTGGAAATCTATTTGAAAAAATAATGAAAGAAAGCTTCCCTATTTGGTGACAGAAATAGAAAGGCAAGTCCAGGAAGCACAGAGAATCTCAAACAAGATGGATGCAAAGAAGTCCACTCCAGGACACATAATTAAAATGCCAAAGGTTAAAGGTAAAGAGAGAATCTTAAAAGAAGCAAAAGACATTAGTTACCTACAGGGGAGTTCCCATAAGACTATCAGCTGATTTCTAAGAAGAAACTTTGCAGGCTAGAATGGATTGGCAAGAAATATTCAAAGTCATGAAAAGCAGGGAGCTACAGCCAAGATTGTTCTACCAAGCAAAGCTATCATTTAGAACTGAAGGGCAGATAAAGAGCTTCCCAGAAAAGAAAAAAACTAAAAGAGTTCATCATCATCAAACCATTATTACATGAAATGTTAAAGAAACTTATTTAAGAAAAAGAAGATCAAAACTATGAACATTAAAATGGCAAAAAATACAAATCTATCAACGATTGATCAAAAAGAACTAAGCAAACAAGACCAGAGACAGGATCACGGATACAGGAGCATTTTGATGGTTGCGGGATGGAAAGGGGTGTGAGGGGTAATGAGTGAAGAGGTGAGGGGATTAAGAAGTACAATTATGAAGTTACAGAATAGCCATGCGGATGTAAAGTACAGTACAGGAAATGGAGTAGCCAAGGAACTTATATGCATGACCCATGGACATGAACAGTAGTGTGGGGATTGCCTCTGGTAGTGGGGGATGCTGGGTGGAGGGGGGCAAAGGGGAATAGAATCAGGACAACTGTAATAGCATAATCAATAAAAAAATAATAAAAAAAATTTTTTAACTTATCAAAATTGGTTAATTTTTGTGTAGCCATTTTAATATTCAAGGTAGAAGAAAATAAGCAACATTTTGGCATATTATGCTTATTTTATAAAGAAAGGTAAAAATACAACTGAAAAGCAAAAAAAGATTTGTGCAGTGTATGGAGAAGAAGGTGCTGTGACTGATCGAACATGTTAAAAGTGGTTTGTGAAGTTTCGTGCTGGAGATTTCTCGCTGGATGATTCTCCATGGTTGGGTAGACCAGTGAAGTTGATACTGACAAATTGGGACATTAATCGAGAACAATCAATGTTCTACTATGTGGGGGGCAGCCAACATACTCAAAATATCCAAATCAATAAAGTTATTGGTGAAAATGAAAAATATGTTTTTTATTTTATGGAAAAAACTAAATGAACTTTTTGGTCAACCCAATATATTCAAATTATCCTTAAGTAAATTCACACTCTTAAGTCAATGTGAAATGTTGGTGAATCATTTTAAAGATTTTATTTATTTATTTTTAGAGAGAGGGGAAGCAAGGGAGAAAAAGAGGGAGAGGAACAGTGATATGTGAGAAAAACATTGATTGGCTGCCTCTCACACATCCCCAAATGGGGACCTGGTCATGATCTGACCATGCCCTTGATTAGTGGCCCTGATGGGGAATTGAACCTGTGATTTTTCAGTTCACAGGCCAGCACCCAATTCACTAAGCCACACCAGCCAAGGCTGATGAATTACTTAACAAACAGCCTAACTGCAAATGGAAAAAAAAAAAATTGAAATAGAGTTGAAAACAGTAGGAAGCAACATAAAGACTGAAAATTTAGAGGCAGAGAGAGCTAATTCAGGGGGTGCTTTCTGGGCTTCCTGTTTCTTTAAGATGATCATATGCACTGAAAGAAGGTTAAGAAGACTGGTCTGTACTGAGATAAGTCCATTGCCACAGGTAGCTGTCCACATTCTTACTCCCCTCCCTACCAGGCGCTGTGGTTTCTGGGGACATGACAGGAGCAAGATGAGTATCAGGGATATAGGTGTCTTGGTGACAGAAACACTGCCCCTGAGTAGGTTCTATATTAGGCTTCCAGTGGGCCGTCTTCTTTCTACAACCTTCCCATCCTGTCTCTTTAACTCTTACCATCGCTCTACTAGCAACTCTTTTTCACCACCTCTGATTCTTTCTTATCTCACTGTAATCTCGCTTCAGAAAGAGAAATTTTGCTTCGTATATTTTTAGAGCTTGGCATTCTGTCCTCAGAAAATATTTAAAATGATGGAAAAGACTTTATGTGTGCTGTTGTTCATTGTGATGTTATTCATAAAAGTGAAAAAGTCCAGCCATAGGAACTTTTAAATAAACTATGTTATTAAACACAGTTTAAAGACACTATTGAACTAACTGAACTAACAAGCAAAATAGAGACAGACTCATAAATAGAGAGCAGGCTGACAGCTGGTGGGAGGTTAGGGGGTGGAGGGATTGAGCCAAAAAGAAAAAGGACTCATGGACATGGACAACAGTGTGGTGACTGCAGGGGGTGGAGGGGTGGCGGTAGAAGAGGGTATAAAGGGGATAAATGGTAATGCAAAAAAATACAATTAAAAATATATTTAGAAAAAGAAACTATGGACCCATCAAGGAAATATATTGACAGTAACTGAAGATTATATAGTGAGATAAATGCATCTCACTACACATGTGTGTATATAAAAGAGGCAGAATAAAAAATTGTAACTAGGTTAAAATCATAACTAAAATAAAAATATACAAAAATTAAGAAAGATAGAAGAAAACACTCAACAATAAAAATGAATATGGTAGGATAGGTAAATTTTCTTTTTTTGCCAAATCTTCTGCAAAGGTCTTATTTAGATAAGAACTAATTACAACTTTTGGTTTTTAGTATGTTCTAGTTTTCTATTTATATTACCTGGATTTATTTCAAGAGCAATTAACAAGAACAATAGTACTAGTGGAAAACTCAAGAAATAATTTCTGAAATTCTGGTATGTGTGTGCTATATATAACTGGATGACTTTAAAGCTCATTACACGAAAATATAAATCCTCCCCTAAAGAGACCTGCAAATCAGACTACTATAAATGCATCATCTTTTTTTCAAGCTGGCCATTCAATACGTCATGAATAAATAAACAAATTAAAGCAGAAGCCAAATAGAAGAGTGCCTTACTAATATATACATACATGCCTTTGAAGAAAGGGGTTTTCTTTTAACAGTATGTCAGTCTGATTTACAGCTGGAAAGATATTTATAATAATGTTTTAAATGTCAGTATTCTGGTTGACAAACTCGTTTCTGATAGTCATACAGGCTTCTTCATTAGGCCAATATCTCATTCAGAATTTCTCCTCACATCACTTCCAATAAGAAACAAAACACAAGGTTCTGTATTGAGGATAATGAAACCTGTTCATATTGCAGAGTTCATTTATTTTTATTTTTTTTAAATCTAATATTCTCATGAGCAATCTATACTAGGGCAATAAAGATTTTTTTAAAGAAAGCCCTTAAATCCTTTCTGGCAATGTCACTTAAAAACTGAGAAAAGCTCCTACTTGTCAAACTAAAAAAAATCATTAACTTAAATTTACAAAATTAAATCCTTTGTGAAAAAAAATTAGTAAGCAAGAAAGAATTAGATTCACTGGCCAGAAAGGCCTCTATAAGCAGAAGTTTTACTACAAATATACATTCAACAAAAGAGATCTTAACAGCATAATGTACCTGACTGGAGGCCTCTGGGTATAAGCACGTGGCCATCGGCTATGAACCTCCGGTGGAGGTGAACTCACACTTTTTTGGTAACTTTGCAATCCTGGTAAATATGGCATTTTGACACGTTCTTTGAATCCTTCTAGACCAAATGCTCTGGTGTATTCTAATTAAAAAAGTATCATAACCATCTTCATTATTTCTTGATTAAGTGTATGTATCTTCTTTTCCTACGTACTATAATGCATAATAAAATATATTAAATCAATCATTAAGTAAAGAAAGTTAAGCTACTGTAGTTTACCTAGCATCTCTCCCAAGAAAATACCTTGAATTCCTGCAGGGAAGAGTGATTAAGTTGCTGCTTAAGCTAAAAAAGGAAAAAGGGCAGCTTGATAAATCTCCCACAGTCTTCTGCCTTCATGATTTTATATAATTAGAATTCTCAGAATATTATATACATTCATATTGAAAAGAGTTTAAAAGCACTTTCAAGAGTCTTATGTTATCTGTTACTTTAAATCCTTCCACCTTCCTGCTTTTATTTAAAAAATCAAGGTGTGTAAATACATGATCATCTGAGCTAGCAATGAGAGATAAAAGAATTCTATTTTCAAGCACTAATTTTAATTATAGTTCTACAAAATTCCACACCAAATCTATAAACAACAACACTGAAACACGAAGATTTCTTCTTCTATTGACCTCACATATTGTTGGACAAAGAGATCATCAAATTATTTTTAAATTTTTTCAAAATGAAGGACATAAAAGGAAAAAAACAGATTAAGAGATTAAATGTGTGGTTGATCATTAAACTAAACAGAGAGAACTGTGTTTAAAGATTTCTCTACTAAACAAGTCTCACCCAGCAATAAAAAAGGTATTTAATGGGACTGGAATGATATTAAATACTCAAAATGCTATTTTGCAACCTTTGATTTTTTTTTGGGGGGGGGTGTAAAAAAGTGTTTCTCTTGATCAAAAAAAATACAGATTCTCTCTTCAGCAATTAAATTTGGGGGTAGGGTGCAGATAAACTCGTGTCTTCTGAGGACCTTTAATGGGAATCTAGTGAAGAAGTTGAGAAACTGTAGCAACACATTCAAAACCAGAAGTGATGAAATACTTAGGGAGTTCAAATTTTGCTATTTTCAAGAATTATATCTCCATCAATAAAGCTAATGGCAGAATTCGGGATAAATTTAAAAAATACAATTATAATGTGAAATTAAGGGGGAAAAGCTATGAATACACTCATTTACATGTCAAAAGTTCTCAAATTGAGCAAGTATAGGATATAAGACTCTTTCCATAGAAAAGGAAGGGAGACAATTCTGGTTAGAATTATTAATACAAAAAGGTACTGTTAAAGATTTGGGGTTTTCAGGGTGGGGGTTGTTTATCTGTTTTCAGGGGTAAGCTTTATTATTTTTTTCTTTTTTATTGAATTTATTAGGGTGACACTGATTAACAAAATTATATAGGTTTCAGCTGTACAATTTTATAATACATTGCCCGCATACTGCACCCAAAGTCAAGTCTCCTTCTAGCACCATTTATCCCCCCTCTAGCCTCTTCCACCTCCCCCTACCGCCCTTTCCCTAGATTTAGGTTTTTTTTAAATATAAAAACCAACTTCAGGTATTTAAAAACAAATACTATTCATGAAAAGTAGTATGATCCAACAGAAAAAGTACTGCACTGATATCAAGAGAAGTAGTTCTTTAAAATTTGTTTCTACCATGAGTTACAGAATTATATTAAGTAAATTAATTTTATTTGCTTCCATTTTTCTTTTACTTAAGCTTAAGATATTATCCTTACTTAAATGTTACAAAAATTATAAATGTCTCTTATTGCTTTAAAAGTATACATGTAAATTCAAATTCACTATTTCTATATTTCTCAAGTAAAATTGAAGTTACCATTTCTCAACTTCTGAGTTTCTAAGAGTGCTTTCTTCCAACAACTCTCAAAAAGAAAGTAACTGTCAAGGGAATTTTTGATATTAGAAGTCTCAACTTTGATTTCAGGAGACAACATTGGCATTGTTTCTTCTTTTAACAGCGCTGACGAGAGTGAGATGCTGTTCCAGGTCTGGGCCACAAAATCCAAAAAAGAAGAGAAGTTATTTCAGTGGTGAATATTCTTTCTAATTTGTTTTCCATAGACCTCAATGAAAAGTTTACTTATGTATGTAAATACAGATTCTTGGTATTTTTAAAGCAAGAGGTCTTTAAGAATATAGCTAAAATATGTAGCAAGAATTTCTTCTTTTATATATTTTAATGAACTCATTGATATTCCAGGTTATAGATATTTGGCAATATAAAATAATTAAGTCTAAAAGCAAGTCATCGTGTACAAGACAAGAAAATCCTTAGGATTCTCTCAAAAATATTACCATTATACACCAAGTGGCATTTATCTCTAGGAAGCAAGGATGGATAAATACACAAAAATCAATTAATGTGCTACACCACATAACAGAATGAAAGAAAAATAACCATGTGATCATCTCAACAGATAAAGAAAAAACAGTCATTAAAATTCAACATCTTTCACGATAAAAAATAGTTCCAACAAACTAAGAACAGAGAAATTATCTCAACGTAATAAAAGTTATACATGAAAAGCTCAGAGCTAACATCATACTGAATGGTGAAAAATTCCAAGCTCCACCTCTAAAATGAGGAACAAAGCAATGATGTCCAATCTTGTCACTTCTATTCAACATAGTACTGCAAGTCCTAGATAGACACAGAGAAAAGGGCATAAAAGGCATCCGGACTGAATAGGAAGAAGTAAAATTATTCCTGTTTAATAGAGGACATGACCTTAAATACATAGAATGCCGTAGACTCCACCAAAAAAAAGAAAATGTTAGAACTAATAAAGGAATTCAGTAAAGTTGCAGGATACAAAATAAACAAACCAAAATCACTTATATTTTTATATATTAACAATAAACTACCTAAAAAGGAAATTAGGAAAGCAATCCAGTTTACAATAGCCTCATTTTAATAAAATGCTTAGGAATAAATTTAACTAAGGGAGTGAAAGACTTACACACTGAAAAACTACAAAACACTAATTAATGAAAGAAATTAAAGAAGAAACAAACAAATGGAAGGACATTCCATGTTTACAGATTGAAAAACTTAATATTGTCAAAATATCCATACTACTCAAAATGAACTACAGATTCACTGCCATCTTTACCAAAATCTCTATGGTGTTTTTTTAAAGAAATAGTAAAAAACAATTTAAAAATTCATATGGAACCACAAAGAACCCCAGATAGCCAAAACAGTTTTGAGAAAGATCAAAGCTGGAGGCATCAAACTTTCTGTTTTCAAAATACATTACAAAGTTTGAATAATTAAAACAATATGATGCTGGCATAAAGATAGGCATATAAGCCAACAGAACAGTACACAGGCTAGAAATTAATCCACGCATATATAGTCAACTGATCTTTGACAAGGGTGCCAAGAATACACAATAGGGAAAGGACATTCTCTTCAACAAACAGTGTTGAGAAAACCAGATATCCACAAGCAAAAGAATGAAATTGAGCTCTTTTCTTACACCACACACAAAAATAAACTCAAAATGGATCAAAGACTTAAGCTTGAGACCTGAAACTATAAAACTCCTAGAAGTAAACACAGGGGAAAAGCTTCATGACATTGGTTTTGGCCATGATTTTATAACTATGACACCAAAAGCACAGGAAACAGAAGCAAAAATAGACAAGTGGAATACATCAAACTAAAGACTTTTTGCACAGCAAAGGAAACACAGAGTGAAAAGACAACCTACAAAATGGGAGAAAATATTTATAAATCATATATCTGTTATGGGGTTAATATCCAAAATACACGAGGAGCTCCTACAGCTCCCTAATGACAAACAAACAAACAAACACTTTAAAAAATGGCCTAAAGACTTGAACAGGCATTTCTCCAAAGAAAAATATATACAAATGGTCAAAGGGCATATGAAAAGATGGTCAACAACACTGTAAGGAAAACGCAAGTCAAAACCACAATGTGGTATCAACTCACACCTGTTAGGATGGCTATTATTAAAAAATTTTGAAAAAGACAACAGCGTTGAGGAGGATATAGAGAAATTGGAACCCTTGTGCACTATTGGTGGAAATGCAAAATGGTGCAGCTGATATGGGAAACAGTATAGAGGTTCCTCAAAAAATTAAAACTAGAACTGCCATACGATCCAGCAATTCCACTTCTGTGTATTTATCCAAACGAATTGAGATCAGTATCTCACAGAGATATTAGCAGTTCCATGTTCACTGCAGCATTACTCACAATAGCCAAGATGCGGAGAAAACCTAAATATCAATAGATGAAGGAATAAAAAAAAATGAGGTACAGATATACAATGGAATATTATTCAGCCATATAAAAGAAGGAAATCCTGAAATATACAACATGGGCAGGCCTTAAAGGCATTATGTTAAGTGAGATAAGATGGTTACAGAAAGACAAATACTGCATGATTCCATTTATATGAGGTATGTACAACAGCCAAACTTATAAACACATAGACTAATGGTTGCCAGGGGCTGGGGTGGGCAGTGGGTGGGATGAGGATTTGCTAATTGGTGGGTATAAAGTTTCAGTGAAGCAAGATGAATAAGTTTTAGATACCTGCTCTGTGACATTATTGCTACAGATGGCAATACCATATTGTACACTTAAAAGTCTTATGTTAAGAAGATAAATCTCATGTTGTCTTATCACAATAAAATTTAAAAAATTTTAATTATCACCATTATAAAATGCATTTATGTCTGAAGAAAAAGATAATTTCTATGCTCCATGGAAAAATAAATACATCCTCAGAATGGCCGTTAGTTTTATTCTAAACATGGACACAGAAAAATAATCACGCATCAGCTTATTTACTACGCATTCAGTTCGATCACAGATATTAAGTGCCTATTTTGTGCAAGGCACTGCTAAACTCTGAAGAGGGTACGACCATGAGCAAGGCTTAAATTCATTTTCTCCAATCTTCACAACAAAAAGATTACAGATATCCAGATTTTGCTGTGCTCATTCATTCATACAAAATATTTACTGAGGGTTGATTCTGTGCCAGGAATTGCACAAGGCAATTCTGTGATTAACAAAACAGTCTCTGCCTCTGAGGAGCTTAGAGTCCAATAAACACAGACAAGGGAACAGGTGATGCAGGGTAGTAAGTGCTATAAAGGGAAGGCAATAGAGGGTCCTCGTAGAGGAAACGCACGTGAAGATATGAAATGAGAGACAACGTGGCATGTGTGCATCCCCATGCATGGGTCCACAGCAAGAAGTAGGGGAAAGAGGAGGATGTGGGAGGAGAGAGGGAAGGTAAGAGAAGAGGGAAGGAGGAGGAAGAGGGAAAAGGAGGCAAGAGAGGAAAGGGAGACACAAAAGTTGCCTCAGAGATGAGGGAGTGGTGAGAGGTTAGTATCTCCTAGGAAGCATCTCCAGACCTATTGAGCCAGCTGCGTCAAATCCTGGAGCGGTTACTTATTGAGGCATGAAAAATGGGATGAGAATAAAGGGGTAAGAGTCTGGACTTGGTGGTGAGATCTTGGGTCTCTTTGAAATGGTAGTGTTGGACTTAAAGTTGAGGGTGAGAACCAGACAGTTTTTGGCTACAGGAGCGGGTAAAGAGCATTAGGAAATGCAGAGCCAGCAAAGAGAGAGGAGTCTCAACCTCAGCACCCTGCCAAGGGCCCACGTGGGCATCTCCAATGAGACACACCAAGTTCTCTTCTCTGAGCCACCGGCCCTCCATGCAGCGGCTCAGAGGCTCACGCTGCTTCCCTGATTCTCCAGGGCTGCTAGCACCCTCTCTACACCTGGGTTTGTCCTCCCTCCCAGCAGCAGTGGAAGAAGAGTGGCTCATTCTTTTTTCGATGCTTTTGAACTCTCTCCATTTCATAGTGTTTATTGCTAAAGACTTCAGAAAACAAGACAATCAGAAGGGCAACAACAATAATGAAAATGACAAGAAATCTGAACTAAAATAGGGAGTAAATTAAATTTCCAAAGTCTTAAAAGACTACTAGAATCACAATCCAGTCTCTATTCTAAGAACTTATTTTTCCCTTTTACTTATAAAGGTGAAGGTGACCTGACAGCTTTGTTTTTGCTCTAAGGCAGACTTTGTCTCCTTCTTAGAAGTCTCCCTTCCAGAACAGAAGAAATAATCGTGGACTAACAATAAATGCCTTTTGGGGCATTGTATCAAGCCAGGTCAAGAGAAAAGTTTCCTAAAACTGAGTATTTTGGAAAAGTTCACACAATAAATACATGAGGGGTCATTATACTATTATCTCTACATTTTTGTGTATGTTTTAAATTTTCCATAATAAAAAGTTAGCGTGGGGGAAGCCCACAGCTTTAAGAATATACAACTTAAGGAATGTGCTAAAATAATTAAAAAACCAAATTTTTTTATCTTGTTTCCTGAAAACATGGTCAACATCTAATTCTGGTGGAAAGAGAAAAATTAAAGATACTTTATAGAACTGGAAAAAAAAAGACTTTAAAAAAAACACATGTAGAAAGAGATAATTAAAAAAAGATAAAGTACCTATGTTCTAGGGCAGGCCATAAAAAACTCACTCAAAACAAATGCTTTCACAAATTAACAGTAAGGAGACTCGAGATTGAGATAAACTAATCATTTAAAATAAAGAGTTGTAAAATACTTACTATATTTTCAAAGGTACCCCAAAATGTGAGAGCATTTAAATATTTTTTGTGAAAAATATTCCAAATATTTTAAGATTATCTTTTTCCACCTAGTCTAGAACTAGTAGAAAATGTTAATTAAATGTTCTCTATTCATTATTTGTCCATCCATTCATTTATTCATTTAACAAAAGATATTGAATGACAATCATGTCATACAATAAGGATGTAAGAATGAATCAAATCAGATGGGGTCCCTGTTCTCCCAAAACTTAAGTGAGAGAGGCAGACATTAAGTAAACAAATAAACAAAGTTTATTTCAGATAAAATACAATGAAAGTAAAGTCAATTCTCATTATTCGCGATAGGTACATTCTATAAAGCTGATATTAACACTGAATTAGTGAATACTGAATTATTGCTCCCCCAAACTCTAATCCAGGGGTCAGCAAACTATGGTCCCAGGGACAAATCTAGCCTGCTACCTGTTTTAGTAAATAGATTTGCATTGGAACACAAATGCCCATCTGTTTACATATTTTCTATAGCTTCTTTTGACCACAGAGCAGAACTGAGTAGTTGCAACAAAGACAATGGCCCACAAAGGCTATGTATTTACTATATTTTACTGGTTTGCTAGCCCCTGCTCTAATTTGTTCAACTAGTACCTATTGAGTACTTATGCTAAGTGTAATGTCTCAAATTTGAAATAGTACATATGTAATAGGAATTTGACTTTCTTTCCCCACTGGACCTTATGTTCAGGTTCACGTACCTTATTTTGGAGATCATGCTCATAAATAATGGAAGCTAATGAAAGGCTACGTCTAAGATTTTATGTTTTAAAACACTGCTTTAGCGTCAGCAATATTGAAAGAAAGATTGTAACAGGGAGGCCAATTAGGAGACTATTGCAATCTACTAAGTGAATGGTAGTGAGAGCCTAAACCCAGGACAAAGGAGATTCTAGAGAGCCAACTGGATAGGAGTAAATGCAGCAGCATTTAGAGGACCTGGGAGCTGTACATGACTGGTGCTATTCACAACGTTAGGAAGGATCAGGAACTTAAAAGGCTACAATTGAACAAAGATGAGAGTATAAACAGTAATAAGAATATTAACTTCAATGAATTAGCCCTGGTTGGTGTGGCTCAGTGGATTGAGTGCCCGCCTGTGAACCGAAAGCTTGCAGGTTCAATTCCCAGTCAGGGTACATGCCTGGGTTGTGGGCCAGGTCTCCAGTAGGGGGCACTTGAGAGGAAACCACACATTGATGTTTCTCTCCCTCTCTTTTTCCCTCCCTTCCTCTCTGTAAAAATAAATAAAATCTTTAAAAAAAAAAAGAATATTAACTTCAATGAATTAAAATACATTACATATGCAGAACACATAAATGTATTGTGATACTTTTAAAAAAACACCCCACTGATCATCTTTGGATACTAAAGAATCAACTTAATTTGAAACCTACTACATATAAGGATCAAATATCCAAATGAACGATAGGGAATTTTTTCTTCATAGAGTAGCCAAGATAATAAATGAAGGAATAATAGTATTAAAATATTACCAGTTTGAAAACTTTAATTAATGGATCTTGGCAATTGTGATAGTTAATTTTATGAGTCAACTTGGTTAGGCTCTGGTAGCCAGCTATTCAATTAAACACTAATCTAGGTGCTGCTGTGAAGGTATTTTATAGATGTAGTGACTATCTACAGTCTGTTGACTTTAGGGAGATTGGTCTAAAAAATCTAGGTGGGCCATATCTAATCAGTTAAAAGGCCTTAAGAATAAAACAGTTTTCCCTGAGGAAGGGAATTCTACCACAAAAATTTAACGTCAACTCCTGCCTGTTTCCAGCCTGCTGTCCTGCCCTTCAAATTTTGGATTTACCAGCCAGCTCCCACAAGTTAATCCCTTGAAATAATAATGTATATATACTGGTTCTGTTTCTCCTGAGAACCCTGACTGATACAGCAGTGACATCAATGGCAACTCAGATCAAACAAGGAGTCATGACATGAACACTATATACCTCTTGATGGACAAATGCCTATTAAGTATTCTTGAAAAATTAAAGTCAAATCTGACTTTAATCAAGACTTTAGATCTAACTACTAATTTAGAGGACATACAGGGACAAACGAACATACTACATGACATCACAGGGATGAGATCAGCAAAATCAGAATGTACAACTCTAGACCTCTCCTGTTCTTTTTCATACTGCCCTGTTCTTGCCTTATGGTTTCCACACCTTCATCCCCTTGAATATTATAAATCTAATTTTTCCATCATGTTCTATTATTTTTTAGTTTGGGGATACAAATCTCCCATTTGCTAAATCTGCCAAGTTTTCTTCCTTGTGGTTCATTTCCTTAAATAATTTGCAATCTTTGACTGTGAGCTCATCTTTAGAGAGGTTGCTATCTACAGGAGTCCAGTGCTCCCTGAGTTAAAAGAAATGTTGCTTTACAGAGAGGTTTTTCTATTCATCTCTGTCTGGACCTGTTTCAGAGGTGCCAGACCAGTAATATGTCAATTTTCTTGGAAAGTACTGTGAATTAAGACCTCAGACTTGAGCTATGCAGGGTATGAGGCTCGACTATCTAGCAGTTGACTCTTTTCCTAGTACAAGTGGATGGCAAGCTTCCTTGCAGCCTCCTCAGGTCAATGGAAGGTATTTTCCTAGTTATCATCTCAATGCCAAGGTTCTTGTAGAAGGTTGTATTTTTCAAAGAAGAATGCACTAAAACATATCCATTACCACATGTTCTTCCTTCAGTATAATGTCGACACTCCTGCTTCATGAGGTGAAGTCTGTTTCCCTCCCTGAAACTTGTTTCCTCAGTCAATAAGATTCAGTAGAAGTGCCTGTGTGATTTCCAAAGCTAGATCATAAAATGTGATACAACTTCCTCTGGCTCTGTCTCTTGAGATACTCACCTCTGAAACCCAGCCACCATTCTGTGAGGAATCCAGGTGGCAGGAAGAGGCCACCATGTAAAGGTTCCAGCTGACATCCACCGCCAGGTCTTAGCTCAGGTCTAAGTCCACAGCCGGCTTCAACCGCCAGATGTCTGTTGGAGTGAATGAGCCTGCAGGTGACCAGCCACAAGCCTTCAATCTGCCATCGAAGGGCCCAGACATGGTGAGGCAGAGCCAAGCTGTCCCTGCTGTGTACTGTCCAAATTCCTGACCCACAGAATCCATGAGCACAATAAATGGTTGTTTTCCGCGAGTATGTTTTGGAGAAATCTGTGGTATGGTCATAGTAACAGGAATAGTACTCCTTTGTGACTTCCAGCTTTCAGCAGATTCTCAACAGTGGCTTCCTATGTGAACGTTCTCTCATCTCTGGCACCTGGGCATTTCCTTTTTTTGGTTACTAGCTCATCCGCATATCTATAAATTATCTTATTATATTTTGCCTGCATTGGAAATATAATGAAGCAGAGTGGAGTCCCTTTCGTGTCAGCTCACTCTGCCCAGAAGTTCCCAGAATAACTTTTCAAATGAAGACATAAAGAAATAAAGAATTTAATTTCTTCTACGTACAGAGATAGTTAGAAATCAAAATAATAATGCACCCTATAGAGTGTATTTGTTAAAGAACAGATAACTTGTTGCAGAAAAAAATACAAATGGTCAATAAAGTTTATCCTCACTAGTACGCCAATAAAAGCAATATAATGAGCTATGACTTTCACCAATCAAATGACAAAGATTTTTTCTTTAATACTCAGTGGTGTAAGATGGGGTTTAAGGAACTAGGCACTGTCATGGGTTTCAGTATATGTATTTTTATAAAATTTCCAGAGAGCAATCTAGCAATATATATATATGTCCTTAAAATTTTATATACTTTTGACCCAGCAATTCCCCTTCCAGGAATGTCTCCTAAAGGAATAATCATTGATACAGACAAATATTTATCTTCAAGAATGTCAAATCTTGTGTCTTTTATAATTAAAAAAAAGCTGAAGATAACTGTAATATCAAACAGCAGATGGTAAAATTATCTTGAATTTTGGCTTTGTTTAAACCAAAAGAATTATCAAGTGAACATCAAGAAAGACAAATTGTAGATGCATTGAGAAAGCTGGTTGTTTATTTATCTACAATGCCAGTCGTTGTGCTAGAAGTTGAAATACAAAAATGATTAATATGCAAAAGCCTGCAGTATATTGGGGGGAACAAAGCAAGTGATTACAGTCCATTATGATAATGGGTAATGATAAAGCCATACTGGACTTCTGCAGTACAACAGACCCTTTGTTAACCTAACAGATAGGGCAAGTAGGAGAGTTCTGTTTTTGAGCAAGGATGTTTAAGCTAAGTCCCACAGGTTTTGATAAGTAGAAATGAACTGTGGCAGAGCAGGCTGAATGTTTACCAGAATTCTTGCTCCTCCAGAGAATAGAGCTACTCCTAGGAAGTGGCTGCCTCCCTGGAATTGGGATGTGAGAGAATATAAGGTGAACACTTCTGCAGGAAGCTTTTAGGAAGCAGGTCTGCTTTGGTCACACTTTCTCCTTCCCTTTCTGCTGGCTGCAATTAGATAAGAGCAAAGTGCTAATGAATGGGTCCTACTACCCTTTGGAAGAAAGCTGCCTGCTGACTAGGAACACCAGGTCCTCAAATGATGTCATTTTGTTTAAAAGTTGTTTTGTTATTACGAAGATGAGAAAAACACTTGATTCCAGCTGGGTCCGCTGTCTGTATGGAATTTGCACATTCTCCTCACATCTGCATGGGTTTTCTCTGGGTCCTCCAGGTTCCTCCCACAACCCAAAAATGTGCATGTGAGATGAATGAGGACATACTATATATGTTAAATCACAAAAACACTGGTCTGCTTGTCACTATAGCTAATGATACATAAATACATGCAATTTTTAATCCCCAAGCGAATGTATTAACTCATCTACTCAAATACATTCATTTAGTATGTACTATGTGAACATCAGTGTACCATATGCTTGAAAAATACAAAGGCAAACTAAACAGAAGTCCTGCCTTCATAGAATTTCCCATCCAAAAGAAAAAACAGTAGCACTCATATGGTTACAGTATATGAAACAACAGCCTTGGGGCAGATATATATGTATACACATGTGTACAACAAGGCCTGTCCAGAAAAATTCCAGCCATTGTTAATATGGCTGGAGAAAAGAACCATTTGCGTGACATCAATGTAACCTCACAGCCAAGGAGAGTGGACTGGAATGCACATAAATGAACAATGACGACTTCACTGTGCTAGTCTGTGGGGGTGATAGACACCATTGAGCAAGTGGCTGTCGCATTCAAAATAACTAAGAGAGTAGAGCAATGAATCTGCATCCAATTTTGTGTTAGGCTTGAACATTCCTCCATGGAAACTATTAAGATGATCCAGAAGGCCACAGCTATGGACAACTGGTGATTGGCAGCTTCATCACGACAACACACCGGCTCATGCATTATGTCTCATGCAGAAGTTTTGGCAAAACGTCAAATCACTCAGGTGATTCAGGTCCCCTTCAGCCCAGAATTGGCACCCTGTGACTTCTGGCTTTTCCTAAAACTACAATCACCTTTGAAAGGGAAGAGATTTTGGACTGTTGATGAGATTCAGGAAAATACGATGGTTAGTTGATGGTGATTGGGAGAATTGTGTGAGGTCCCAGGTGTCTACTTTGAAGGAGACTGAGGCATCATTGTCCTATGTACAATGTTTCTTACATCTTGTATCTTCTTCAACAAATGTCTATTTTTCATATTACGTGACTGGATACCTTCTGGACAAACCCTGTATATCCCTCTCATATTATAGGAGTTAAAAGAAGGGTGACAGCACTTCCACATGGAAGTTCAAAAAAGACTTGGGAGACACTAGAAAATAACATTTAAATGAAATTCAAACAGGAAGAAATGTAGGTGGAAGCATTCCAGGGATACAGATGTGAAATATGCCATGGAGAACGGAGACAAAGGTCCAGATAAGAGCACTGTGAGAAATAATGAAATGACAGACTGGGGAAAGATCACAAGCACACCTGAATGCTGTCCAAAGTGGTTACGCACAATTAACAATTGATTGAATTTAGGAGATTCAGCAAAGAAAAAGGAGTCAAAGATGATGAAGGCTATGAAGTGGGCTGACTAAGAGAATTTATGGGACCATGAATTAAATGCAAAGAGAAAATGATGGCCTGGAGGTGGAAGACAACAGGGAGCTCAGTTTTAGGTAACATGAGTACAGAGCACACAGGTGGAGATATAACCTAGATCTAAGCTCTCGGAGTTGAAGACTATAGGTTTGGTTGGGAGATGGAAATTTAAAGAATTATCTAGTTACTGGTGAGAATTCAGGCCAGAGACTGAAGTTGCCAAAGGAAATGTGAGAGAGAAGCGAGGTTCCCTTAAAATATACGCAAGGCAGGAAGATAAAGAGGCAGAGAAGCGACTGGAGAGGCAGAGGATCCAGAATCTCAGGAAGCATTGGACCATGTCCAATTCAACAGAAGTAAAGAACTACCAGTAATACTGTTAACACCAAGGACACAATCCCATTTAATCCTCAAACAACCCAATGAAGCAATTCCCAGTTACCAACCAGTAATTCAGACCAGACAAAGAACACAAGCACTGGAGTAAAATGAACTTGGACTCTAATCTTAACTCTGCCCTTCAATTGCTGCATAACCATTGGGCAATGAAGAAAATAATAGTGCCTGCGATTCTCAGTGGGTTAATGAGGATTACTTTTAAAATGCATGTAAACTGGTCAGTGCAGTGCTGAAGTGTATAAACACTCAGTAAGTGGAAGCTATTGTTTTAATTGTTTTTAAATAATGATCAACACAGGTTTTTCTAAACAGTCTATTGACAAAAATGTCAACTGGTAAAGACTTTTTGGAAGGCTAGATTCCACCAAATTTTTTTTGATGTACATACATACAACGGACCCAGCGATTCCTGCTTCAAGGAATTCATTTTGTAGAATTAGTCCCATGTTTAAGAACGTTCATTGTTGCAGTGTTTATAGTAAGGAAAAGTTAGAACCAATCTTAATGCAAGATGGTTACATAAATTATAGTATCTATATCTATACCATATGATCACACACTTATATGATACACCTAAAAAATATTCAATGCAGATCTAAGTAAAATGATATGATAGGTATTTGCCATATCTTCTTAAGTGTAAAAAGCAATTTCTCAAAATAATCCATATATTATTCCACTGATGATCAAAAAACAAGTGGAAAAAAAAATGAAAGGATAAACACTAAATGAACCCTAAAAAGTGTTAACAAGTAAAGAATAGAAAGCAGGGAGAGCTTTCACCTCAAACTCTATATATTTCTGTGTTTTAATGAGAAATACTGATGCATTACCATTCAAAAAATGTAGGCACTTAAAATAGGAAAAGTCAGAAGTATTTTTGAAGAAATGCCATTGTAATCGGAGATTGGACTCACTATTAGCAATGTGGATGAAAAGTAAGACGATTCCAGTGCTTCAGAGAACACTACCCAGGAAATTGTTGCAAAATTGCGTTTATCTAGCGGGAGACTCCACAGTCCATGACTCCAAAAATGTTCTAGTGGGAACGATGAGTACAACAGAACAGACGATGTGCATCACACAAATCTTTTCCAGTTTTTTAACCCCTAGCGAAAACAGTAATAAACAAAAATCATGGGTAAATCATACATAGTACACAGCACAACTGGCAATGAAAACGGGGCCACAGTTATCTAATCAACGTCGGTGTCCCACGCCTGGTTCATCCGCATGGCTGGGTGAAAGTGCCGGGGCAAAGGGAGACAGCAAACATACTCTCCCTCCTCTTCAGTGAAACCCTGCAGGGTTGGAGGGCGGACCTGCACGGTGTGTCTCCTGGATGATGGCTGTGAGTGCTGGCCCGTACCAGAGGGGGAGAAGTGCACAAAGATACAGCTCTGGCGAAGGTCCTTCCTGCTTTCACTCTCACCTTTTCGTCGCGGCCCCACCCAGCAGCCTGGGTCTGGTCCTCCGCCCCAGCCTCCCCGCCAGGTCTCCTCAAAGAGAATAGTTGGAGTGACCCAAGTGCCTCGCCAGGCTGGTTTCCCTTCCTGGGAGGGGGAGGCCTCCCTACAATCCCTGCCGGGGCAGGATCCCTGGGACCTCCGGGGCCTCTGGCCGCACTCACTGTCCCCACAGCTCCGCCAGGGAGGGAAGGATCTTCTTCACTAGCCGGGCCCGGGGCAGCGGCGCCCAGGTCTGAGCCTCAGGCAGCGAGGGCAGCGAGCAGCTGCGGAGCCAGCTGCGGCGCTCCGAGCAGAGCCCCTGGCCCAGGCAGGCTGTTGGGCGGGGCGGGCCAGGCCGCCGCGCGCTCGCTCTGGCGCAGCGCTCAGGGTGAACCTGCTCGGAGGCCGGCAGCGCGGCCCTGCGGGCAGCGGCTCTCGCGGCTGCAGCCCTCCAGCCCCATGCTCATCTGTTGCCAGGTGCCCAAAGCTTCCGGCTGCCTTCCGTGCTGCCGCAGGCCCGCAGTCCCTCCGGGGAAAGGCGGTGAGTTACGGGACAGCGCCAGGGTGGCGCCTGGGCGGCTAGGAGACACACCCCCCTCTACACCCCCAGGACCCAATCTAGGTGTACAGCCCACAGGAGTTGGGGGTGGGAGGATGGTGCCGAAACACAGCTGGTGACCTGGAGTCCGTGGTGACACAAGGTCAGAGGGGCACGAAGGGTACGCCAAGCACTACAGGGTAGGT
This sequence comes from Mormoops blainvillei, assembly GCA_004026545.1. Classification (NCBI taxonomy): domain Eukaryota; kingdom Metazoa; phylum Chordata; class Mammalia; order Chiroptera; family Mormoopidae; genus Mormoops; species Mormoops blainvillei. The sequence continues at coordinate 73,755 of PVJD01000256.1, forward strand.
GTGGGCAGTTGGACAAAGCTGGCAATGTGCATTACTGAGTTGCATTTTTAAGATTCAAACAGCCCAGTAATACCTGACTGGTCCAATCAAAGTTAAGTTACAGAATCATCCCCGCATTCCCTCCTCGCGTCTGCTGGAATTCCATGTTCTATGCTTCCTTTGTCTGCTTCTTTGGTGAAAGCTTAGGTTGTGTGCCCTCTCCCTAGCACACTGACATGCACAGTAGGCTCTTAGCAGCTATACTGTTGCCTTCATTTCCTGACCCCACAAAAGCTGCAAGTTCAGCCCTAGTAATATGCTTTCAGATCCCACAAAATTCCTGAAACTTCTCTCAAGCTCCCTTTTTGTTTTCATTAAGCATGATACTAACCTTTCGTAGTTCCTTTACGAAAACCGACTCAAATTAGACCTGGAACCTAACACCATATTTTGCCATGTATAATATACTCCCGTGTATAATACACACCCAAGTTTTTGGCCCAAGCTTTCAGGAAAAAAATCTTTTTTTTTTTTTATCTATAAAGCCAATTATCGTATTCCAGGGCATTATTTTGCATATGGATGTTACTGCTTTCTAAGAGTTACACTTTCAATGCCTAAGCATAAATAAAAGACTAAAAAAAACACATATATCTATGGAATTAGTACTACCCATGGTATAATGAGCATCCTTATTTTTTCCCTCAAAAATCTGGGCAAAAAAAGTGTGCATTATACACACCAAAATACAGTACTTAGCCCCACCACTGATTTAGCTGTATAATCCTCAGGGAAGAAAGTTAACTCAACTAAATAATAGGGATAGTCATATACTTACCAAAATTAATAGGCTGCACATTGAAAACACATGAACGTAAAGGGAAAAAGTCTGGGGCCCATCCCAAAACCAATTAGGAATTCAGTTCTTGGTGCTGCACTCAAAGTGGATAACCACCAACACAGGATTACATGGATTAAGTGCACACTACACTCAACACGTTCTCCAGTTACTAACTGGTGTGCTTAAGTCTTGCTCTCACACCCCTCACGGACAGTTGTCCCAACTCTATGCCTGGCTCCTGTTGTTTCCTAACCCGGTATCCAAATCCTACCTCCTCTGTGAAACTTCCCAATCCTCACAGCAGGAACCATCTCCTATATTCTCCTAACATGTTGCTCTATTTTCACATACTATTATCCCTACACAATGAAACTCATAAATCCACATTCCAGCCCCCGCTCCTCTCACCATCCCTCATTCAATACCCCAGAACTATATGTGCCAACTGGAGAGGCAAAATTTTAAATAGCTATTGCCCTTTAGGAGGCCTGATTAACAGAAAGCAGCAACTGGCACGCAATGCACCAGGCATTGTTGTTAGTACTAGAACAGAGAGGTCAGTTACACAAAGACGAGTAAATGGCAAGTTATTTCAGGTAGTAAGGTGATACGAAAAAAGTTACATGAAGAGATGTGAAAGATGACCTTTTTCCAGAATGAAAAAGCCAAGTACCTGAGGGCTGACTGTTCCAGACACAAGAACAAGTGCCAAGACCCTACATTAGAAGATTCTCATTTTTGAAGAGTAAGAAAATTTATAGCTAGGAGCCATATGCTAAAGACCAAAGAATGGGCCTTCCCATTTCCTGGGACCTGAGAATATGCTATTTTACGTGGGGACTTTGCAGACGTACTGAAATTTAGGAATTTGAGATGGGGGAGATTACCCTGGGTTACCTGGGTGGCCCAAAGTAATAGCAAGAGTCCCTGTAGAAGGAGGCCAGGATTAGAGTCAGAGATGATGGAAACATGGAAGCAGAAACTGCACTTTGAAGATGGAAGAGGTGATGAGCCAGGAAATGCAAGCGGCTTCTAGAATAGGCAAGGAAACTGATTCTCCCCTAGAGCCTTTAGAAGGCAGGCAGGCCTGCTGACACCTTGATTTACCCCAGTGAACTGGATTTTGGACTTCTGAGCTCCAAAACTGTTAAGATAATGTATTTTTAAGTCACTTAAAATTTGTGGTGACTTACACCAGTGATAGGAAACATACTTAGTACTACGGGCATACCTCAAGATACACAGGTTCGGTTCCAGGCCACTGCAACAAAGCAAGTTGTAGTATTTTTTTTTTCTGGTAGCCTTGCCTTCAATTTGTTAAAAAACAAAACAAAACAAAACAAAAACACACACACACACACACAAAACACAACCAAACGGTAATGTCTGTGAAGCCCAATAAAGTGAGATATTGCTTGTGTATGTCAGATGTCAGGTGCTAGTTATGATGAAAAAGGCTGGCCTTAAAAAGTTTTACTACCCAAAAGAAGGAAGGTGTATGAGAACAATGTTTTGGTCAGTTTGATACCAAATCTGTGAAGGAAAACTGCGGGGGCTGAAAGCTGTCAGCCTTCCCCTGGAGGTGGTTCCCCAACACCCCAAGAACATGTCACATTCTAGATGTCCCTGTAGCAGTTACCTTTTGGTATTTGTCCCACCTATCTTGGCCATTACACTCACACATGGAAGCAGAGGCTTATTTTCATTTGTATGCCCGATAGGTGCTCAAGTTTTCCAATAAATAGTAAAATAGCATTTACTTAGCACTTTGAGACAAGCACTGCTCTAAACTTTTTACTTGACCTGACATAATTTATTGACTAATTATATGGAGGCTGGATATGAACCCAAATTGTTTGGCTCCTGTGCCAACACTCTTGATCCAGCCTATCAGAGGAAGCTTCTCAGCAACATGAAGCTGAAGGACAGGGACAGCTAATAAAGCTGGCACTTTGAAGGGTATAAATGGTAATGTAATTATGTGAGGTGAGTTTGTAGAAGTAGCACCTACTCAGTGGCCCAGACTTTCAAAAAGGTTGGTTAGCTTTATAGATGGTAGTCCCTTTTAGAAAGGGACTTTTAGGAGAGGAAGGCTAAGTAAAATAAGGTATTTGCCTGCATTTATTTAAGTTTTAATGGTTCACAAAATATTTTCATAACCATTACTTTTAGCCTTCACAATCCTGTGACAAAGGCAAACAAACTATGTAGGGTTTGGTACCATTCGCTGCTTCCGACATCCACTGGGGGTCTTGAAACATATCCCCAGTGGGTAAGGGGGGGACTACTATATGTAACCTCAATCTACTGTGAATTTAATATTGTTCTTAAAAAATTGTTTAAGGAGAGCTGTGTTAAATGCCACCACCCCTATAGAGTTCCACTTCTATTTATTACTATCCCAATTACTGCAACATTTAGTTTCGCCCACCTACCCATGCCTAGGTAGTTAACAATATTCCATCTGCACAACTTTCTTACAGTAACGAAATTTTCCTTCTTCTGAGGCACTTCTACCTTTCAAGATACTGGATGAGCAAAGGCTAAGGGTGCTGGACTGTAGTTGCCTAAGTAGTAAAACAAAATAGGTAACTTCAAAATTCATACTCAGGCTCCACCTACAGACTGACGTACGTTAAGTATTTTTGTACATTTTCCAACTGTTCACTAAGACACTAAATTTCTTGCAAAGCACCCGTACACTCAGACGTATAACACTGATTTTATAAACCAAAGGACCTTGCCCTGACTGGCATGGCTCAGTGGGTTGACCATCGCCCCGCAGAGTCAAAGGCGGCCGGTTTGATTCCTTGTCAGGGCACGTGTGGGTTGACGTTCTGGTCCCAGGTTGGGGCACATGCAAGAGGCAACAAATCAATGTTTTTCTTCCTCCCTTACCCTCTAAAATAAATAAATATAATCTTTAAAATAAATAAACCAAAGGACCTTAATTTCTCTCCAGAATTCATTGACCCTAAATTCACCAGTCCAGAGAAACAGCTTCCAAGTCCAAAATATTTAAACTCTTAAATATATTTGTCTAGCAACTTTGATTCTGCCATAAAAGCATCAAAAGAACTAAATGGGCATCTGTTTCATATGCACCATACCCTTGGCACAACCCTTGAAGACTACAAAAATTGTTAATTTTATTATACGTACACTTCATGTTACACTAAACTTTCGGTTCACTTATCAGGTAAGATGATACAAAAAACATACAGGAATATATTTATAAAATACCAAAACTCATCATTTAAAGGTTTTGCTTACTAGTTTCACTTTAGGTGTACCAAAATAACTTACATCAGTGGGTGCTAATTTAATTTCTTCCTTCATAATATGTACAATACATAACAGAAAACTTACTTAAATGTGGACAAGAGATACAAAACAATAATATAAAGAAAAACACATTTACATGGTACTTCGTAGGCAAGCCAAAGCCTGAAAAAATGTCATTCCAGCAATAATTCACTTTTATTACCTTACCTACAAGTCACAATGCACAAAGGCCTATGGACTAGGCAAAAGGCTACCTCAATAGCAGAACTCAAAAGTGAAAAATTAAAAATCTCTTTCATACAGAAAGTCTTCCCTAAATCCAAGAAATGTTTTTCACAAGCTACAAGCCAAGCCTCAGTTTTGGATTGTTGATTTGGCTTAATTTTCTCACATAGCAAAAATTGCCATATTAGTTAAGGAACAGCAGAAACAGGCTAACAAATAAGTCACCAAGACAACAATACATTTCAATTTTAAAGCAGTTACTGTTTATTAACTGACCAGATTACAGAAATGACCATAGTAGATACCTGAAAGGGAGAAAAAAAACTTATTAAAAAAAAAACCTTAAGAGCTAAGAATTAACATAAATTAGTAAGTTACAAGGAAGTACCAATTCAGTTTCCATTTTTAAGCAAGAAAAAATAGGCTTTTTCTTGTCTCCATAAATATCAATAGGAATAACCAAAACAACTGTAACCATGTGAGATGGTTGATTCCCACGTCCCGCCCCCAACTAAATATATTGAATAGAACTCAGCCAAACTCTCGTCAACATTTAATGGAGAAAACATCTGAGATTACACTTCTTTTACTACAGTATTAAATTAAGTAAACTTCTCAAGAAGTTGCTCACCTTAGTTCATCCTTCTAATAAGCCTGTTGATCTGGTCCTCCCTGTTACCAGCATCTCCACCTTCTACAAAATGGGTGGTCTTTTTCTTCATTCCACCCCGTGGAGAAGATAATTTGAAGGGCCACAGGAAGTTGTTTGCTTCCTTGAAGCGTTTCCCAACAGTATAGATCTCATGAATCAGATCCTCCATGCAGATGATGCCATATTTACCTGAAAGTTTTATGGTTATTTATAATCAGAATTGTTAATTTTTAAAATATTATTAAATTTTAACGTACTCAACAAGCACAATTATAGGATGTAACAGTGTTAAAAAGTAAATCAACAGTAAAAGTAGAACACTGCAGGGTCACAAGACACCAGAAAACATTCACTTTGTCTAATATCAAACTTTTCCTCAAATAGAGCCTACCAAGAGATCGAGCAATCAATGCATTATCTGTCAGGGCGATTCGTTTTTTCTTGATTTTGCCATAACCACGCTTGTAGATCAATTCATTTACTGACTTCAGGTTTGGGTATCTGAAATATGAAAAAAAATTTTAAATCACCAAAGAATATGGTTATTTTGCTGTCAAAACACCTAAAATTCACCTTGCTAATGTAGCCATTCTGCCAAACAGAAATCAAAGAAAAAGACAGACTTACCCCCATGCAATATATGGTTCCACAATCCTCAGCATGTTAATCGAGGCCTTATTGAGCTTAACGAAGGTGCCATTGAAGATCTGGCGAAGGCGAAGAAGCTGTAGCACCTTTCGGACCTTTGGGCTCACACCATTGATACTGCGGTGAAAAAAAAGCCCAAAAGTTCACTTGGTATTTTATAAGAATTTTTATTAATAAAGGACAGGAAAGTGTTATAATTTTGGACAACACAAGTCCCACCTAAGTAGACAGAAATCCTCTCGCGTTTCAAAGACCACCGGTGTTTTTCTTTATTTAGCGAAATTTTTCTATCACCTCTCCTAGCTTGCCTCCTTCTCCAAATAAATTATCTTGAGACACAAACTCAGGACATTTAAACTTCCCCTGACCCTTTTACCACTTCCTAGTTTTGCACACATCTCTGTTACACTTACAAATCTACATTCTAATACTTTGGAACTTCATCACAAGAACACTGAACTCAAGTCCATTGCTCAATTAGAGAATGGATAGGGGCTTTGGGCACAGATCTTCCAATTAAACCATTAAAATATTGCCCCCTTGTTCAAGCTACCCCCAAAATATTTTTATTCCAGAACCAAGGCCTCCAGAAATAATGTTTAGTTTTGCTGGGACTGCATAGTTTTCCCTTCAATATCAGACTGCAGTAACAAACGAACTTACCCTCTGATCCTGATGACAAATGCCAATTTGGGTTCCGCAGGTACATAGAAGTTGCCAGCTTTTCTTGCCATTCTAGCCATTCGAATCTCGGTTCTGTACATCTGTCTATATTCCTTGTGATAGTGCTTAGCTTTTTCATAAATAAGCTTCCTCCTTGCCTTTCGAAGCTGAAAAGGAACCATCAGTTAGTCATCTGATTTTTAGCTCCCAAACACAATTAGCAATACCATTTTCTTAGAAGAAAACTAATCTTCCCTTGCAACTTTTTTCTTGCCAGTTTGCACTAATGTTCTGAAAAGCAGACGCCACCTTCATTTGAGATGCCACTTCGAGGAGTTAATCAAGCTCACTGGTACGCAGGTGAAGTAAACAAGTCCTGCAAAGCTTAACACCCTCCTCCTTTTCAACCCCAAAGCCTCTTCTTACGTGGTAAGTACCTCAAAGAAGTTTCCTTACCATCTTTTGGGCAAACTTCTTTCTCAGGCGTTTGATCTTCAGCTCTGCGAAATTCCTTCGCTTTTTCTTAAGGGTTTCTGGCACAGCAGGGACCTTCTTCTTCTCTCTGACATTCGGAAACAACGCTAAGAATTCAAAAAGCTCATAGCACAGCTCTACTCTCATCATGTACGGACCACACTGTCACTGAACAGAACCATCGTCACAGCTCTAACACTTGTACCTTTTACCACTGCTCTACCCTGCTATGGCATGAGACGCAGATTTTGGGGGAATTTCTTTGCTAACAGTCACCTTTTACAGAGACATTACTTAACCGGCAGCCACAAAGAGCCCAGTCCCAGCCTGCCCACAGCGAGAAACTGCTGCAAGATACGGATCCCCACACTCTTAACGAGGACGCAGGATTCTGAAAAATAGCCACCACCCCGGAAAACAAGAGAAGAATCCCACTACCATCCTGGTTTAGGCGTCAAGCTCCACATGCTGAAAGAGAAGGCCTAAGGGCAAGGACCCCTACACCAAGTACCGGCCAAGCAGGAACTCAATTCAGAGGTTCTGCGCCTCCCTCACAGGGCACTGGGCTGGACAACCAGCCGATTCCGCACATACTCAGCTCTCACACCTTACCTCGTTCCCAGTAACTTCTAAACCTCTGCCCCATGGCCTCTTGCATCCCACGTTAGCCTCTGGCCACCGCCAGGGTCACAAGACGTCATAAACACACAGATAAGTGGGCAAAGGTACAGGCTACAGTTGGACCGGGGGATAGTGAGACAAAAGGTCTCTGGTCTCGGGGATGGAAAAGGATTCTCTAACGGACGAACACCAACTTACTCTGCACCCTCCATGGTTCCAGCCGGAAAAGGAGGAAGTCCGCGCATGCGCAATGTTCACTTAAAGACGGCGCGTGAAGCCCCACGACTCATAGGTATTCTAGGATAAGCCAGAAAAGAAGTCAGAACTGAGAACTTGCAGACGCAAAATTAAGAAAAGCCCCATTCAGCCTCTTAGGATCCAGTTTAGAATATAATTTTATGGGGGAAAAGCATGTATTGATTAGACTCTTTAATCATCATGAAAGCAAAGACTGCTGACACCTTGACTACTCGGGGTCCTAGTCCTTAAACTGCGTTAACCCGGTACAGCTCGAATTCCAACCAGTACTGTATGAAAATGACACGCGGCAGGGGTGCGAACTGCAAATCCCAGCATGCATCAGTTCTCTTGCCCACCCGGCGGGAGGACAACGCTTGGCCGGGACTGCATGCAGCTACCACGGTCGTGATTCCAGCCAAGGAAAATGAGACTCTTTTGACCCACGTTGCAAAGGGCTAGCTGCGATGCTAAGTCGCTACCGAGACCCGGCTTTGACTGCCATTTCGGCTCTCTGTCAAATGCAGTCACAGCCTCCGGCACCCCAGGTTTCGATGCTGCCGAGGTCCTTTCGTTCCTCAAGCCTGAAGGGCTGTCTTCCGCAGCGCCTGATTGCAGGTGGAGCCGTCCAGAGTCCCATGGTTAAGGAAAGTGGCGAGACAGGGACAGCGAGGACCGGACGCCTGGAGGAGGATGGCTGCGGCACTACCAACAGCCGGGCCTGGCAGGCGCAGGCCGGGACACCCCACGGCAGGGGGCGTGAGCCGCGAAGGGAGGTGCGACGAGGGCTGGAAGCTGCGGCCACGGCCATGTGAGAGGGGCTGCCCCGCCGCGGTTCGGCGGACGGCTGGCTGGAGGGCGGGGGGCTGGGCCGGGGGCGGGGTGCGCCCGGGGGCGGGGAGGGCCGAGCGGAGGGAGGGCAGATGCCGCCGCTGGCTCTTCCCGGTCGCGGGTTATATAGCGCGGAGCGTGGAGCCCGCTCAGAGGCGACCGGGAGCGCTCTGACTTGCGAGTGGAACCTCGCTGCGGAGCCGGGTGCCCGAGTGACAGCAGCAGGGAGTGCAGGGCAGGGGGACACGAGACCGCGGGGGCAGCTGCAAAGCGGTTGGGCAGCGCTCGCCTGTGCCGAGCGAGTCGCCCCTTCCCGGCGCTCCGGCTGCCCCGCACCCCACCGTCCCACCCTCTCGCAACTTGGGTCAAGTTGACAACTCCCGCGGCGGCCAGCCGGCCCGTGCCGTCTCCGCCGCGCGCCCCTCCCCCGGGTGAGAAGGAGCCGCCGCGCCGGCTCCGGGAACTCTCGTGCGGCGGCGGCTTGGCCATGAGGGCAGCGCGCGCCGCCTAACTCGCGGCTGTCACCGCCGCAGCAGCGGGACCCGTCGGCCAGGAGGGCGCTCCGGGAAGGGCAGGCGTCCGCCGGCAGGAGGCGCCGAGTCGGGCAGCCACCGCAGCGGGCACAGCCCGGGGCCCCCGCGCCGAGCCCGGGCGGGAGTGGCCCCGCGCACTCCAGCCCGGCGGGCACCTCGGGGGCGGGCGCGGGACGCAGCCTTCTAGTACCGGCCGCTCTTACTGACGCCCCGGGGCCGGGAGCCGGGCTGTCCGGCGCGGGGTGGGCGCGGACGCGGGCGCTGGGCTCGTGCGTTGCCTCGGGCTTCGCGATGAACATCGTAGTGGAGTTCTTCGTGGTCACTTTCAAAGTGCTCTGGGCGTTCGTGCTGGCCGCAGCGCGCTGGCTGGTGCGGCCCAAGGAGAAGAGTGTGGCGGGCCAGGTGTGCCTGATCACCGGCGCCGGCAGCGGCCTGGGCCGCCTTTTTGCCCTCGAGTTTGCCCGGCGCCGGGCGCTGCTGGTGCTCTGGGACATCAACACTCAGAGCAACGAGGAGACGGCGGGCATGGTGCGCCACATCTACCGCGACCTGGAGGCGGCGGACGCCGCGGCGCTGCAAGGTAACTCAGACCTGCGCCCGAGCATTGTTGGGTCAAGCCCCTCCCCGCCCCCGCGCCCACCCGGGAGGGCCCCGGAACCCCACTGTCACGGTCAGCCAGCTCTCGAGGAAGAGAACCAGCCCCCACACCGACTCGGACTTCTGCGTGTGGATTTTTCCCGATAAAGGAACACGATCTCCTCTGTTTTAGAAGGGGAAAGCGTGCCAAACCCTTTTCGTAAGGGAGGTCCTGTCTCTTTACGGACGACTGTGGGGTTTCCTAAGCCCTCTGAGGACAGGGGAGGCAGAGGGAACTTGTTTTCACAGGTTTGAGTTCTAGAGAAATGCCTCTATCGCCTTTGCGATGGGAAACTTCTCTCGGAAGTTGTCCTCAGAATCGATGGGTGCACGTATATATGTTAATGTGGCCTGAACTTCTCAGTCTAGGGACAGCACTGATTTCTCTGTAACTTTAACCATGAGAAAATAATTACATTGTTTCACCAGAAATAAGTACTTTAGTTACATACTTAGCCTGATTGAAAGACGCCTCTGCCTCTTTAGACAAAGTGCTTGAAGAATTTAAGCCTTTTTGTGAATTTATTCCATGTTTTCGGTAACCTCAGGAAATCTGCATTTTTGTATATTTATGAATTGGCCTGAATCTGAGACTTTAAAAAATAAATCGAAGTGGGGACCATAAACTACCATAAGTATTGGTCCAGAAAATTTGATAATCACTCTTGCTTATTGACAAAATTTTTGTTTCCAGGGAAAACATTGAACTATACAGGGAAGATTAACTTGGGCACCACTCATACCCAGTAATGATCATTTGTCGTCAGAGTTATTGACACTGGCCTTTTAGGTCAGAAAATCAAAGGTTAAAAATATCACATCTTCAACAATGGTTTGGAGGGCAGCAAATACAGATTTTTGTGCTCCCTGCCAAAACCTAATAAGAGATAGTAGTATTTGTTTTCCAGGGAAGAGATTTTGGTTTTTTGAGTTCTTGTGCGATAAAATGGCATATTTACCTGTGAACTTGATTTGTGTAATGGTGCTATGCTGGTTACAACACACCAGTGTGACCTCCACTTTTCATGGAAAACTTTAGGTTCATTCCTTGGCTTTGAATGAATTCAGATTATTAATTACAGCTTTAATTTGTGAGCCTTGAGGTGAGTTTCCATTTTGAGGGTGTTCATATTAAAGAGTAAAAGCCGCTTCTGGCCACTTTTCTCCTAAAAATGAGGAGTGTGTAGTGTGTGTGTTTGGGAGGAGGGGTGTTAACTCTCTGGGCTGAGATCAGTTCTTTCCAGGTGTCTTTAGCTCCAGCAAGCTGATCCCGTGAGGTCTGACTTGTATTGGGCTAGTCACAGTTACATGATTTTCCCCTAAGCAAAGTTCTCCAGCAAATTGCTGTAATTCCCCAAGACTTCTAGGGGAGGAAGGCAGCTGTAAGTTCAGTCATTGGCAAGCCTCACAGTGTTAGAAATTTGAAGCTCACTGTAGTATTTTTGTTTTGTGTGATCTTTGTCCTACTGATTATCATGTGACTTACATTTTGCAACCCCCCCACCCCCTGTTGCATTTTTTTTTCCTCCGCTCATCTGGACTTCTGAGGACAGCTGGGAATGGTGAGGAAGAAATTCTGCCCCACTGTAACCTGCAGGTTTTTACCTACACCTGTGATGTGGGAAAGAGGGAGAATGTCTACCTGACGGCCGAAAGGGTCCGCAAGGAGGTTGGCGAGGTCTCAGTCCTGGTCAATAATGCCGGTGTGGTCTCTGGGCATCACCTCCTGGAATGTCCTGATGAGCTCATTGAGAGAACCATGATGGTCAATTGCCACGCACACTTCTGGGTAAATATAAACATCCTTATTTTCATTTCTGGGCCCTCTTCAATGAGAAGCTTGGGAAGGAGAGAGACTTCAGTACCAGCCTGAAAGCCACCTGCACATTTCTCCACAAAGCTTCCTTATAACTCACTATTCCCCATGGTGAATTACATCGTACACCAGTTACTATTAAATGGCTGCTTGCTTTTTTTCTCCCAGTTCAGTATTTCTTGAGAGGGTAAAGGACTGAACATTTTGAACTAGTTTGAAAGACTGCCATAAAAATAACAAGAGGAAGCATAAAATCCTGGGTTTGTTTATTTTACTTTCTGTTGAGTTTGTAAAACATCGGTTGTTCCTATGAATTCCTAAAGTCAGAGTTTAGGCTTCCAAATTACTGCTCAGCCACATTTTGGGAAGTGCCAGAGAGTCTGAGATCAGCATTTGTGGTCCATTGGGAGCGGTCAGGCCACCCTGGCAGGCACTTAACATCCATTGACCATCTCAGGGTCTATGGCATTCTTCCACTGGAATACATCTCAGCTTAGAAGATGCCTCCCTTAGAACAGAAGTCACTCTGAAAGGACCAGAGTCACTGTAGGGAGCCCGAGGATTGTGAGATCTGGTAGACCAGGAACTTAAATCATATCAGCTTCTATATGATTGTTAGAACATGGGAGCTACTCTAGCAACTAAGGATGAGAGGGAGGACTTCCTACTGCTCTGGGGGCCAAACACCTCAGTTTTTCAGTTGAACTGATTCAGCAATGGTAGGTGTGAAACCCTTCTCTGTAACTACGTTGTTGACCCACTTTATGCTTTTCTTTCTCCATAATATTCCCCCTTTACTTTTGTAGACAGGTAGGATCCGATAAAGAAAGGGTAAGGAGAGAGGGTGGTGTGTCTTGTTCTGTTTTTCCATAGGTGGATTAGCCTTCTGATCAAACACAATGAAGAACTGTTTCTCCTAAATAGGTCACAATAAACCTAATTAATTTTTAGCAACTGCTTAAAACCTTAATCTGGTTTTAGAAATACTTGTTCAAATGTTGCTCCATGAACATCAAACCATTTTTCTGATTCTGAAAGAAGTTTTTTATTTTCAGACATGAAGTTTATTTAATATATTTTCAGACCTCTAGAAATGAACATATAAACAACGTGAACTAATTATCATGTTTTAAAGGAGGAAGGAGATTACCAGATACAGTTTAGGGGAATTTAAGTGTGCTTGTGTGTGTGCATAGGGGTGTGTGTGTGTGTGTTGGGTACACTGTGGGTGGGGAATGAATAAAAGTCCTTGCTGCCTCAGGGTCCATGAGAACAGGTGGCAGGTGAAGAAGTGGGGTGGAGTCAGACAAGGAAAGGCCAGTACAACTGAACAAACTGGGCAGTACAACTTATCAAAAATCTTGTACGGTTATGATTATGAGTAAAACAATCGCCATTTGAAATAAAAGATGTACATTATTTGTGGGTGGACTGAAGTTTTCTTATTTGAAGATGATAAGGGTGAAGCTGCCATAGAAACCTGAGTTTATTTCAGTCAACTTACTTATCCTTAAACAGATATTCAGCCATCGGTAGGCTAGTTATGAACCATAGACATCAGGGCTGGTCTTTATCGATAACATTCGACTGAGATGATGCATGGTTTCTGAACTAGAAACATTTACTACACGAAATACTCTAAAGTTTAACCATCTTGCCTACTTTCTCTGCGTGATTATTTTGCTGAATTGTAAAAAATTTCAAATGGAACCAGATTTTTAAAGAACTCCCATATGACCTGCAGTTAAATACTTATAAGAGGAAAGCAGCTTGTCTTCTCTAAACATCCTATGAAATGAGAGCTAATTTAGAATGTGTTAAGCACAGAAAATCCATAGCTTTAGCTTTGGAAGTGCATATCAATTAATATACCTTAAACATCAGGCTACTTTCTAACTAAGGAGAAAATTAAATCTCCAATAGCAAAATTATTGAGGAACTGATTCTATACAGCAAGAAGAAACAAATCACCTTCCCAAAGGCCTTTTGGCTTTGCGATGTTGCTTAACTACACATTTTAAGGAGTTCTTGGAAGCCTTGACAGTAATGACGTCACTTCATATTAAAGTATGGGAGGCTCCTGAATTCTCCAGCTGTTTTTCCCCCAAGCATCTAAACTTAAGAATTTATTTTCAATATTGAGTCAGAAAATTTATTTTCGAGTTGGAATTTCTAACTTCTTGCCAAGACTTAGAAATCTTTTAAGAAGTTGAGATCTAGCAACTAATATCTAAAAGACTTGCTATAATTTTTACAGTGATTGGAGGGGGGGGGGTAACAGATTTACATGGCTTAAAAGCCACCTGAATTCAACTTCCCTTCTAGTAGTCCTTTCAAGAAAATGTTCATGGTAACTGTTCAGAGATGTGCAGTGTTGGCACGTGCTGCTCCCTGTACAGAAAAATAACCATATGTCTTCCTACTGTATCTACTTTCTACTGTGGGGAGAAGAAGTTGCCCCAAACATTTTAAAAAGTAGATCAGCTGAGCAAAGACTTGTTTGGTAATTTGAACAGATCGTCTTGAGCCAGATTTTTAAATAGGAGTTGTTGTCTGTTTTCATAGAATAATCAATAGTATGGAGTCCTGACCCAGAGTTGAAGACATATGCAGTGAAATAGAAAACCATGTGGATGTCATGTGGGCATCCACCAAAAAGCTGTGGATGCTGCTACTTCCGAACCATCCCTCACACTGTTGCCTGGAAGGCCCTCTTCCCCCACTCCATCTACCTTTGAAAGCCTAGCTCAGGTTCTTCCTATAACCTTTACTCCCCACCTCAGGCCTTTTTTGGCATTTTTGCATATTAGAGCTGCAAGGGTCCTTAGAGATCATCTTGTCCAACCTCTTGTTTTCTCATGAGGCTGCACTTAAATGACTTATTGAAGCTTTTTCTCTTCTTGCCATGAATCTCTTGCAGCCTTTGTTGTCATTCCCATCCTTTGGTGCATAGTATATGTTCTTTTATGTAACTTTTTATACCTTGTGCTCTGAAACCCCAACGTAGATGGCAGGCTGTCTGAAGGCAGTTTACTGTATGCATCTATTTGTTTTCTCCCACCTGGCACAGATCTTTACTCATAAGTCACTCAATAAATGTTTGATAATAAAGGTGAGGCTTCTGCTTAAATATTTAGAAGACAGCCTATTCAGAGAATGCTCACCTCTTTAGAGACAGCTCAATGCTGTCTTCTGAAATTTCAAAAGCTAAGCATTATGCTAGACTAATTTAAGCTGGGTAAGATTGATGAGGTTTCAAAGTGGGGCTGGCTCACATTCTTTATTGTTCGTATCTCCTTTTGTTTTCCTACACAATTTTTCCATTCTCCCTGCCCCACCTATATGCTCATTTTTACCATAGTATATTAAGTCTGCTCAGTGGTGCAAGGCTCAACTCTGAGAAGGCTGGTGTGGATATACCCAATTTGAATTAAGCTCAAGTTGAATGTCTGGTGACCATTCCTATTTCTCAGTGACTAGGCCTTAAGGAGAGGACTCGTACTCTAACTCTTTCCTTGCTTCTTGCTATTTCCATGCATGTTGGCAGTTTTTACCGTACTTGGCATTACTCTGCACAGCCCTCCAGTCTGCTGTGATTCTTCGTCCTCCAGTATTCTTCTATCACCAGCTCTCTTAGGAACCTTCTCTTGGTCACCAGTTAAGAAGTGATAGATTTGGGGTAGGTTCTAGTTAGCAGGATGTGCAGGCACCATTCACACTGAAGATGAGACCATGGAGAATGTGTACAATCAATGCACTTTATTTGCCATAATCATAGAAGCCATCTTAGGTTCTGTATACTTTGGTGGCATGCAAAAGCTTGAAAATACCTCCCTAGTCTTCTTTGAGATACGGAAAGTTGGCCTCCACACAGGAACTGCAAACCCATGTTTTTCCCAGAACATTAACATGGCTTTGCTTGTTATTTTTTAAGAGGAGTAGAATCTTAGCTTGCCGTTTCTAAAAGGTAAAGTCATTTGGCCTGTCTACGTGAGCAGCACATTGATCCCTGATTAACCAAAAGGGGGAAGCAAAAGCATTTAGCTGCAGACCTTTTATGTTCTGAAAAAATTTTGCATTGCAAAGGACTAAATCTGTCAAATAGCTAGTCGGTAATTTACTTCTATTGATATGGTAGTCAGACAAGATAATTGGTAGTTAATTAATAGACCACTTAACTTAAAAGGTTTCACAGTTTTAAAATACTAATTACTGAATTTGGCATTTATCTATATCCAAATGTCTAAAGTCTATTTAGTTAAAATCCATCCAGGAAAAGTAAAAGCCCACCAGTAGATCTGAGTAATGTAGCACTTAACGACATTAGTATCTAATATCTCATGAATGGTTCCTAATCATTAATGTTCAAGATTTTTTGTGATTTACTGGATTTTAATCTCAAATACTGTAATTCTCTGTTCTCTGGTTAGAGAAACCTAATTTTGTTCTGGCCTTTTAGATTTAGATTTTTTAAAAAAATTACTTCTAAAGTATTCAAATAAAATTATAGTCAGTGCTTCCTCTTCCAAACCATAATATTAAGAATTGTTTTTAAAAATTGTTAGACTAAGTATTTTTATAAAGCATTGTTTTCCTGCCTTAGGATAACTCCTAAAAACTTGCAATTCAAGGCCTCTTTTATTTTTTTTTTAAAGATTATATTCATTTATTTTTAGAGAAAAGGGAAGGGAGGGAGAAAGAGAAGGAGAGAAACATCTGTGTGTGAGAGATACATGGATCAGTTGCTTCTCCCATGCCTGCCCCGAACTGGGGAGCTGGCCCACAACCCAGGCATGTGCCCTGATGGGGAATCAAACCAGCAACGTTTTGGTTTGCAGACAAACACTCAATCCACTGAGCCACACCAGCCAGGGCTCAAGACCTCTTTTAAAGTCTGTACTAGGGCTGGCTTTTGTTATCAGATAAATATATGCAAAATAATCAAATGTTTGAGCTTTAGAAATAAAGGCTTCTTATGTCTTGAGCTGAACTATAAATTAACGTGGGGTAAGCCTACTTTGTCTTATTAATTCTTGTGGTCACAGCTAAAAACTGAGTAAAACACCTCTTTAGATAGTAACTACTTGGGACTGTGTACCTAACAAAGTCATGTCGTAGCCTTCTTTCCTAATACAAAATAAGAGCACATGCTCATTGAACTTTAAGTATATTTGTTATATTACATGCTGGGCCCACGGTTATTGCTATTAGAAATCAACATCTATGACATAAAATGTCCCTTTACATAACTGATGTGAGCAGGGAACCATCCTATAAGAATCTCCCCAACATCCTTAATACATGTTATCATCTATGTCTGGTTATCTCAGTTTAGAAGATATTATTAAATAAACCAGTGTCATAGGAAAAAATAACAGTGCTCCTCTAGTTGCCACAACCAATGCGTAGCTTGATCTTTCTGCTGAATGTGACCCTGTTGACCATCTCTTTGAAACTCCATGCTTTAGCTTCCATGATAAGCCCAGTTTCTCCTGCCTCTCTTCCTGTCAATCCTGTTAGCCTCCCTGCATCCACATTGTAATGACTCTTCAGCATTGCGTGCTCAGACCCTTTCTCGCTGTGTTCTAACTGGATAATCTATTTATTTCAGCGGCTTCAAATGATTCATGTGGAAGTTCCCAAGTTCACACAACCATCTTGTCTGTTCCATGCATTCCCACATATCAGCAAGTCTCAGAACTGAACTACTTCTTTTTTAGCCCCTTCATGAATTCCCAAGCATGGCCAGTACCAGGTTTGGAGACATAAGCAGTATCTCTAATTGTCCATCCTGCACACATGCGTGGGTCACCAAATCCTGACTGCTCTGTTGCTTCCATGTACTTTGATCCCTCCTTTCCACTCCTGCCTCCACCTGTACGCTTCCATCACCTCTTGCCTGGACTCTGCAAGGAGTCTCCTAACGTCTTTCCCTATTTCCAGCCATTGCTCTTCAACCTAGGGTTATCTAAGCAGACTTGAGTTTATGGTGTGCCTGTTTAAAAGTTATACCGATTGGAACCTATCCCAAACCCTTGCTTGACTATTGTGTTCACAGCATGAAGTCCAGATTCATTCACACTGCAGCTTAGACCTCCCCTGGCTGATTTCCACCTGCCTTCAAGCTCATCACTTAAATATTCCCTGGTGTGCCCTAAATGAGGTCCAGTAGGGCTGGACACTTCGCTTTGCCCCGAAAGAGCCCTGGCCACTCACCTGTTACGCCGTTTGATTCGTGTCTTATTGGGAGACAAATAGTTCAGACAAAATCCCTACTCTTGGGAAAGAACAACAAACAATTGAAATGTTTTCATGTTGACTAACTAGAATCTTTATATATTAAGGGCCAGTCCTTGTAGAATTGTCTTAAATTCCTGGTTTAGGGAATGCCCTCTCGTTTAATTATGTGCTATTCATCTCAATTCCTGGAAGCAAAGTTGGTATTTGTTCTTTTCTCCCTGGCTATTTCTACATCTAGAGCTTTAGCCATTATCTGACCAGGTAGAAATTAATCTATAGAACATGTCAGAGTGGAAGCATTCTTTAACCTGTGCTCATGCTAACACTGATTGAGGGGCAGTTTCCAAAAGACTGCCTGGACATTGCCCACAGCAGTCCTTCCCCTCACTGCAGGAGCGGGCCACGCGGGCTTGGAGAGGAGCTGCACGCCCAACAGCTTCATACTCAACTGCCCCCATTCTCTCAGTTTTCTTCCTGAGAAACTTTGTTTTTACCCTAATCATTCTTCAGATTTTCAAGTGAACTGACTTTAGTAATAACTATATCTTTTAAGATGTGGCAATCAGGAAATTACTTTTAAGCAGTCTTAATAACCTCAGTTGGGAATTGGAGTATATTTTTTAAGTAGGAAACCCCCTTTTATTTAAGTTTTTCTTGAGTTAAGGGATATTAATAGCAGATTCATCTAAAATTTCTGTCTCTTGGAAACTATAATTAAGCCTTTTTCAACTACGATGAGTAGCCAGTTTGCCTCTGTCTAAACCAGATAGCTGCCTGTATGGGTAGATGTATAGGTCTGTGTGTTTGCCTGTTTTGGAATGCTCAATTAATGGTAAATGCAAAGGCTCATGACTGTGGTGCAGTTATACCCTGTGAACTTGAGAAAGTCCGTCCCAGCCTGTGCTAAGTCCTTAATACCCAGGATGTTTTGGGACCCCCTAAATTGTAGTATGCCGAAATTCCACTAGGGGGTGTACTGGCAGGGTGGATTCGTATCTTATTTCCTTCTACGCACAGTAATTTTCCCAAGATAAAGGGCCTTTTGTAGCTAATCTTTGAAGTGTCACAAACTCTGATAGTCCTTAAGAAACAGGAAACTATTCCCTGCCTCCATTGAATGGGTTAAAACCAATGTTTTAAGACTGTCACTGCAGAGATTGGATAAAAATATGTTAAACCTCTCTTGGTTTAATTAGTTAGTGATTTCTTATCTCAGAAGTTACTATCATAGTTAGATATTCAAAGAACTAACCCCTCCTATAATTTCCATTCACTGACCTAAACACTCCTTTTAGGCTCAGACCCCTTATAAGCATACCTGGAAAACAACTCAGAGGATGGAATCTTTTAATTCTTTCTTTGAGAATACATATAGACAGAGCATACAGCTGGTCCCCATAATAGGGCAGCCTGAGGGGTCCTCCCTGTGTTGTGACCTAACACTGTTAGACACTGCTGTTCAGAGTGGAGGTTGTCAGAGGATGGCCTTAGGATTGCATCACATTTACTCCAACACATTTGGCAGGCCAGTTCCAGTCACCTGGATCTCTCGGTTTACAAAGGCTTGAGCTATCTTAGCCCTGGAAGGGATGCTTTTAACAGCAGGAATGCTAACATCTTTTACTTGATCTTAACACTGCATGGCCTATTCTTGAATTCCTTTTTCCTTTTTCCTTTGTCAGCTCTCAAACTCAAGTTCACACCTGTCAGGGACCATTTTCCTAAATGCTCTGAAAGTAAAATTAAGTGAACCAAGGGGGGGAAAATTGAATATCCTCTTATAATGATCATAAAACTTTCAACACTTCAGCAAATGCTGCTAGAATATTTAACAAGTAAGGGCAATTACTGCCGCAACCTTGAGTGCTGTCAAATTAGCCCAACTGACAAGCCACTTACAATGACTTCACATTTGGAAACAAAACATTACTTGGTCTGTGAAACTTTCAAAGATCACACAAAGCTGTGTGAAAAGTGACAACGGTGTTAACATTGCGAACATAGGCGATTTTTGGTCTGGGAAAACCACAGTGTTTCTCATTTGCTGCTTGCATAAAATTTGAATTTCTTGCTTTTCCTTCAAATAGCTTAGTACAGGAATTTTTGAATATTAATATGGTTCAGCCTCTTAGTGTGATTCTAAACAATGGGGCTCCAAGTAACACTTCCCAAATTAGTGTAACTGGGAAAATATGTGTGGTGTAACTTATGTAAGTACATGGGTATTTTGAGGATAAGTGAAACTTAAAATTCAAAGCCTGAATTTTCCCACCTGCAAATTGTACTTAACATATTACCCCCAACTGATTTCTCAAGGATTTTTTAAAACAAGGTGGTTCTATGATCTCTTGGGAAAGAGGAAACAGCAGATATAAAAACTAGTTCTGTACTAACTCTTAGTATTTTTACATTTACTGGGCACTTCTCCATCAGGCATTGTAATTTATATTTTTAAAAAGTGGTTTTCTGGTCTTAGTAAAACAAGACTAAAGAAAAGGATTAGAAAGGGATGTCATGGGAAAGTGTTTGGTGTTCCCCAGCACCATCTAGGGTTCTGGGGAAAAAGGTGGCAGAACAACTTCTCA
Organism: Mormoops blainvillei; assembly: GCA_004026545.1. Classification (NCBI taxonomy): domain Eukaryota; kingdom Metazoa; phylum Chordata; class Mammalia; order Chiroptera; family Mormoopidae; genus Mormoops; species Mormoops blainvillei. The sequence goes on from PVJD01000256.1 coordinate 94,021, forward strand.
GCAAGATGTTTTTGAGGCTTCCAGTGGCCAGGACAGTACTTTGCCAGAAGTGCGGTCTGATGCTCTGTGGAGGGCAGGGAGGCTGGGGACCATACCCAGCATGAACCGGGGATTGCATGAACTTGAAAACACAACATAACCAAAAATAGATAGCACCTATAACCAAAATAACCTATAAACATATGCTTAATAAACCTTGTATAAACTTACTGTACTTTTATATAGCACTTAAATTTTACAAAACCCTTTCATGCACACTCTTCTGAATGTAGTCGAGCTTATCCCCATTTTTATGGATGAGGAAACAAACTAAGACAGGTTATGGGACTTGTCTAAGGTCACCCCTGGGAAAAGAAGAAGAAAGGACACATAATTTCATCCTAGGGCTTTAGTTTGGAACCTCTACAAAATACAGTAAGTCCTCACTTATGTCAGTAGGTTCTGTGACTTTAAGCAAAATGACATATAACAAAACCACCTTTACCACAGGCTAATTGATATAAACAAAGAGTTAAGTTCCCAAGGCATCTTCATCAATGTTAATGAAATCATGTCAAATGAAGCAACATTATTGGAGGAATTGCTGTACTTACCTGGGCTACATGTTCAAAGCACCTAGATTTGCCTGTGATTCACTTATGCTTTGGTCCTGTTGTATAATGTAAGAATCCACCTTCAAATACTGATTTTTTTTTTATTAGCATGGTTAGTTTAGCAATGGTTAATTAACTCTAGCTTAATGTCCCCAGAAAGTTTGCTCTATAAATTAGACAGGCATGTAAACACTGTAGACTAAAGAATGAATACCACACTAGAATTTTATTACCAAGTGCAAATTAATGTGTTTTTCTGTGCCTTTCTGTAATTTTCATTGAAAATAGTGCAGTACATCCTTGCTCACCCAGCTTTCTTCCTGCTCTTTCTCATGTGCATGTCAACATTGACAAACTAGATGTGAAAAGTAGTGAATAAAAAGGCTCTTCTACAAGGGCTGGCTGAACAAAGCTCTATAAATATTGATACGGGGTTCCAAAATGTCATTAACAGCATGGTTTTAGTTTAGTTTTATTTTTAAACTTATTGTCTCCTGGAAAATGTAAAATCTTTATTCTGTTAACTTATAATCTTATGGGATCCGAATTCCAGATAACTCCATAAGCTTTGCCTTTGAAAATACTAATCATGGTTTTCTAAAGTTGTACAGTGTTGGCTGGCTGATGGTGTCCAAACTTATTGCCCAAGCATCGGATTTCCAAAGGGGTGATTTTTTCCCTAGGTAGGGTTTTCTCACAGGCTTACCAAAGCATGAAAGCTTCAGAAAGGCAAATGTGAAAAAGTAAAAAGATAAATACTGAGGCCAAAAGAGTCTGTATTTCTCATTTTGAAAGCTAAGCCTTCAGAGCCTCTGTGGATGAGGGGAAATCATTTTGAAGGCTTCTAGATCTTGTTTTGAAAGCTTGTTCTAATGGGCACCGCAATGCCTGAGTCTGTTCGGGCTGCTATAACAGAATACCATAGACTGGGTGGCTTAGAAACAAAAGAAGTGTATTTCTTACAGTTCTGGAAGTTTGTCCAAGATCAAAACTCTGGCAGATTTGGTGTCTGGTGAGGACCCACTTCCTGGTTCGTAGATAGCTGCCTTTGCTGTAACCTCACATGGTGGAAGGGGAGAGAGCTCTCTGGGTCACTTTTATAAGGGCACTAATCCCACTCATCAGGGCTCCACCCACTTGACCTAATCACCTCCAAAAGCCCCACCTCCTAATACCATCACCTTGAGAATTAGGTTTCAACATGAATTTAGAGGGGGACACAAACATTTACAGACTACGGCAGAGGGGCCTGCTAACTACTAAAAATGGACCCAAGGCAAATATGTATACAGCCAGTCTATAAACTCCCACAGTTGTCTCTCAGAGCTCTGGGGCTTTTGGCTTTGACTTGACTGGCCTTCATCCGATAGACATTGTTGAGAAAAGGGTGTGAGGAGTGCAGCATGGGCCTTCCCAACCCCTAAAATCCTGGTTTGAAGAACAAGAGTGGGATAGAGAGCAGAGAAATCAAGTCTGCCTGTTTTGCTGAATTTGTAGGAGAAATTGATCCGGAATCATGCGAGGTTTGGAGTGGACAGATTCTCTGGCTCACAGTAGAACTTGATGCTTAACCTGTGGTCCAGAGCAGAAGCATCACCCAGGTAGCCACACATTAGAAAGCAGAATTGGGCCCCTCCTAGACCAACTGGGTCAGAATCTGTGTTTGATTCAGGTTCCAGGTGATCTATTCACCTCCAAGTTTGAGGAGGCACTGTTCTCAAATACTTATTTTCCTTCCCACTTTCTCAAGATTCTCCTTCCCCATCTCTCTCTTTTTTTTTTCTTTTCTTTTCCTCCTGAGCTAATCATCCCTTTAGGAATCTTGTAGACCAGGGAAATGGCAGACCATGCACTCTGGGGTCCACCCTAGGTAGGGTTTAATTCCTTGATTTGGGTTCCAGTCCAATGTCTAAAAGGAAGAGACCAGGTGCTTTTTTGTCACGATTCCTTTTGGTCACTGTGCCCAGGATGGAGTTTCCAGAGCCATAAGCATCCAGGCACAGAGTCGAGACCGTGCACTGAATTGCTCCACTCTTCCTGCCAGGACCATGGCTGCCTGGAGAGAAGCTAGAGGGAGGGAGGGAGCCCCGCCGGCTACACGCCCTGCTCCTTCACTCCTGGTCCCGGACATGTAGGTGGCATTATTGTCCTTCAAAGAGATTTCTTTTTTTTCTTTTCTTCTCTTTTCTTTCTTCCTTTTTTGCCTCTGAGGATACTTTTATTAAAGGTAGAAGATAGTTCTTTAGTAGTGGAGCGGTTGTTGGAAGATATTGACATGTAACTAAAATTGATGAGTGTTTGAGCCCAATTTTAAGTTGTTATTTTTTTTAAGTCCAAAATGCTTTCAAGCTCAGAAAAGTGTCATAACAATGTGAGAATTAGAGCTTAGAAAAAAAAATCATTGAAAGATGATATGGAGCTTGGTTTGCTGATGTGTGTGTTCCTTTTAGAGAGGGCTCTCTTAGGAGGCTATTTCCCCCTTGGGCATTTGGCAACATCTAAAGACATTTTTGCTTGTCAGCCCTGGGGGATTGTTGCTGGCATCTAGTGGGTAGAGGCCAGAGATGCAGCTAAACATTCTGCAATGCACAGGACAGTTCCTCCCGCGACAAAATTACCCAGCCCAAAGTGTCAGTGGTGCTGGGATTGAGATCATCTTCTAGAACACTGGTTCTCAAACTTAACTCCATATGGGAGTTGCCCAGGGAATGTTGTCTCTCGATGCCTCATTCCCGCCCTTGCATAAGAAGCCTGGAATGCAGCCGGGACCCGAGAAGTAAAACCTCCCTTAGGTGATTCCATGTGTAGCAAAGTTTGAGAACCACTGATTTATAGAAAAGATGGTTTCTGTAATCCTTAAATTTATTTCACGTGCCTAATACAGCATAGGTACTTTATAGATCCTCATACATAGTAAATTCTAAGTTGTGATAATGCATACTTGAGAATAAAGTAAGTTTTCAGGAGTAAACTTTTGATTATATTTCTTTCACTTAGGTTAAGATTTTAATTGTTTTAAAAAAGACTCCACAGTAAGCAAACTATAAAGCAGAGAAGAATTTGAACTGTTTACACATATCAAACACAAGGGATGATGGAAGGTGGTCATGGGGGCATTACTGGGCTGGGCTGTTGCACAGGGTGGGGTGGGGAAGGGCCCTGCCACTTCAGATGGCCCGAACAGGGGCAAGCCTGTGTGCACGTGTTCATGCCTCATGGAAGTGGTTACCAGTCACTAGAGCAGAACAAAACCTCTGCCCTTTGGAAGATCTGTCTTTATTACAGTTTCTGAGATGTGATTTGAGTATGGGGCAAAGCAAAGGGATTAATGACAACCTGTTGTTCAGCCAACGATTTGGCTGCAATTTTGTGGGTTATTTTCATTATTCTATAAAGAGTTATTAAATAGGGGGAGGGACCTGAGCTTGAGGGAGATCCTGGAACACTCCTTTGATCATCTGGGACTCAGCCAGGGGGAGGGTCAGGGAAAACAGCCTTTCAGAAACAGTACTTAGCATTCGTATTTTCTTTTAACACACCAAGCTTCCACTGGCTGAAGTAAAACACAGAAAGGTGATGATCATTTCGCAGATAATTTGTAATTTTTAACATAGAAGAGGCATGAATTTGAGTTACATTATTTTAAGGCACAGTCATGACAACATGTACATGTTTGATGAATAGATATTTTTACTGCTCACCAGATGCCATCACTAATGGACTGATACCTTACTAAGTCATTTACAAGAGTCTTATGCAGGTAATACCTCAGTGTTACAACTTGTATTTTGAAAGCATGGCAGGAATTGAAGAAAGAATTATTGGATATAAATCATCATAACATTTTTGAACTAAGAGACTTGGAGATCTCCTTTTCATCTCACAAATGAGTTAATTCAAGAGAGGTCAGGTAACAAGGAAGGTTAAGCCACTGACAGTCGGGACCATGGGGTCTCTGGACTCCAGAGGCCACTATACTTTCCAAACAGTGTGAGTTTTAAGTCACTTCCTTTCTTGCTATTTTTATGTAGCACTCTCTAAAATGTAAATATCCGAGTCTCTGCCTTGGTGTGGATTCGTCTCATGCTTCAGCAATGGTAAGGCAAGTTAATGAAGCACTTATTTTTGCTGAATAACTCATGGTGTCATCATCTAGGTGTTGGTGTGAAAAGCTGCGCTCTTTTATTAGCTTCTTGGTTGCAGGGCAGCTCTAGGAGTGGACCTGTGCCTGTGTGTTAAGGATTAAGTCCTTCTGCCTGCAAATGTGAAGCTAATCCTGCAGCCTCAACACAATTGTAAAAAAGGACAGTAGATAGTATGAGTTCGATGATTACGACATCTTCTCGTGTCCCTCCTCTATAACTAAAGACAGAACATCCTGTGTCAATCTGATGGAGAGTTTGATGAACTTTTTGTTAAGACAGAATAGTCCCAGGCTTCAGTATCTTGGGGCTCTATTGCACAATTTGTCCCTTTCTCTCTACAACCACACCTACGTAGGAAAGAGAAAAAAGCCAGGATCCAGTAACATGAATTTTAAAACTTGTACCATTGACTACATCTAAAATACTTCAAGTCAGCATATTAATAGCATATATAGATTCAGATTTTAATTGAAGATAATTATCTTCTTAATTGAAGATAATTTTGTAATGAAAAATTTCCAGTAGCATTTTCTATGTCAAAGTAAAATGTCTTAAGTTTGGTGGTCAGTATATTCATTAAACTGGTATCTTTAAATCTACAGCATGAAGAGTATACATTTAACCATAGGCTCCTTTCCCAGGTTAGGTTGGAAGTATGTCGCCATTTTTTAGTGTCTAAACTTGCTAATGATTTATCCTGGTAACCTTTGTAACACAGTTCACTATATTTTCAGCGCCTTCAATAGTCAGTACTGTTGAATCATAGTTTTCCAGGAGGAGGATCTGAGTTTTCAGCAAAGAGTGCCACCAGATGTCATTTTAGCCTTGTAAATAAGCAGCATGGTCCTTTGTGATTCTGACAAAAATAAGTTACTCTGGTAGCAACAGAGACCAAAGAAGCAGTGCACCCCAGGGAGCGTTGCTGTACCACTTGGAGGGGAGGGCACCCTAAGGATGCCCAGTTAGATATTCTGTGTTCAGTGGAGGCTTGATTGTATAATTTTTAATTGTATATATTGCTGTTACTTGGAGATTCTAAAAACCTTTAAACATACATCAGAAAACTGTACCATGTAAGTGCTGATGGCATTAATCTTCCCATTGTAATATGATGTATGGATCTCTTTAGAAAGTCTGCTCTGTTTCCGGGACATTCAAATGAGAGATAAACACTTCAAAACAATTCTTTTAAAATATGCCTTTCCTTGAATTGACCACAGAACAGTTGTAAAAATGCATAAATGCACAAAAATACAGCATGAGGCCTTTTCCTGCTGTGAGAAACTAACTTTACTTTCCTCTTTATACCCATTAACTTGGACTTGCTAGCAAATATGGAGAACACATTCTGGGCGTCTTACCTGCACCTTTAAAATATCATCAATCTCAGTTTCAAAAGTCAGACTTTGCCGGATACCACATTTCTTCACATTCTCTTGTTTAACTTTAGGCTAATTTGTCCTGACATTGCAGCCGCAGGCTCTGTGCTGCAGTCTGTCATTAGAGCACCAGGAACGATCTGGACGGCTGGGGCTGTTGGAAGTTAATTTGGCGTAAACCTAACATTCAAAGATTTCTCGAGATATGACATGTCATGTCTATATCCAGTCACACTTCTGTTCAAGAAGTTCTTGTTTATATTATAAATATGACCTTTACAGTTATCTTTCAAAGTGCCTGGTTCTAAGTGTCTGGTTCTTTGAGGAGGACCCCTGAGGAGCTATGGAGATACTAGACTTGTTAAGTGTGTTCCATAGGAATGTCAGTGTCCATGTGAATGTCCGTTTTCCTTCTGTTTTCTTTTAAGTCACATAGCAACCCTGTCAGCTGGTGGCAGACTGTGGTATTGGAGTCTTGTGATGAAAGTTAATCATGGGTAATCAAAAGTGTAGCTCCACACTTTTTAGCCAGGGGCCATTACTAAGAGTCTTCAAGGTAAGATAATCCCTAGGTCCATTCCAACTCTAAATTCTCTCACTGAACAGACCAATTAGTGTACATTGGTTACTGACTTTGCAGTCAAGATCAAGAGTCAGCCCTATTTTCCTGATGAGGAACTGGATGTCCTCCTCTGTTTCTTAGACACTTGAGTAAGAGGACGTAGTAGTGGAATGTTCTCTGACTTAGGTTAAGCATCTAGCCAACCTTGCCAGCCACCAAGGGCACCAACCAATTGTGTACTTCCTTTAGAGGTCCCTTTACCAGGTACTAGCTCCCAATCCACACAGTCCATCCCTCTGGGAGAGAAATCACAGCAGTCTTGTGTGCAGCAAGCCATCCAAGCCGTGCCGCGCAGATTCTCCAATGGCAGCACAGCCATGAATTTACACTTAAGCCATTCGGGTGTGCACTTGAGATCTGTCCGTTACGTTCTGCTAAAGACTCTTTGAGACAAAGTGAAAGATCGCGAGCCTTAGCTTGAACTGACTGGTGTCATGGCAACTAGCACTTCACCTTTCGCTGGTCCCCATCTCATACATGCTACAGTATTTGTGCACATTAATAATTCATTACGAAGTGCCAGATTTCTGTGTGCTGTCAGACTGTGTCAAGGACAGAATATGCTGTGCTATCTCAGATGTCATCTACCAGACTGTTGAGGGCAAGAGTAATTAGAAAAGAAAACTAGTCGGGTTACTTGGGAAAATTCCTGAAAGTGTGATGCTTTCTAGCCATTCATAGCATTTTTCTTGTAAAGTAAGGATAGAATTCATGATGATCAAAGTTTATTTGGTAATGTGCTCCAGACATAAGGCAGGAGTTTGGTTGTGGAAATAATGCATGAGCAGTAATTGCTCACCTCCATTCAGGCGGCAAAGAAAATGATTAACAGCCTTAGTGCTCAGTCACGTGGATCAGGCTCCAGGGTGAACCCTGAAAACTCAGGTTTATAAAGAAACCCGAGTGGTCTCTATGTGAATGTCTTGTCCCAGGCGGACCTTTGCCCGGTGCACAGTAGGAGCTGAGTGTTTGACACCAGCTTTGAAAGACAAGCAGTCTGGGTTCTAAGGCCGACTGTGGCCTTGGGTGCTTACTTCACCTCTCACTTTTGTCAGCGCCCAGTTTTTACCCGACAGTGTTTGTAGTTGTCGCAGTAATTATAGTATTAGACTTGTAATTGGTAAGCCTTTCTAAATAAAGAATATAGGCCTTTGTCTTGGAATGAAAAAATACAATGACACGTTAGATTTCATTCATATATGCCAGATCGGTGTCTGATTAGGCAAGAAATAACATTTTAAGCAAAACATTGATCTGACACTACTTTTTTCTAAACCCCTCCCTCTCAAAAGAAACCTTCAGATTAAAACAAATGAACCTGTGTTACACTTCCCTAGCTACGTAAAGTGAAGCATATTTCCCTGAAAAATATGTTTACATCCTACAATAGAAAAGATTTGTCACTTAGCCCTGTTGGGATTCTTTTGTTTCTCTTTTTTCTTTTTTCTTTACATATAAAACCAGGGGCTTAAACGCCCCTCTGAACTACTTTGAAGAGGGTACAAGAGGAAGAAGCCCAAATGACTTTTTTTTTAAAAATAGAATATGCATCCATAAGACCCCTGCTTTTGTGAAGGATAAACTAGAGCTGCTTTATATTTGATGTTCTGATTTAACACAGTTAAGTACTGGTGAGTATAAATTCTGCGTAGAAACAGGAAGGGGACCCACTGTCATTTTCCTGTCACTGGTCAGATCAGAATACAAAATCTGCATGTAGTAGATGTTCAAGAAACATTTGTTGAATATATAAGTTAGTGCCACCAGACTAATTTCAGGGGAGGGGACATTCATCAGTTTCAGAAACAAATTAAACTTTAAAAGCTGTTAGGAATTAGTTAATCTTCTATCACCTACTTTTATATGGTGCTGGGACCTGGATTAGTCATTTAGGAGTTGCCAGTAAGACGGTGGCACATGAATACGGGGAGTCATTAGAGCCAGACCACTTGGTGCCTGTATTTCCAGTCAGGGCCAGAGTTAGAGGGGACACTGCCACGTGATGGTCACAGTGAGGGCACCAAGTAGCATATTCTTACTGGCATTTTATACTGTGTGTAATTTCTTAAGATGTAAACATTGAGTTCTTTTACTTAAGAACTTAAAAATAAGGCCCTTCATACTAAATCTATACTCATCTTTCAAAACTAAGCAAACTTTTAACACTTAAAAATGATTTCTGAATATCATCAAGAATAAATTTTATACTTTTTAGCTAATCTGGAGACAGTCATAACAAGATACTTAAAAGAATGCTTATAGACTTGATTATTTAAGGACAGGTTTTCTAGCTTAGGATAAGCTGCTTTGCGACGTTACTTTATTTCAGTTCTGTGATACGATGGCCATTTGTAAGCTGTAGAGCCTAAAAGTGAACCTGTAATGACCGCAAGTACCACAGCTTGCCCTTTTTTTTGGCCATCAAGCAGGCCAAAATCATAATTACCTTATCCATTCCTGCTTACTACTACAAAGAAATAAAATCAAGCTGAAATGTATATCTCTCATACATGCAGCACTGCAGTGGATCTGTGAAGTACGTGAGGCGTACAGATCACTGTTTTCCACGGTTTGTCATAGCATAGTAATTCTCCCTTAATAGTTGAAAGAGTCCGTATCAGCCTAGTTGGTGGCAACCAGACAAATGAAAACAATCAAAATCAAAACACCATAAAACATGTTACAGTGAATGGTACCAACGGTAAGTCTTAAATATGGGCAGAGTCAAGGTGAGTAGAATCATATTAGATAAAGACTTAACACCCTGACTATTTTTGATAGAGAAGTATTAGGAAACTCCAGTGACAGAAGCATTTTCAAGCATAAGAGGCTATGTAAATCTGTGATGAATATTATACTTCAAATTACAAAGGAGGGTATTGGGGGTAAGTTGTCAGAAGAGAGGAGTTCATGGGTAAAACCTTACAGGTGAGAATAAGCATGATGTAGGTGACAGCAGTGATGAGGCCCAGGAAAATGGGGTCTGAGTTGGGTGAGGGGTGTTGCATACTGATCAGGAGTCAGACTAGGGAACACCTTACGACATGTCACCACAATTTATTTGGCAATTGTATGTGTCATGCATTGGAACATGAAAAAACTTCAGAATTCATGGAATGACTTTTTGATCTTGAACATGCAAAAATTATCATAACAAATTAGATATTTGTGTGAAAATTCAGTGATTTCCCTTAGCCAGAAAATCTTCGGAGAAGGGAGTGCAGCTCTTCTTAAGGTCCATTGTATAGCGTTTGGGTTTTTTAGCTTCATAAATCATGGGAAGCTGTGTTGGCAATGGGCTATAACTCAACAGTAGACAGATTGCTCTTTGCTGCTTTCTTTTAAGAAGCAGGTTATAAAACTGTTGGGAGCCTGGTAGAGTAGTTCATAGATCATCTTAAACAATTTGAAGTAATTTAAAAAAAAAATACAGTCTTGTGTCTTGAAGGCAATAGAGCTAGAGGGAGAAGAGAACTTAGTAAGAAATCAATGTCACCTGAGTCCACTGTCCTGGAATTTGTGCTGCTTGCCCTGCTACACTGAGTGGCCATTCAGCTGCCTCTGTGGGAAAGTCACTCCCCAACATACCCCACAGTGGAGTGTGGTCATTCAGAAGTTTTTGTCAATGCAGAGTTAGCATTATGACACATTAAAATGATTCTGTACTCTTACCCAGTTTATTTTTACATGCTAAAATACTTTATCTCCTGGTAGTGCATTTTGGCAACAAAGCTCTGCGTGCTGGAACACGATACTGGAACATCCCTTCGTTCATGGGTTTATCACCGTTTCGACATATCTATTAGGAAAACATTAATACAAGGCTCTGTTTGTGGGGAGGCTGGAGACCCCTCACAGACCGTGAAATAGCTGCAATCAAGTGTCATGAGCATGAAAAGATCTCTGACTGGGAATCATTTAGATTAACAGATAACTATCACTTGAAAGGTGATAAAGAGCCTTATACTGATGGCTTTCTTTTCATCTGGACATTATCCCCAAAAGGCTTTGTGTTACAGGCTTGTTGGTCACAGCTGATAATAGGCCTGCCATGCCAATGACATGGTGCAAGGTTAACCAGACACTTAAAGGATCTTCTCTTTTTGATAAATGTAAAATTTTGTTCTGTGATGTTGGGTTGGGTTTTAGATGAAAAAAAATTTTTTTAAGATTTTTTACACTTCTAGAAGGGAGGGAGAAAGAGAGGGAGAGAAACATAGATTGGTCACCTCTCGCCCACCCTCAACCGAGGATTGTGCCCTGACCAGGAATCAAACCGGCAACCTTTCGTTTCGCAGGCCACTGCTCAATCCACTGAGCCACTCCAGCTAGGGCTAGGTGAACTCTTAATGTCAGTTCTGAAGCCTGCACCTCACTTTTCTTTCAGACCACGAAGGCTTTTCTTCCTACGATGCTGGAGATTAATCACGGTCATATTGTGACAGTTGCAAGTTCCTTGGGATTGTTCAGTACCGCTGGAGTTGAGGTTTGTCAGCTACAAAGTGTTTCCTTCCTTCATTTCCTTTATCTCCTGATGAATACCCGCAAATCCTAAGAAGAGTAGCTGCTGCTTGGACATTCCTGAAAGCCTACCTGTGTGCCGCAGGGCCATCTACTGTGACCTAACGGCAGCAGGGAGAGAAGGCACTGCGCCAGTCCTCAATGTGTCCCATTCCCACTAGCAGTTTTGCTTGCTGATGGTGTTGAGACAGAGGGTCAAGAATGAAGCCATGGAGAGCAGTGGCAGTGTCACAGGGAGTGGATAAATGAAGCTAAAGGTTGACCTTCTGTTTTGGTCAACTTGCCGAAAGTGAGCTATCTTGTGTCAGCTCATCAGATGAGATGGTTATGGCAGATGTGAGGGGGCCTGCATTGTAAGTTTGTGGAACGCGCCCTAATCAAGCCCTGTTCTTCCCTGTATTCAAATTATGAAGCTTATGCATATGTATTGTTCTGTGCCGTTTGCCCTGTGGGTGGCTATAGTGTGAACATGGAAAGCATCGCCCCATACAAATACACAGAAGGAAAAAGCAGGGGGAAAAAAATGAGAAAGGGTACAGAATAGATGGCTTCTACATTCTACATAGCCATTGCTAAATTTAAAGTTGGGTAATGGAGAACTTTCTTGTTATTCCATTTTTCCTTAGGTTAAGTTCTAGTTTAAGTTCACAAGCTATAGTTATCATTTTCATTTGTACCTCATCCTAAAAAGAAAATCAGATCACAACAACTTATAACCTAAGCTAGACTTGCCTTTGTTCCCCCAGCGTTAATTTAAACAAACTGTTTTTCAGTTTCCTTTGCCGAACAAGAGGCCATTTGTAAATTTTCCAGACACTTCAAAGTGAACCTCTCCATTTTTAACTCCAGCTCATTGGCTTTCATAGAGTCCTTTGCGGTAACTTCCCCAAAGTAATATGATACTTCGTTGATGTGGCAAAAAGTGTTCATCTGTTTTTGCTGTTGCTTTGAAAATATTACTTCTGCACTGCACCACATCAGATATGTCTTTTAAAATGCTTTTCTTTTCTTTGCTTAGTCACCTGTAACCTTTTGTAGCAAAGATGTAACCAGAGTAATAGGCCAGGGAAGAAGGTTGGGTTTGGTCTGGGATCTGTGCATGTGCTTAGCCCATTGCCCTCCTCTCTCCCCCTAACTCAGGATTACTGTGCCAGCAAATTTGGAGTCGTGGGTTTCCATGAATCCCTGAGCCATGAGTTAAAGGCTGCTGAAAAGGATGGAATTAAAACAACATTGGTCTGCCCTTACCTGGTAGACACGGGCATGTTCAGAGGCTGCCGGATCAGGTCTGTGAGAACCTATATTATTACTGATAAAAAGCTGTTTTAAAAATCATCTTTCCACATCGGGAGAATATGTGAAATTGGATCCTCAGACATAGTCAGCCTTGCACTTTGTTATTTAACAGTCATCCTGTAGTTTTCATTGGTCAACAGGCTTTGTAAAATTGAGGTGAATTAAGATTAATGAGCAAGAGCCTGGTACCACACTGGTATCACCTTGCAGAAGTCAGCCTGGAAGCATCAGACATAACATGGCTTCTCTGCATCTTCAAGGAAACAGATACCCAGGGTTTTCCTTAGAAGCCACTTCTTTAGGAGGTATTTTATTTCTTTAATACTAGTGTTGGAATATCAATGTCACAGAAGAGTTACACTCCAAATTTGGGAGCTTCCTTTCTGCAGAGAGTGTATATAGCTAGATTCACTCTGACAGAATGAGAAGAAATGATTCAGTTTACTAGCCATGAAATAAAATACCCACCCACTTTGAAAGGAGGCCTATGGGAATATAAATGTCAAGTCACATCAGACTTGAGCTAAGCTAAATAAACAACACCATGAATCATTAAGAAGGTACTTGTGAAGACATGCTTACTTTGAGATCTTTGCTCGGATGACTTTGAAAGGCAGAGGAAGATAACCGACCGAGTTCCCTGTTGGTCGGCCACATCCTGAACCTGACCAAGCAGTGAAATAGGTGGAAGGTGATTTGAGTCATTGCAGTCTCGGGCTGGCTCCTCCTTTCCCGTGTGCGCGTGTGTGGTTTTTCCTTCCTATGTATTAGGAATCAGTTGCTGGGGTCTGAGGAGCTCTGTTTCCTATTTAGCATCACAGCAGGTGTCCAAAGCTGTGGTGGGACAAAGAAAACTAAAAGGAATAAATTATATTATTAGGCTATTTCACCATGTAACTTATTGAATTCAGCTGAAGGTAGATGTCTCAATGCACTTCACGTCAGAGAGCCCTAGAGAAAATGCCTGGCCTCCCTGTTCAGGCATCTGGGGAAGCATGCAGCTGACTTGACGTCACTCAGAAAGGCTCTGCCAGTGTTTACCCACCACCGTTTGAACCACGCTGTACACCAAAAGTTTGACATCTTGGTTGGGTTTAGTGTTTGTTATGCCAAACACCCTCTCCTTTTTATGTTGAAAGAAAAAAATAGAAAAGTAATTTGAAATACCTTTTGAGGCATTTTTAAAACTTGACTCACTATAGAAAAGCAGACTAATTTTGCCTTTTTTATTTTTAAACTTGTTTCCCGGACTATGCCCATTCAGAGTAGGAAAATTTAGGAAATGCAGAGAAGCACAGTGAGGTAAAATAAAATGGACCCAAAACCTTTGTCACTCAAGTAACATCACTGTTAATGTTGTGATATGTGTTTTCAGTCTTGCCTATTTTGTATTCGTTCTTAATTGCATTCTTTAATTATATAAATTTCAGGAAAGAAATTGAGCCTTTTCTGCCCCCTCTGAAGCCTGATTACTGTGTACAGCAAGCCATGAGGGCCATCCTCACCGACCAGCCCATGATCTGCACCCCACGCCTCATGTACATCGTGACTTTCATGAAGAGGTAACTGAGGGGTCCCTCTTGGGTCCAGTCTTCCCACATCCACCCCCATAACTTAATTAATGTCTCATGTTTGCTAACAGCTGTGGCTTCCCTTTCAGCATCCTTCCTTTTGAAGCAGTTGTGTGCATGTATCGGTTCCTAGGAGCGGACAAGTGTATGTACCCTTTTATTGCTCAAAGAAAACAAGCCACAAACAATAATGAAGCAAAAAATGGAATTTAAGAATCTTTTTTATATGGAACATCATTTTTCTCAGAAGACGATCAAGACGTTTCGGTTCAGTGCACATCAGCATTACTGACATTCTCTGGATTCTAAATCCATGTTGACTTTTTTTAAAATCAACTTTTTAAAAAATAAATAAATAAAGTGTAAATTAACCTACTAGAGTACTTGGAAAACGCAATCAGCAAAAGTGAGGTCAGGCCCTAGCTGGTGTGGCTCAGTGGATTGAGTGCTGAACTGCGAACCAGAGGGTCTCCAGTTTGATTCCCAGTCAGGGCCCATTCCTGGGTTGCAGGCCGGGTTCCCCAGTAGGGGGCATGTGAGAGGCAACCATACATTGATGTTTCTCTCCCTCTCTTTCTCCCTCCCTTCCCCTCTGTCTAAAAATAAAATAAATAAAATCTTTAACAAAAAAAAAAAGTGAGATCAAGTTGTTACCAGCAGGGTCCTTCTTAGACAGAACCCTAAAACCAGTCTATTCTTTTAGACAAGCACTGTGTGCCATCTCTAGGCTACCATTATTTTTTTTAATGAGCAGAAGGTCTAGAGATGATAACTACAGTGTGTTTCACATGTGTGGTTTTTCTTAATTCCCATAGAGTTTATTAATTCTTGCCATTAAACTCTAGTCAGTTGACACCCTTGCAACTTCAAGGACTGATAGTTCTATGTTTTCTCATGTTTTCTGTTTCAGTTTTGCAAAGCCTGTGTGGCTCTTTCTTGGTGTTTGTGTGTATAGCTCTTTTGAAATGGAATTTTGAAATCTCCATCAGTTTCAATGAAATGATGTTTGATTGTTAGGGTGAGATGATCAGGTCTCTTTCTTAAAGTCATAATGACTAAAGTGTTAGCCAGATATTTAAAATTTATCTCTGAAATCTTTCCTTAAGTATCAGTTATTCTGGAGACCTAGTTATCCAAAAAAGATCATGCATTTTCTACCTATGAATTTTGCTGCATACAGAAAGTGTCCTTTCCTCGGGAAATTGCTGTGTTTCATTTCTTTGGGTGGACTTTTATCTAGGATACATAGCAGCTCTGCAAAGAAAGCATTTCTAAAAATGGGAACCTCTAAACTTAAAAAAATCCCCATTTTTGTGCCAACTATGATTAGTGAGGGGAGAAAAATCTTATACTATGGAGTACATATGGAAGGGTGTAAAGATTCTTTTGAAAGTTTTATTCACCTTGTACAACAGCAAATGACATTTTTACAGTATTTTTTTGTAAAGCAAACTATTTCGTGCCTTGAATTTGGTAAATGTGTATTAGTGAAACGTAAAAGTGAACTTCTACCTCTGTATCTAAATGTATACCATCCACTTGTAAATGATTATAAACTATTATGTGATTGCTTTTTTGTAGAATGTCTTGTTTAAATAGTGACCAATGTTTAAGGCTATTAAAATAAGCCATCTTTTACTAATTAATTGGGAAGTTTTATAAAAGACTGATTAAATTTAAAGAATTAACTTACATACAACTGAGTGTGTGATTTATTAGTTATCAGCAATGTTGAAGGGCAAATTGTGTCCTTATTTTTCTCTGCACCATAGCACTCCTTAAAGGAAAGTGTTGGCATGGGATAGTGTTTAGGAACAGACACTAACAGCTTAGGATGCCTTACACTCACATTTGCTTAGATTCGATCTATCCTTTATCAGGGGCTTGTTTATACTAAAGTGGGAAAATAGAAAGAAACCCATTCCCATGTGTTCGACTGCAGCACAGATCAAGTCTACACTGTCACACACAGGGAAGTCCTGGCTCACAACTGCTGTCCCCTCACTGGTCTTTATAAGGAATAGGTTCATATCATGTTAGAATTTCTCTTTACTAGTGATGACCAAGCCTGAGCCATTAAAACAACTGAGGCACTGGCTGCCTCTTCATTTTCCATTTTGAGTTTAAAAAAGTACTTCAAAGTAGTGTTATGACAGTGTGGGCAGAGACACATCTCCAAGGCGATTCAGGTCTGCCTGAGTTAGCCCCGAACACACTCAAACCATCCTATAGAAGTCTGTTCTACTTTAACAGCCCATTTATCCATCTCAAGACTAAGGAAACTGCTTTACTATTAATTTTTTTCTCATGTGTTGTAATTTAAACCTATTTCTATTTTTGTTTGTTACTGCCCTTGTAAGGTGGTCCATTTCTGAGTTTAGCAAACTTAATTCATTTAACATTATTTGTAGAAGTCTTCGGTGTCCACGTCCCAGCCTAGTTCAGTTACACCTGTGGCTCTTCTTTGACCGTTGTCCAAACCCTCCAGCTGTGGAGTTGAAAGGGGATACAGTTAATACAAGGCTACGAGTCCACACCTCCACCATGTTGTAGTTATTCATCTCGGCATCACAGCCTTAGTATTCAGTGGTGCACCAGTGACCGCTGTTCTCCCCAAACAGGAGCTCTCTCCTGGTCAAGCCATCGTACTGCTGCTGCTCACTTAAGCGATTGCCAAGGTTACTGTTCTTGCTGGTTATTCATCTGTACCCCCACCCCCACCCCACCTTGACATTAATGCTGGCTTTGAATATGTTCTCTTTGCTGTCATCTGGCCCAGTCAGGGGAATGTTCAGAGCCACTGGGCTCATGACTGACTCTTAGGGAGACCACATCTGTACCCCAGCTAGAGCTGGCTCATGAAAGTGCATTCTCATTCTCTCTCTTTCTCTCTCTCTCACACATACACACACGCGTGCGTGCTCACGCGCCCCTTTCAACCAGTTTAATGATAATCATTTTGAGTGGGACCCAGGAATCATGAAACTGGCAAGGATAAATTCCAACCATTGTTTTCCCCCTTGATCAACCAGGTCTGCTGCTCTGTCACAAAAGATTAAGTCAGCTTGACAGGATTCCACTGCACGGAGCCAGGCTAGGCATTTTTTCTTTTCTTTTCTTTTTTAAAGTATCCTGTTTCCTTGAAAGGCTATACCTTTCAAAATTTTCCCAACTTAAAAGGGAAAAAGTTAAATGTCTTTTTCAAAGTTTTGTTTTCCAACTGGCAGAAATACTTCCAAGTTAGTGTTGACCTGAACCTTGGATATTTCCTTTTGCCTCCAACAAAATATAAAATCGGTTGGGGTTGAGGAAGCAGGGTAGTTCTTTCCGTATCAGATCTATTGCCTGTGTCTGATTTAAAAAGCGGAATACAGAAAGCAAGGCTGTGATGGGCCCGCTGGGACCTGGGGCCAGGGAACAGGCGGTCAGCGTTGGCCCACAGGCATTTTAGGAAGCACATCCAGCATCTGGGCCCAAGGGCCTCTCCCAGAGACTCAGGTAGCTTACGGTGCACTCAAAAGGTCAGATCCAAGCATCTATCTGTGCAGATGCTACACGTAAAACCTCAGAGTGTGATGTGGTCCCAGCAAGGTGGGGAGGCAGGTGGTGGCATTTGAGATGAGCCTTGAAGTCTAGGGGTGCAACTGAAGGACATGAGAATGAGAACTGGGCCATCCCAAGGAGTGGATTATCTGGAAAGGCTCAGGGATTGAAAAAGCAAGACTATACTTATACCTCAGACAGGACATGGGTAGAGAATGCCACGCACTCCCTAAGGAAGTCCCATCTTGAAATACCCTTCATTCCAGGAGGAGGAATGGGTGGGCTTCATTTGATAGGGAAGAGAGAAGCCCTGGGGGATTTTCTAGCAGCTACAGAAACACAGTTGTGAGGTTAACAGAATCAGTTCAGTGGCTGTAAAGAATCTTGGGACACCAGTTGGGAGGAAAGCTAGGGCAGGAGTCCAGCCAGGAGGAGGTATACCTGACAGAAAGGAAGAGATGGCCCGGAGGGTGTGTGGACGGTAAGGCTTGACAACGGATGCACAGGGGACTTAATTTTTATGACAAGCACGCTCATCATGAGCCAGGTTTGAGTGGGAGCAGTGGAACAAACCGTGAATCTGATTATCAGAAACGTTGCTCTGGAGATGACAATAACTGACAGACAGGTGGACGTCTAGATCCTGTTCCCAGGAAAGAGACCAGTGCTGTGATTCTGCAGTCCTCTGCAGAGACGCTATGAAGTGAAGAAACCTGGGAGGAGGAGACTCAGAATGAGGAGGTCCAGGGACCCAAACTTAAGAGAGTGTAAGAGCAGCGGAAAAAAAAAAACAGTCATGAAAGGTGACATTGGAACAAAGTTAAGCGGGGAACTTCCTCCTCCCAAGGAGAAATCAGACTAGAAACAACTATCTCCTCTGCCTGGACTTAATCTCCAGCCTGAGTCACCCTTAAGCAACCTCAGACTGGCCCAAGAGAAAGAGTCTGTGTGGCCAGTCCTGGGGCCACAGCCCAAAGGTGAAGGGCAGTGCTAACAGATAGGACGTGGAGCTTTCACCGCAGGCACTCGGGTTTCTAGTAACTGAATCCATTGTTCAAGTGACCAAAGGAGAATTTCTTCCAAGTGAAAGCTGTTGTTCTTTGACAATTTTCTTAGCTTAGACTCAGAAGCATGCCTTGCTTAAATGTGCAGACAATGGTTCGTGAGAACCCCAGGGAAAAACAAAATGCTTTCAGTATCACCAAATAGGATACATGTTAGTTCAAATGCACATTTCCATGTGCCAAAAAGATGGGACGCCACCAGCTTCTTATCAGTCTGCGCAATAGAACAGGCTCCTATCTGGGTGCCTCCAGTACTGAACTCATGCAGGTCAAGACCTGCTCCGGGCAGGCCCCAGGTCAAGATGGACATCACCACACTCCCAGCTCTCCCGGGAAACGTCAGGCAGCACTCGTGACCACAGCTCTGGGTACTGCTAATTACGACTCTTCCGACAGCTTGCTGTTCCTACATTACAGTAGCTGTTTCACTGCGCTTGACATTTCCACAACTCTCCAGGAAAGCACTGAAAATGTGCCATCACTAGTCTAGAATCCTCCTCGCTGAGTAATTATTTCTCCTGTAACTTGCTCCACTTCTGTAGACAACTTAAGATGTCTTCTAGGAGCTTCTCACAAGCTGTTTCGCTGTACTTGTGGAAACCTTTCTAACCACTAGCCAAAAGCAAGAGAATCAATTAGCAAGAAAAACAAAGCATCTTCAGCCCAGACCTAAGTTTGAGGTTTTCCTGTCAAGGTGATTTAAACCATGCTGTAGGGAGAGACGTGTGTTCATAGCAGCCATGAAAAATGCCCCCTCGCCTTGCCCACATGTCCTGTGTGGTCCACCTGGACACCACCTGGCAGGCCTCCCCTCCCGCGCAGCAGCAGAGCCCGTGCCTGGCTCCTCCATCCCGGCCTTCTGCCTGTAGGTACGTGTCTCCCCATCCAGCTTGGCTCTGTTCATGGTCCAGGAGGCCAGCGGGCAGGTGGGGGTTCTGGCCCCCACCCAGGCACACAGTGTCCTGCAGCTGTAGTGTTCCCATTTAAGAGCTCAGTATCATAAGCTGATTCATGTCCCCCCAAAAGATAATGTCGTCCTCCCCCTCAGTTCCTGTAAATATGACCATTATGCAAAAAGGATGTTTGCAGATGTAGTCATGATGAGATCACATTAGATTCACTGGGCCCTAAATCTGATCACTGGCACTCTTTTAAGAAAAGAGACCGAGGCAGTGCCCTCAGCGGCCTCCCCGACCTCACCTGTATCTTGCTTGAACACTGCTTGGACAGATCAGACCTAGGACACTCCTTCTTCCAGCCTCCTCCCACCTCCAAACCTCCTTCCAGTCACCATCTAATGGAATGATCTCAACCATCCTTGGCCCCGAAACCAACCAACACACCGTTTTTGAGCTTAGCTCCCCATTGCCAAGTAACCATGGGCTCCCAAATTAGAATTATTCCACCGAGGTGGAGGCTTCATCAACCACTTGGCCACCCTGCACCTGCAGGCCTGCTATACTTGCCTCTCTCTCTGGCCTTCTTTTCCTGGGAGTTGGCTAAGGAGAAGCACAGGGCTCCCAGTGGCTCTTGAAGATGCGAAATCAGCACGTGGCCACATTCTCTTCCAGTACGTGCTGAAGATGTCCCAAGATGAGTGGGGTGATATTCAGGATGCCATGGAAGCTGCCATGGTCCTGGGAAGAGCCTGACCCAGGCCCTTTTGGGTCTGCAGGCCCTGGGTCCTGCCCGCACAGACCCTCATTTCTGTGACTTCCTGAAGAACCACCTCCTGGATGAGCAGATGAAACCCATCAAGAAGATGGGCTACACCCGACTGGTCCTGAGGCTGGGCTGGGCGTCTCTTCAAAAGGGTTGCCTTCAAGCACTAGGAGCCTTTGGAGCCCAGAGGCCTTTGACTCGTCCCTCTTCAACCTCCTGGTGTTTGGCCTCTGCCTGAGCCTCACCCTGCCAGCACTAGACAGCATTTTAACCACCCTGGAGCCCTCTCCAACGGCAGGGAGGAAGGAAGGAAAGAAGGAAGGAAAGAAGGAAGGAAGGAAGGAAGGAAGGAAGGAAGGAAGGAAGGAACGAAGGAAGGAAGGAAGGAAGGGAGAGAGGGAGGGAGGGAGGCCCAGGAGGCCCAGGGAGAATGCTAGTGATGACGGAGGTGGAGACCGGTTGATGAGGCTACTTTGAGAAGCACCATGATCATCTGCAAGGATAAGGGTACTAAGAGGCAAGGAGCTCTCCCTCAGATCTTCCAGAGAAGAACCAACTCCGTCAACACCCTGATTTAGGATTTCTAGCCTCTAGAACATTGAGAGAATAAATTCCAGTTGTTTCAGCCCCTCAGTTTGTGATGCTTTGTTTCATCAGCCCAGGGAAACCAACGCATTTGGGGTCACTGTCAGGGCTCGAATCCAGCCCTACCCCCCACTCACCTTTGAGCCTGGGCCTTTTTCCTAAGCTCCATTAGTCTCAGTGTCCTTATGTGTAAGCTGGAATAATAGTACCTGTCTCAAGAGTATTGGGAGGGGCACATGAGAGATGTGGACGAAAAAGGGGCCACACACTAAACCTGACAAGCTCAGGGGAGGCCCACATGGTAGGCCTGCAAACTCAGAGACCTAAAGCAGTCACACAGGGTGATCTGAACATAAAAATCCCTAACTAAAAGCAAGTCATGGTGGGTAGCCATGCCCTGTAACTTCCTTGACACAGCTCAGTCCTTACCTTAAGTAAACCCTATCCAGTGTGCATATGCATTTAAAATAACATACTTTTGAAATGTCAGCGTAATCTCCTGCTCCAGACCCCTCAGGGGCTAACCTTTGGTGCTGTTACTGGACGGGGGGCCGGCCCTGAGTGGGGCTGCCTAGGGCCTGCCTTCGTGTAGGAAATATTTCACAACATGAGTCCAGGTGACTATGAGGATTCATTTATTAGAACTGGGGACACTGAAGCAAGGAAGGGTTTAGTGTAGAAGAAGCAACAGGAGAGCCTAGGTTGGGCTGCCCTAGCTCACTGGGAAGGCAGAGAAAAGGAGGCTTCAGGGACAGGTTCAGGGGTGTAGCCTGGGGCAAGCTTTCAGCTCCCATTGCCTTAGAGTTTAGGAGACTTGTGCCTCTGGGGAAAGAAATAGGGGAAGAAGATTGGAAAGGGAACTGCCGGAGCTGTAACCCAGAGGGAGAGCTCACACACTGGGTCCTTTGTCTTGAGGCTCTTATCTACCCCCCACCCCGCCCCCCTGCAGGGCAGGCGGGAATCTTAGGGGAAGTCTCAGGGGAGGGTTTCAGTAGAATATTCCTCAGTTTTCCAGGTGTGCCCTTTCAGGGTCATGGTCTGCTCTGATTGGCCAGTGCCAGGGCAGGGGGTCTTTAGTCACTGCAATTGGTTCTGGCATCGCCCACCTGGTTTTGCTGCTTTCCTGGACCTGGGGCTGAAACACAACTGAGGCCTGGGTGCTGTCCCTAGGGAGGCGACCTTCTGCATCTGGCTGTAAATTGCTCGGTCATTTTTTTCAGCTGTCTCAGTTTTCCTATTCCACTTGCCAAGGAATTTTCCTAGGCTCTTACTATCCTGTCTCAGTCAGTATCAAAGGAGACACCAGAACCCTCGCCGTTATCTTGTTCCTCACATACCATCTCTATGTGCTGCAAATGTGAATTATTAACCGTCTTGTACCCACCAATGTAAAAAAAGTATGTGTCTCTTTGTTTTACTTTTTGTCCAATCCCAGAGATTTCTTGCTTGGCTTGCTCCCGCCCTTTTACCCTACCACCAGTGGATTTCATGTAACACTCCCTCCCCCTTATGTCTCCTCCTTTGATCCTAAATGTATAAAATAAGCTGCCAAACTGCCATTCTCTGAAGCATTTGCTCAACCCATTGGGATTTTGCTTCTAGCAATCATCATCAGTTTGGCTCAAAGAAACTCATAGAAGTTCCCTACAAGTTTGGACATTTCTTAGGTCGACGACCTCCATTCATCTTACTCTCTCTGTGTGTAAACTGGGAATAATAGTACCTGTCTCAAGGGTGTTGCGGCAGACATGAGAGGATACACACAGAGCACTTAGTATTGTGTCTACTCCAAAGTGTCAGTGGCAATTGCCTTAGGTGACTCCTCTGAACCTGCTATTACTCTGCTAGTTTTGACCTATAAAAAAGGCCATTTCACATGGCTCAGCCTAACAGTAAAGATGGGAGGGGCAGTACCAATATCAGAGTCCCTGTTTATAATCCTGTTTGGTTTTTACAACAACAGTTCTCAATTCTCCGACACCAACTGTGTGTCCTACAATTCATTTAGTTCTGACTAATTGACAAGTTCTGACACTACTCAGAGTTCGCACAGACCCGACAGGCTAAGGGCTCAGTCCCAACAGACTCCCGCCACTTCAGACACCAGCTGCCAGCAAGGAACCCAGGCTGCCCACCCAGCTGTCTGGCTGACTGTGACTTGGGGGCTACTACAACCCCCTCCTCAGCTTTGATGATCGACTAGAACAACTCAGAACACAGGCGAACGCTATACTTACAGTTTCTTAGAAAGGATACAAATGCACAGCCACATAAAGCCGTACGCAGGGCAGGAGAGGAGCATGGGAGATGTCAGCCAGCTTCCATGCCCTCTCCAGTCACACCGCCTCCCAGCATCTCGATGTGTTCGCCAACCTGGAGGGTCTCCAAATCTCAAAGCTTAAGAGCTTTTATGGAAGTTTTGTTGTGTAGGCATGACAGTAAGTCACTGACCACAGGTGATTGAGCTCAGTCTCCAGCCCTTCTTCCTGCTCTGGAGGTTGGGAAGGGGGTGGTTGAAAATTTCAGCCCTCTAAGAGTGGCCAGCCCTCCCTCAAAACTACGTGCACCAGTGTTGCCTCATTAGCATAAACTCAGGTTTGGCGGGGAGAGGCTCGTTACAAATACAAAAGACACTTCCATCGCTCCAGAAATTCTGAGGCTTTTAGGAGCTTCATGCCAGCTTTTATATATACATATAAAATAAAAAATATATAAAATATATACATATAATGTTATTATACCACAAATACCTACTGCGTTGTAGTCCGTTTTTTGTATATCTGAGGACAAGGGTCCTTATTCATCTCAGTAGTCCCAGGCCTCACACCTAACATAGAGCTAAGCACATAATAGGTGCTCCAGAAATGCCGACCTGAATTCCCTTTGTGCTCTGCAAATATCACCTGGGAAATCTAAACTTACTTTACCAAGTTTTCTGTGCACTAAAGGAGTTTTCTTTCCCCCTACTCTGTTGTCTCTAAAGAAACTTTGGAGGACAAAAGAATTCCCACTCACATGCCCTTGGAGACTTCACTCCAAGCAAGCTGACCTGTATGCAAACGTTATTGAAGATCAGAAGAGTGGAGGCTCCCCGCCCCACAGACTCGTGCTCCCAAACCCTCGGACTGCCTGGCCGTTCTTGGAGAGTCAGAAGAGAAAAACAAAAGTTGGCCATCTTGAAAAAAGGACAAGTATTGAGTCTGACACACAAAAAAATTTTATCTGATCCCTCCAACACCATTTTCTTCTGGCTTAAAGTGACAATGGAAAGTTATCCTTTCGGGGTGGGGGGAGGCGATAAATAGAAGTCTCTGTTGTCCAGAAGCTGCCCTTTATTTTCTACCCCTTTGCTTTGACTTTGACAATGGCATCGTCCAAGTGTCTGGGATTTACTACAGGACACCAGGGCCCTTGCACAGTCCCTGGAAGTGGACCTAAGATGCTGCTCTCACAACGGCCCCTGGAGCCCAGTCCTGCCCTCACATTCCTGAGGTGGACCGAGAGCTGGGAAAGGCAGAACCTGGCCAGGGAGTGAAGAAATGAACACGGCTGTCACGGAAGGAACTAGAGCAAAAGCTGCGGCCCCAGGGGACATTCCCTGACCACAGTTCCTCCAGCTGCTCCGACTTCCTGTTCCACCACCACATGGAGTCTGTCCCTGAGGACTTTCCCGCCGCCAGCTGAAAGCCCAGGAACCATTTCTACTTACCTGCTATAGATGCAGTCAGGAACTCGAGCACATTCTAGAGAGGAGGGCTTGGCTGGATCTCCCTCTCTGGGACCAAGTTTTGGGAGCAAGTTTCATTTACGCCTCTGGGTTTTAACTCAGAGAGCCACAGAATGAGAACCGTGTACAATCAGGGCACTTCTGGTCTTTTCCCAGTGAAGAAACGTCAGTTTGGAATGATTTATCTTAGAAGGAAAGAAGTAATATTTTATGTATGGGGTGGAGGGATCAAGTAACTTCAAAGATCAGTGAAATATCAGCTAAAAAGGTCATAGTGGACAGGAGGAAAATGCACAAAGTTGCAGGCTCCTCTCGGCAAAAGAGACTGGTAAGGGAAATAGATTTCTTTTTTTCTTTTTTAACTATTTTATTTATTCACTTTTAGAGGGAGGGGAGGGGAGGGAGAAAGACAGGGAGAGAAACATCAATGTGCTAGAGATACACTGATCGGTTGCCTCTCGCACGCCCCCAACTGGAGACTTGCCCCCCAACCCAGGCGTGTACCCTGACTGGAAATCAAACCAGCGACCTTTCGATTCACAGGCTGCCGCTCTGGAATAGATTTCTTAATCAGCCTTAGGGTTCCTGATATTTTCTCATCAAGTCAGCTCCCTAAAATCAGAGTGATTTGCAGGCAAACCAGTTATGCTCTGGAAAACTTGGGAGGCAGGGAGGTGAAAAAGGAACGGAGAAGAGAAGAAAAGGTTTCTCTATTTTCAACTTCAGGCGAGATCTGTTTAGAGAGCACACACTGGTCTTGTAAGAATAGCTATTTAAAAAACTTGAAACTCGTGCACTATTGGTGACAATATAAAATGGCTCCACCACTAAGGAAAACAGTGTGGTGGTCCCTCAAAAAATTAAAAATGGAACTAGCATATGACCTAGCAATTTCCCCTCTGGATATGTATCCAAAGGAATTAAAAGCAGGTTCTCCAAGAGATATTTGCACACTTAGGTTCATGGCAGCACTATTCACAAGAGTCAAAAGTTAGAAGCAACCGAAATGTCTGTTGAAAAATAGATAAATAAAATGTAGTATGTATAAATATACAATGGAATATTATTTGGCCTTGAAAAGGAAAGAATTCATGTCACATGCTACAACATGTATGAACGTTGAGGGCATCATGCCTAAGTGAAAGGAAGCAGTCACAAAAGGATGGGTACTGCGTGATTCCACTTACATGAGGTTCCTAGAGCAGCCAATTTCAGAGGGACAGAGAGTAGAATCGTCGTGGCCCGGGGCTGGTGTGGAATGGAAGAGTGGAGAGTCAGAGTTTAGTGGGCACAGAGTTTCAGTTTTGCAAGGTAAGGAAGTTCTGGAGATTGGCTGCACAACAGTGTGAATGTACTTAACCCTATTGAACTGTACACTTAAAAATCCCCCTCTTCTTCCCACACAGGTGCGCATCTCCTAACTCCAAGGGTCCCTGTGAGACTTGCAAGGAGAGGAGGGATGGGCAGCAGCGGCTCGTCCTGGGCTAACCCCCTGCACCTGTCTCCAAGGCCCCTGTTTCTCTGGCTCTTCACTGAGCAGACAGCCGCCCAGCCTGGCTCACTTCTTTCCCATGACGCTTCTAGGGAGACAAAGCAGCCCGGGCCAGGCTCTCTCCTAGCGCTTCTTCTATCCTAAGCCCTCCCTTGTTTCACTGTCCCCAGGTTTAGTAAACATAATCTCAAAAAAAAAAAAAAAAGATCAGGATGGTAAAATTTTTTTAAGATGGTAAATTTTATGTGATGTGGATTTTACCGCAAGGTTTAAAAATAACACTAGAATGGCCCAGCCTTTGGGGCTACTATAGAGAAGGTGGTGTTCCGTCCATAAGTAGGATAACACATGACCTCTTTATCCAATGTCATCCTTGCCCGTAACAAAACAGGAAGAAGTCACAGGACAAACACACTCTGAGCTGAAGCCACATGCCGGAATGAGGACACAAAGGTAACCGGGACACACATCCCATTCTCAAGAGACCAAATGTCAAACACTTGGATGGAATCACTTCTCTATAGACAATACGAAGACTGTCGCCACATCTTCCTTCTAAGTGACCTGAAAAGGCTGCTCTGGATACCACGGCCTCTCGAGCTCCCAAGCTGTGACTCATACATGATGTCAAGCATCATAAGAATATGGCACCATTTCCCAGGTGTGCCCTTGGAACAGTAGTCTCATGAGATGCTACCAGAAAGTGCTCCATGGCCTGAGACTGTTCCCTCTAACACCACTACCCCCATCAGTACTAAGGGGTACTCGTCTCTGCACAACCCTGGGAACATGGCTGCTGTTTATGCCTCATGGCATGTGTGATCCTCGCTGGGCCAGGTGCCCTCCCTGAATGAGGGTTGACTCTTGGTTTCTTCCTCCCCCTGGAGCGCTCGGCAACAAGCAGGCATTCAGGGCACAAGAGCCATTGCATTGCATGCTTTCTTCCTGCCAAAACTAAGGAAGGAGTTTCCACACTTGGAAACCAGCTCTCTCAGTGGCCTGGGGTGGAAAGTAATGACTTTTTCAAGGTCATCTACAACTGAGGTGTGAGGTGTGATGAGACACCACGAGGCTGAAGCCCTGGTGGGAACTGGCAGCTTGCAGCAGCCCACAGTGTCTGCTGTGGCTCAGACAAGCCAAGTGGAGACCCCAGGGCAGGGGGCCGGCTACCAGTAGTCCCTGGCCCTGCACATGGCCCCAGGGCTAACACCAAGTAGAAAACAGAACACCTCTAGACTCCAGGGCCTTCAGGCCGCTTTCGCTGAGCCACACTCACACACAGGAGGAACAGCAGCCCGGATGCAAACTGACCCAACCCCCCATTGCTGCACCTACAGACAATTCGTGCCAGGTCACCACTGAGGTTCCAGGCACTTAGACAAAATATTGGGGATCAGGGAATTTATGGAGAGGAAAGTGATCCCACTCACCATTACACCATGAAAATCTCCCAGGGCTGGAGGTGAAAGACGGAGAGGAAGCCATGGCAAGGAATACAAACCTGTGGTTCTGGATAAAGAGCCCATGCCCCTCCCCCATGCAGAGCCTGGGTTGGTGGCAATAGCTAAGAAATTTGGGGGGTTGAATGTAGAAGACACCTGTAGTACCGCTCTCCCAGTCACAGTGTCCAACCACCTGCTGCCTTAGCATGACTTCTGTGTTCTGAGTGTGGGGCTAGATAAAGCCATTAGGGAAACACAGGTTCCAATGGGGTGTCATTTAATAGCTACCTGAGCTGTGGTCCTAACAGACAGGGAGACTATATGGGGGTGGGGGAATCTGCACAGCATCGGACAATAAACAAATGATACAATCTAGGAAAGAGGAGTTACAGACTCAGGGCAGATGAGAGACTTGGGTGAGGGGACACCTTGACCCCCAAGACTGCAACCCCCTGCCGGCTTGGAGCTCTTGTTATAGTAACTGAACTTGTCTGAGGAGCCCGTGTCCACAGCAAAATCTGTGTGCTGTCACCTCAGTCCACTGAGGGCGAAATGACAACTTTCTGATTCAGCTTTACTGTTTCCTCTGTGAGTACATGTCCTTTGACCTTGGAGGGGGTTCAAATAAAGTATTATTAATGTCTCTATTAAGTTGTGCAACAATCGTGTATATTGGGCATCCTGAGTGTTTGTAAAGTTTAAGAGGAGTTAGCATTAAAGAATCTAATATATCAGTCTCGTGATTCCAGTTTAAAGTGAGTAATTAGTAATTGTTTAGATTTGCAATTTTACTAGGTTTGTAAACAATACTGGAATGTTTATGAGAAGTTGAAATGCACTATATTTTTGTTTCCTTTACTGTACTTATTAGAATTGTTTCAGTGTTTGGGAATGTTCTGATTGTTAGGTATTTGAAGTGCTTATAAATAAAACCAAATATATAAATGTATAAAACTGTTTAAAATATAGAAGGGTATTAAGAAAATTTGAAAAGCTCTTTTAAGAGTGATTGTTAAAATTAACTAGATTTGTAAATATAATAATGGGAGTTGTCAGTTGAATTTAAAAGCGTAAGCAAAATTTGGGGGCTTTACAATATATTACTTAAATAGAGTGCAGTTTTTAACAGGTTGATGCCATGCACCTGATCGCGTGCTCGTCACCTCAGAGATCTTGATGAGCTGGCCTTGTGAAAGGGTCCATATGCCTTTGGCTAGAGATTTACTACCTCTGCCCGAGGAAGAGGAAAAGAAAAAACATAAAAAGAAGCAGCTCGTTCAAAGTCCAAATTCTTATTTTACGGACGTAAAATGTCCAAGTTGCTGCAAGAGCACCACGGTTCTCAGCCACGCTCAGATGGCGGCTCTTCGTGTAGGTTCTTCTGCAGGGTCGTGCTGGCCAACAGGCAGCAAGGCTGGGCTAAGAACGGTGTTCATTTAGAGAAAGAAACACTAATAATCCACACGGCTTCCTCAACTTGTATTTGAGTCAGGGAACAACATCCCAAATACCTCTTTATTGGTCATTCTTGACATACAGCATGAGGATAGCTGTGACTAACAGATGAACCAGTCGCTCTCCTAAATCAGTAAGTAGTTAGAGGTGAGGCCTGGAAGAGGAGCTTGACTGTGAAGCTGAGGGCTGGAAGCCCACACCCCCCGCCCCTGATTTACCAACTGGAGACTGGTTGACAGGCCCAGGAAGAAGCTCTGGGGCTTCAGAGCAGGGAGCCCGGGGTGTGTCCTGCGCCTGTCCTGAAGTGCCCCTGAGTCTTCCTTCCTTGGGATCTCATTCCCCAGCAGGATTTCCACACGTCTCCATCCACTGACTTCAGAGCATGGGCTGGACTCTCTTGGGTCAGTCACTGGAATAGTCTGCCTGACATCCTCCTGAAGCCGACCAAAGCCTGCGTGGCACTGTGTTGGCCTCGGAATGCCTTCCCTGAGCCCCGCTGCGCAGGCAGGACATAGCTACAGGCATGGAGCCAGGGTCTGGACCAGAGCGCTTACAGCTGGAGGAAAGGGCTAGGTTATCCTTGTTTGTTGATGTAGGGAACCTCCAAACCTGTAGAGAATTCTTCTAAGAGTTTGAGTCACAACTGATGACAGTTGCAGGGAAGCAAGATCTCAAATGCTCCAGAGAATAAATTTTGCAGTTTCTTTTATGCACCTGAGATTAAGGAGGAGAGGCGAAGATAAAATTTTTACTAAAAAGCTCTAGACCTGGGGCATGGCTGCTCAGTTAGGAATTATTGGTCAGGTCCCTCTGTAAGGTAATTTTCCGTAAGACCCCTTTTTTGTCCACATCCCTAAGTGGTTAACCTGTCCTGCCATGAGCATGACTGGCTCCTACCGAGGTTCTCGGATGTGCCCTCAAAACCAGATCGGCAACGCTGCCCTCCCTCAGCCCTCTGCCTCGCGTGCCGTTCAGCATTGGCTTCCTGTCCCAGGCTAGAACGTTTCCCACCATCTAAAACCGTCTGTGCTCATTGAGCTAGAAAAAGGCTAGAAAATGGATAAAGCAGACATTCAACGTGACTTTCTTCTCATCCCCAAAGTAAGCGCTTTCCTGCCTCAGATTTTCATCGTTGGAATATTGCAATGCTTTATTTAGTAGTAAATGACGTAACCAAAACTGACTAAAAATTGATACACCTAACTGAAAAGACCAGTATTGTGACTGAGACCAGAGGCTGTGGAAATGCTTCCTTTTCTTTCCTGACTCCACTTTCCTTTCCAGGCTTCCTCTGGAGGCACCTGCTCCTCCTCTTCACAACAAGGAGTCCCATCTCACGGGTGTTCCGCTCAGTCACTCAGGAGAAGGGAGCCCTTCCGGCTTCCTCAGCTATTGTGGCTAAGCCTCTGACTGGTCTCCCTGCCTCTGCTTTGCCCAACTTCAGTCTACTCTCTACCACATTCAGCGCAGAAAGTTCTGGAGGCTGGAAAGGCCAAGACAAACCGCAGGCAAGGGAGAGCTCATCCTGAGAACCTTCTCTTGGCTTGTAGGTGGCCACTGTCTTGCCCTGTGCTCACGTGACCTGTGTGCTCAGGCATGGAGAGAGAAAAAGGGTTTTTTACGGAATGCTTCACGAATTTGGGTGTCATCCTTGCTCAGGGACCTTGCTAATCCTCTCTGTATCCTTCCAATCTTAGTATATGTGCTGTCAAAACAAGCACCAAAAAAGACTTTTTATCACTTATCTTAAGATAAGTTAAGTGAGAGAATCAAGGGATGTGGCATAGGAAGCCATTCTTAGGAAAGGTTCGAGACGAACTTCCCTAGAAGGATTCCCAGGAGTGTTGGGGTTAGGGTGGCCAAGCATTTTGCCAGAGGGACTGAAATTCACCATGGGTCGGGGCAGGTTTACAAGGAGGCCTGAGTCAGGAGGAGAAGCAGGCTTTTCTGCCTGCCGTGACCAGGTAGCTGTGGTCTGGGGAACGACACTGGCCTTTAAACCCTACTTCCCCCATTCTGTGCTCCTGGTCCCGTGTCTGATGATCGGAGACGCACAGTCTTTAAAGAATTTCAACAAAGTCTTGCTTAGATACAAGAGGAGCTATTAATTGAGACCACACTCCTTTTGCTTTAAAGGCTGTTGCAGACAAACAGCAGACAAGACAGCGCTTATGTAGTTCAAATGGAAGGCGGCCAGTAAAGGCCTGCGAGGAGGCTGGCGGGCCGAGCAGAACGGACATGAGCTTGATCGCCCGTGTCCAGCTGAAGCTGAAACGCAGAATGCAGGGATAATAACAGCAGACCCTCTGCTGGCTTTCATAGACTAACTCGTCTTATCTTCGCAACAACCCTGTTGAGACAGTTACTATTATTAAACTCAGCTACAGACAAGAAACGGAGGCACAGAGACACTGACTCATTTAGCCCAAGGTCATGTATGTGGTGTAAGAGCCAGGTTCGGAACCCCCGTAACCTGGTTTCAGTGTCTGCACTCTTAGCTTCTCCCCTTTCTCACTTGTCTCCACTCTGAGTCAGGGACTAATGTCCCTGTTTAGCAGAGGAAGGTGAGCTCCAATTCTCCTGCCACATGTGGAAATTAAACAGGATGCCAGAAGCCAATCCCACACCCTGGAGAAACCAAGGGGAGGAATCACATTGTCCAGATGCTTTTTTCTGTGAAGTACAACCTCAGACAAGGCAGTCCCACCAGGTCCTGCCTCTGGCTCAACAAACAGCACACAGTGAGTGAAAAGACGCTCAGTGTCGTTAGTCATTAGGGAAATGCAAATCAAAACCTCAAACAGATACCACTTCACACCCAGCAGGATAGTTACCATCGAAAAGACAGAAATTAGTGTTGGGGAGGATGTGGAGAAGTTGGAACCCTCACATGCTGCTGGTAGGAATGGACATGGTGCAGCCACATTGCAAATAGTCTAGCGGTCCCTCAAAAAGTGAAATACAGAGTTATCCTGTGACCCAACAATTCCACTCCTAGACATAGACCTCAGAGAATTGAAAACAGGGACTCAGCAGGTAGCTGTGTCCCTGTGTTCTATTCATGATAGCCACAATGTGGAAACAGCCTAAGTATCCAACAACAAATGGATTTTTAAAAATGTGGCCTATCTTCACAATGGAATAGTTCATTCATATTTGGAGCTTGGTGGAATTTCCTCAGGGAGGAAAGGTCAGACAGAGACAGTTCCGTAGGTTGCCACAGGCCCTAGGGGGTCAGGTGGTGAAGCTGGAATTTGGACCCAGACAGTCTCAGACCAGAGCCAAGGTGTTTCCCCCAGTCCATGTTACTTTTATCATGGGTTCTGCCAGCGTTAGACTCATGACATTAGAAGGCCATCTCCTTTCCCCCATCCCTGACTCTCGCCTTGTGTGAGGGGCGAGACCACCCAGCCAACTTCTTCTCCCGCCTCCCTTTGCTCAAGGACAGGTCTTCCCTCTTTGCAGTCAGGTTAAATCCTCAAAGCTTTCTCACTCCGCTGCCCTCAGCACATCGCCCGTTGCCAAATCCTGCCGGGCTGCCTCAAATCTGCTTCTGTTCTCTTCTCCACACCCAGTGCTCCATTGACTCTTTCCTCCTCTGCCTCACAAACTGGGAATTCAGAGACAATCAGACATGGCCCCACCCTCGAGGTGTTTACTGTCTAACAGAAACCAATGAGTAGACAATTTGCGTACAGTAATTAAGTTCGTGGGAAAGGAAGGCACAGGGTCACGCCGACAAGTGAGGGAATGAGGGTGGACATCTAAGTAAACTGAGGAAATCAGGAAAGGCTTCCTGGAGGAGGCGAGGCCTGAATTAGTCTGTAGGATAGTAGGGACTATAGGTACTAGCCAGCTCATTCACAGCTTTTTGTGGTTCAGCCCTGTACACCAGCCATCCTTCCCCAGTCCCCAGCCCCCAATAATCCTGTCTTCTGCACACTATACCCTATAACTTTTGTGCAAAGTAAACATTAGCAGAGTGGGATTCAAATCCCCATTCTGACACAACCCAGTAACCTCGCACCGATTGTTTAACCTCACTTAGGCTTCCTTTCTCTAGCTGCGAAACAGTGAGGATAATACCTCCTGTGTGTAGCTGTTGGAAGAATTAGCAATAACATGTCAACCTAGCCCATGGCAATTACTTAAAAACTGATTGTTCTTAATATTATACTGTTTGTTCTGCCTGCAATACCTCTCCCCTCAAACCCCAATTTCTGTAGGAAATCATCAGAGATCCAAGAGCTAAAATGAGTATATCCTCTTCCAGACCCATGCCACTTCTGTGAATGAGCATCTCAGTCAGCCTTGCATTAGTGACATTCAGCTTCTAGACTCTCCTACTCAATGCTCAGCTCTGGACAGTGGTAACTGTTTTATTCATTGTTAGCCCCTCAGCCTAGCTGTTCATAAAATTAAAACATGGACCAAAGCCTGTCCTGAGGAATGTCTGGGGCAACTGGGTGTGGGGGTGTCATGTTGGCCACAGGCCGCAGCAGGCACAGGCCAGGGGACCAGGACCCAGTGGTTGTATGTGCATTGGGAGATGGGGGGTGGAGACAACATAGGTCAGATACAGAAAAGGAGAAAAATATAGGACAGGGAAGGTGGAAATTAATAAGACCAGCATGCTTCAAACTGTCCAAACTTGTAAACTGGAGTCATTTTGCTTCACATTAAACCTCCCACAAATAAGCAATCCCCAAAAGGAGATGTTTGAAGAGACATTAAACATATGATAATTGGCCAAATTCTCTACAAGTCAAAAATTAAAGTCCAAATAAGACACAAAATGTCAGAGTGGTAAAGACAAAAACAATGTGTGCGCCCCACTGGTACCCTCCCGTCACTGCATGCCTTTTGATTCTGTGATCTTACTTCTAGGAACTTCTCTTAAGGACATTAGCAAATAAGTGTGTGATAGCATGTTCAGAAATGTTTTATTATAGTATCACCTGTAATAACAGCAAATACTAGCAAACAACTAGATGCCCAGTAATAAGATGCTATTAAATAAATCATAGCACAATATTATGTAGTCATAAAAATGAATGTTGCAAATCTGTGTTCCTTAACATTGAAAGACGTTCATGATTTAGTGAAAGTGAAAAAAGCAGATTACAAAATGATAACAATCCCAATTTTATATTTGCTTGCATATGAATAAATATATAGAAAATGAAAGTCTGGAAGAATAGCTCCTGTGAACAATGATTATTTATGCATACTTTCTAATTTTTCTGCGGTACAATAAAATAAATTTGTATTCTGTGTGGGCCGTAAGTGGTATACCCGGTAGCTGCCTCCCTCCATGCACTGAACACCTGCTGGCCTGGTGCTCACCAGAGATCCCAGTTACACAGTCCCCATCGGGGGTGAGTCTAAAGCCACCAGCAGAGGAACTCTTCCCAGACCAGGGCAGGTCAGGCAGAGCGAAAGGCCCTTTTTCCCTCTCTTACCTGTGAGAGCAGAGGAGGGAGTCTGTGTTCAGATTAATGTGTTTATGAGAATAGAGAACAGGCTGTCCCTGCTCTGCTCTTGAAGTAGGGGTCACACATTTAAATGAGCAGCCAAGGCAGCCCATGGTTTACTCCGCTAAGACGAGGTGGCCCATGGGGGAAGAAGAAATGTAAGACCCCTTCCCCTAGGAAGTCATCAAGTCAAGATCTAATTGTTACGATCATCCTCACAATGTCAGATTTCCCCAAACTCAGATAAGAGAAACCAGAGATCAGCTTGGGTATTAACTGATTGTCAGCCAGTGTTAGAATTCCTCCCTGCCCCGGGCACATCTCTGAGCCCAGGGGTCCCTAGAGAGCCACTCCAGGCACCAGCTAACTATATTTGAAGTAAATCGCTGGGCTTGAACTTGCTCCAGGCTGCAGGAAAGCGGAAACCGGAAACCATCTGGGTGAATGGAGAAATAAAAAGAAAGGAGTTTAAAGCCAATGGCAGGAGACTGTCCCTAGAAAAAGGTACTACTTCCTCTGTGAGTCCGCCAGAACTTTTTCTTCTATGAATCATTGACAGTTAACACCTCTCACTTGGTATTAATGTCTTTTCAAGTATTTCCAGGCATTTCACAGTTTAACTCCTGCATTAGGTTGACTGTGTCAAGAGGGAGCGGCCAGTTTCAATGTCTCCTTATCTCACTGCTGAAGTACCAAGCACGGCATCTTGTGCAATGATAGCATTCCTTCAACACAGAATCAGTGTGGGCCCGTAATCAGTGTGGGCCCATTATGTGCAAGCAGCGTTAGAAGCCCTGGAGAGTCTGTAGTGAACAGGGCAGCCCTCAGTAAGAGAAAAATAACAATTTAAATAAGGCCAACAATTCCACCCGCCTTTCCACCCAGTGAGCCCACATCCAGAGAGCCCAAGCTGGAAGGAATCGCTCTGGTGTTCCCTCCTGAGCATCTCACCAGGCAGAACAGGATTTGATGTTGACGCAGTTTTTCATAAAGCATCACTGTTCCATAAAAGCCAAGTGCTTCATCTGCTGTCTGACCAAAGAAAACAGTGATCTGTTCCAACTTGGAGGAAGGTGATTCTGTCAAACCTACCGAGAGACAGTATGTGGTTTTTCAATGTGGCATGTGCCTGGGGAGGTTTCAAGGGTTATATTGGTCACGTGTGAATTCCATGTAATGTGGACTTTTAGACCTGATTCCTGATAGACTCTGACTCCCCTGCATGTATCTGCTAGCTGTCCACTAACTCAAGAGCTGACATCCACTGCTCCATACCATGTTTATGAAGTCCCTGCCATGAGATGAACCCAGAGAAGGGCCACCCTCAGAGGGTGAAGAGTATCTCAGATGCGTATGTTTTACATCTACAGAGCATTTTGCAATGCCAACCTAATGTTTGTTTATTTATTTATTTAATTTTGAGGGTATGTTTATTAAAGCCAGGGACAGCGAAGCAAAGGAAGGGCTTAGGGGAGAAGAAGCCACAGGGGAGAACCTAGGCGGTGCTCTGCACTGGCTCCCTAGAAAGGTTGTAAGGAAGGAGTGAGCCTAGGCAGGGCTGCTGTTAGCTCACTGGGTAGTCAGTGAAGGGGGCCTTGGAGACAGATTTAGGGGGTAAGCTCAGGACAAGCTGACACTGCCCACTACTCCCTGGTTGCAAGTTTCATGGGGACCTTTAAGGTTCAGGAGAGAAAAGTAAAGATGCAGGCCTGAGAGGGAGGAAGGGAGTGGGTGTGCTCCAGAGAGCGCCTGCCCCAAACTAATGAACTGTCTGCCCGGGATCTCTCCCCTTTTCTGAGACTTCCACCCTCGTGCACCCATACTTTTTGGAAATTCTTTTCTCATCCTACAACCCTGAGTTCCAAATGGGAGCTACCACCACTTCCAGCTGCCGCCTCCTTCCCTGCACACAGGTCATTGGCTGAAGAGGGGCCACCAGACTCATATCGAGCCAATCGCAGCATCTCACCCCCTGTCCCTATTGACAGTGGATGGAAGAGTGCCCTGCTCCAGCCTGGTCAAAGTCCCAGGATTTGTCCAGCTGCATCTCAAACATGAGACGCAGACATTGCCAGTGAGGAGGCAATCTGAAAACCTGCACCAGTGTTCCTGTGGGAGCAGAACCGAACGGGGGCAGGGTGTAGGGGACAGCCTCCCAGCAGCAAGCGTTCCTGCCACTCTGAGAAGCCCCCGACCAACCTGAGACTTCCTATAAATTCTTCATCTTTACTGAACTTGTTCAAGGTGCCTTTCAGTAACTTGCAACCAAAGTGTCTAAGAGGCTCTATCTTATCATTTTTTTCCTTTCCCCAAGGAAGGAGTCAGAGGGGTTAAGTGAGCTGTCCAATATCCCACTGCCACTAGAGAAAGCAGCAAGAATTTAAGCACTGCTTGGGACCTCATGCACACCTGTGACCCTTAAAAGGGGTTTCCCTGTTTCAAACCTCATTCCCTCTTGCATGCATTTTATACCATCTGGCAGCTCTTTTTCACAACTCAAAGCCGCACATGTCACATGTGTTCCAATCCTGCGGTGACACAGTCACAGCAGAAGGTCCTCCACAGGGCTCCTGCCCACCTTTCCAGCCCACCACTGCCTCTCTCCCCACAGCTCCCTGAGTGAGCACGCTGCTCCCTCCACCAGGAGCCCTGGCACGCCTGCCCACCCCCTGGGAGGCCTGGCATGTCCCTCCAGTCCCCGTGCACCCAGGAAGCCTCACTGCCACCCACCACCCCAGGAGGAGCCATGCTTCTTCTCTGTCTGCTCCTTCCTGGATCTGCCTCTCAGAAGGCACCATTATCCTTGTTCCTAACCCTCCGCTGCCTCCTGGAGTAGAGGTTCATGGAGACAGGGACGGTACTGTCACCTATCTCTCCCACAATGCCCGGCCCATAGCAGGCACCCAGTAAATGTTTGCTGAAGGATGACGCAAATGTCGCGCATTCATACTTCATTAAGAATCAGCATCAGTTTGGGGGTCGACTGACATGATGCTTTGAAGCCAGGGACAGCTGACCTGGCAAATCTGAAATACCTTTGCAGAGATTCATCACTTCATGTACCCAATTAACGCTGGGCCATTAGTCCTTCCTGAAGCTGCCAGGATCTATTAAGCCATTTAACTTCTCTGCAGGCATTTTAGAATCAGTCCCAAGGGCACTTTTTTTTCAGGCCTGGGCAGCCAAAGCCTAAATGACTTAAGTGGTGAGCGTTCCATCACTCCCACAGGGAACCCATCCACCGAGGCAAAGCTTTAATGGATCTAAAACACTATGGAGCAAGAAAGCTCCTGAAACTCAGACCAGAATCAGCTGCAACCCTTAAAATAATACTGGCCTGGTATCTTTCCTAAGGGCTGGCCTTCTGAGTAACTGGAGCAGAAAATCACCTTCTGTGATTGGAATGGTCCAAGGAAAGTCCCCGGAGCCTGACGGATGCCCCTCAGCAATTCACCACAATGCCTGAAATTCCCTCCATTAATCACTTAACAAATATTTATTGAGCACCTACTAAGAACCAGGCACTTTGAGAGCCTGCCTTGAGTCATTACAGTTTTGTTCTGTTGAGCTAAATCAGGCTTTATGCTGAGCTCAAAAGCAAGTATCCCTTGGATGGTAATCCACTAAGCATTGTCAGTTGCTAAAACCATCTTTCCAAGCAGACACCAAGGCAGAGGACAGCTGCATGGACGGGGTCCTAGGACAGATAGGGATGCAAGTTGCTGGGGGAAAAGGGGGGTGTGAGTCTTATGTGATATAGGCTAACTGTGCAGTGAGTAGGCACCTTGGGTAAGTTTACCATTTCCATTGAGTTCCCCACCCATGTTGCCCATGGAGTTGCCAGATCAGGGACACAAGCCAAGCGGGTGTGTCCAATAAACCTTGTTTATGGGATTAGCCTGTATTCCACAGCCTGCTCCAACTTTTAATTCTATCAAGAAAAGCCCTGGGTTTGCCCTGGGAATGTGGAAGCAATCTAAGCTTCCCGGTTTAGGCATTTAGTTTAGCCTCTCAGAGCATAACTTACTTAGTCAGGACTAGCTCTAAGCTACAACTATAATAATAACCCAGCAACTACAGCTATCATTTATCAAGTACCCGCTAGGCGCCAGGCACTGGACCAGACACTCTGCATAGTCATTTTCTCACAATAACGTCCAGGAAATACATTTTTTAAGAAACCAAGGCTATTGGCTCAGCATCGCACAACTGGTCAATGGCTGAGATAGGGCTGCGATGTGGTGTTGGTGCAGCGCTGGAACTCAGTTTGTTGCTGCTCAGGTGCACAAATCGTGAGCAGAGCAAAATTCCAGTACCATCTTTGTCTAGATCCTGCTGTGGGCAACACGAGTGATCCCATGAGAGTTGGGAAGGGGAACAAGGTCTGCCCTCTGAGAACTGATTAATAGCAATGAAGAGCTTCTCTAAAGGGATGGAATGGCTCAATTGTAACCAGATTAAAGATGTGGAGAGAGGAAGAGGGTTCGATGGGCGGTAGGGGATCCGACAACAGGTGACATCAGGGGCACACTCGTCTATGCTTTCCTCTTACCACCAATAAGAAAGTCATGTGCACCTGGTAGAGATAGCATGTGCCAGGAAGTACCAGTCCGTTGAAATAGCACCACCATCTTTCAGACTCTTCTCCTACTGGTGTCGGTTCCCTACAACATGCCACTCAGGGGCCATGGATATCTGATCCTTGGTTTCCATACATCCATATACCCGGATATCCATAACCACAGCTCACTGTAAATGGACAATTGGAATTGTGATTGGTCATCCCCTCTCATGAACTTAGGGCCTGGCACTTCCATACAGACCAATAGCAGGCCAGAACCTGGCCTATGGGGCCCGCCTATGAGTTCTGACTGGATGCTGAGCTGGCTGGTGCCAGGCAGACTCTCTAGCTGGTCCCAGGCCTTCTTTACTTTTATTATTTTAAAAAATTCTTATTGATTTTAGGGAGAGAGAGGAAGGGAGAGAAAAAGTGAGAGAAACATCAGTGTGAGAGAGAAACATCAATGGGTGGCCTCCCATACACGCACCAACTGGGGGTCAAACCCACGACCTTGGCATATAGGGGTGATGCTGTAACCATCCGAGCTACCCGACCAGAGCCCCCAAGCCTTCTGCAGATGGTTGCAAGACCCTGCCAGCCCACCCTTCCTCCCTCCTTAGGAAGCCGTGCCTTTGAGCTATGGTCCTGGTCCACCTGCCCTCCTCTCAGCAAACTCAGGGATGACCTGTACAGGAGTTGGGTGGGGGTCTTTTCAGACTTCTCTCTCATTCCCTCTGGGCTCTGCCTTCTAAAGTTTCACACGCCTTTACCTGATAAACCAACCATGTGCTACCCTTTCCAGGCACTGAAAATAAAAATAGTTTCTAGGGCATTAAAAATCTGCCATTTGTGACAACATGGATGGATCTTGAGATTATGCTAAGTGAAATAAGTCAGTCAGAAAAAACTAAGAACCATATGATTTCACTCATATGTGGGATTTAAAACAGAAATTCATGGACACAGAGAGTCCAGAGTATGGTGGTTACCAGAGGGAAGGAGGTTGGAGAGTTAGTGAACGGTAAAGGAGACCAAATACACAGCAGCAGAAAAATGATTTGACTTGGGGCAGTGGGCGCTCCAAGCAACATACAGATGATGCATCATGGAAATGTGCACTAGAAGCCTTATATGATGTTATCAGCCAACGTCACTCCAATAAATCTGATACAATAAATAAATGAATACTTGCTTTTTAACTTGAACAGAAAACCATTGCAACTTTTTATTATATAACATATTATATTGGTAACTATAATATTATAGCATTATTTAGAGATATATTATATTTAGTTATAATTAAACTCTAGAAGTTTTTGACATATAAAAAACAGAGAGAAGACTGTAACTCCCACATCTTCCTCCCCTAGTTTTAACAGTAATCAACATTTTGTCCATCTGGTTTCACCTATCTCCCACATTTTTTACTCTATTTTTTAAGCCAATATCAGAGAACATATGATGTCACTCACAAAAATTTGGTTATGTGTCCCTAACAGATAAGGACATTTAAAAAGACATAACCATAATGCCAGTATTATCTATAACAAAATAAACAATAAACCCTTAATATTGATCTAATACTCAGTTCCAGTGTTCAAACTTCTCAGATTGTTTTAAAAATGTCTTCTTTTAACTGTTTTTTTTTTTCAGGAAGTAAACAAGTTTCATGCTCTGCATTTGGTTGTTATATCTGCTTTTATGTAAAACCATCCCTCCTCCCTATTTGTTCTAATACTATTTATTTGTTGAAGAAAGTAAATCATTCATCTGGTAGAATTCCCCCAGCTTCTGGACTTGGCTGACTGTGTCCCCTTGCTGTGGCTAACTAGCTTCACTATTGCTGGTATTTTGTGTACACTGCTAAGTAAGATTTAGAGCAATGATGTGGATCGGAAATAGTATGCAAGTCACAGATGTGATTTTATATGTTCTATCTACCATATTTAAAAAGTTAAAGAAATAGGTAAAATTATTTGTTAACATATATTATTTAATATGAAACAGTCAGTTACTATTATCATTTCAAAATGTGATTAATATAAAAAGTTATAAATGACCTGTTTTGTATTCTTTTTTCTACTCTATCTTCAGAAGTGGGTGTGCATGTACACTTTAAGCACATCTCAGTTCAGAAGGCCACATCTCAAGAGTTCAAGGACCATGTGCGGTCACAAGGTTGGGAAGAGCAGATACAGAGGCTTGTTTCGATTCAGTTTTAAATTTTGCATGTGAGAAGAGTACTTTGTATGTGTTGCTGTAGATTTCCTATTTTAAAATTCTGTCAGCCTTTCACCAGATAGTTTAGCAACCATCGATAATCATTTCTAAATTGATTATTTTATTAGGATTATAAATTTATGATTTTCTAAACCTATTATTCCTCTGCATTTATTACAGAGGATTCTTCCATAAAGATGAGCTTGGCCTCATCAGCTCTTTGGTGACACTGAAATTAAAGATTATGCAGAAAAGGTGGGCTATGGGTTTATTCTTCTTTCTATCAATTTTCAGAGAAGCAAGTTGGTACCTGAACAACTTCTAACAGCAACTTATAAGGGGTCTCTTTATTATTGTGAAACTCATAGCTTTTAATATTTGCTATCTTTTAATACATTGCAGTCTTCATTCTTTATGATGCTAACAGTTCCCCACTTTGAGCCAGTAGGACTCTCCAAGCGGCTGCTGGGCCAGTTTCAGTAGGTCCCCTGCTTTCTGGCGCAATCACATAGGCTCATGTTGGACATTCCCTTCCCTAATCAGAGATCGGCTATTTCTCCAAGGAGTCCTGGTTCCTTTCAATGCTCCAGGCATCTTTAAAAGATCCCCCTCGGGATGATAACACAACCTAGAAGAAGTAAAGAAAATTAGGGAATTGAAAGCACCAAGATGAGTCAATAGGACAAAGGTTTTCTTCTCTTTGGGTGGAGACGGTATGATAAGAAGAGAAAGGAAGCTTTCAGAGGCCCTCGTACAACTCGCCCTGCCCTGCTCTTCCCTTTCTCTGCATCTCTACTCTCCAAACCATCTACTCTCAGCACTAGAACCTTCTATTTATGTTAAGTGCAGGTGAAAGGTCAGCCACCTGGGAACCCAGGGGTCCTACCCAACCTCCCTTGGCAAAAATCCCAGAGCCTTTGTCCAAAGTTGCATCATTTCCCACCCAGCCCTTCCTGATCCAACTCCCTGATGTCTCCGGGACAACACAGCATCATCCCAATGACATCAGGGAAACTCCTGTTTCCAGCAGTTTCTCCTTCAGCTGCGAAAATGTGCAGCGGTGGTCAGGGTGTGGGCTTTTGAAGTCTCTGCAGGAAGTGGAGTTGTTTACCCAGCACCACATCTGAGCACATCTTCTGTGAGAGCCGTGGCTGCTCAGCTGGTGTGGAGCCCTCCCATGCCTTCCCCCTGTCCAGTACCACCCCCGACAGCCAGGAGGGCAGACCCCACACCACGTGGTGGGTAAGAAGGAAACTGAAGGGCCAGCACAGAGGAGCAAAACGTAATGGAGGCTGGTGATGGGGGAGCCTGCCATCTCTTGTGCTTTTCCTGAGTGTTTCTCGTTTCCCCCACCCCCTGATCAAAAAGGCAATAATAACCCTGCA
This sequence comes from Mormoops blainvillei, assembly GCA_004026545.1. Classification (NCBI taxonomy): domain Eukaryota; kingdom Metazoa; phylum Chordata; class Mammalia; order Chiroptera; family Mormoopidae; genus Mormoops; species Mormoops blainvillei. The sequence goes on from PVJD01000256.1 coordinate 136,758, forward strand.
GTGAAACTCGCAACTCTCAGTTAGGAGAGGCCCTCAACGCCTGTCACACCTCACCAGTGTGGTAATGAATCTAGAATCTTGATTCTAGAATGATCATTTCATACTGTTGCCACAGCCCCCTGGCGCTGCTGGACAGAAGCGTTCTTTTTTTTCAGTCCTCATCTGAGGACATTTTTTCATTGCTTTTAGAGAGAAGGGAAGGGAGAGACGGAGAAATATCCTTGTGAGAGAGAAACATCGATGCCTTCTCACATGCACTCCAGTCAGAGATCAAACTCACAACTGGCACGTGTGCTCTGACTGGGAATTGAACCCACAAACTTTTGGTCTACAGGACGGTGCTCCAACCAACTGAGCCATGCTGACCAGAGCCAGAAATGTTCTTTATCATCACAATTTTCTAACTGTGCCCCAGAGGCGGATTAAAGTCGGTTGAGGCCCCGGGCGCAGAAGAAAATATTGGGCCCCTTAAAAAAAAGAAGAGAGACAGGGAAAATAAAAACACCTGCCTTCAGAAGCTGGGACCCAGGGCCCTCGCCCGGTGCACCTGCCGTTAAATTCGCCTCTGCTGTGCCCTCAGTCCCAGAAGACAAGGAAAAAAGAACACTCAGACACCTGCCAGTCCTGGCACACAGCTCAGGGCACAGTCCCTTTGGTTGGGGGCCCACTGTGTGCCCGAGGTGCTTTCCCACGAGTTCTGTTCACTCCTGTCAGAGGTCCTCTAGACAGACACTGTAGCCCCACTGCACAGCAGAGGAAGTTGAGGATCTCTAGAGGCTAAGCCATCAGCCCTAGGTCCCATGGTTGCCTGAGATCATGTCTCAGTGTCTCCAAGGCCCAATTCGGAAGGTCAAGCTGGCTGCAATTGGGTATGGACACCTTCCGTCAGCCAGGCATCTTGTGTTTATTACCTCGTTTAAGCTCTGCGCCACTTTATAAAGTGGCTGTCATTACGCCCCTTTTGCAAATGAGGAGACTTGTCTAATGCCGCTAAGATTTGTACCTAGACCTGACACCAAAGCTTGTGCATTTTCCAATGAGCTGCTCTGACTTTCACAAGTAAGTAACCTCTCTATTCCCCCCAACCCCACAATTTCTGGTTCTGTGGCACACTAAATGCACAAGAATGCAAAGACACGTGGCAATTCTTTCCTGTGTGAATGGTATTTGCCTCTGTTAACCTTAGAAGAAACCCCAGTAGGAGGCTGGAATCTGGGCTCTAGTCAGTGCAGTGTTTATCAGAGTAAGTCACTGTTTAGGACTCCTGAGCATTTTAAGTGAATTCAACGTTTTTTAAATTTTAATATGCTTCAGAAAAAAAATACAATTAGCACACCAAACCTATTACTGAAGATATTAATCAGGATAAAATTATGTTTTAAAAAAACCACTAAAAATAATAAGGAACTAATGGTGCAATTGGTTCACAGATGTGGCAAAGCCGAGGCTGTAAATGACAAGTTTGAGAAGCTTGTGAGCTCCAGTGCGTAATTAGCAGTCTCCTGTCCTCTTCACATCCCAGCCAAGACATCAATTTTTTTTAGTGAGCTTAAGGTGATTGCAAAACAGTCCTGGTTTCTCTAACTAGAATCATCTATTGCTGGCTTTTATCACTATCTAAAAATAAAAGCATGGTTTCCTTTCCTCTGGCACATTAAAGTAAAATATTGGGTTGGCCAAAACGTTTGTTTGGTTTTTTTCATAAGATGGCTCTAGTAGTACTTAGTCATCTTTACCTTCATTCGAAACAATTTTCTTAGATTGTATCATGACATTTGTCACATCAGCATGCATTTTTTAAAAATTTAACAAAATTGGTGAATTTTTGTGTAGCCATTTTAATATTGAAGATGGGAGAAAATAAGCAACATTTTGGTATATTATGCTTTGGTATATTACTTCAAGAAAGGCAAAAATGCAACTGAAATGCAAAAAAAGTTTTGTGCCATGTGTGGAGAAGGTGCTGTGACTGATCAAATGTGCCAAAAATGGTTTGTGAAGTTTCGTGCTGGAGGTTTCTTGCTGGATGATGCTCCACGGTCAGGTAGGCCAGTTGAAGTCGATAGCGATCAAATCAAGACATTAATTGAGAACAATCAACGTTATAACATGCAGGAGATAGCTGATGTACTCGAAATGTCCAGTTCAATAAAGTTATTGGTGAAAATGAAAAATGTCTTTTATTTTAGGGAAGAAAACCACACAAACTTTTTGGCCAACCAGATAGAAAACCTAAAAGAATGCTTTTTCCCCTTTCTGTAGGCATCTCATGAGAGTTACTAGAAAACTACCTTTAGTGGTAGGAGTGTTTATGGGAAATGATAATCCACCCCAAGAATAAACACTAAGTGAAATGACGGTTTTCTAAGGAAGTACTATGTCTGGCTGAGGAAGCAGCAACCATGAGCAGAGAGAGGATTTTTGGCAGCCCCGGAGAGCACAGAGAACTGTGATTAAGAAAACATTCATCCGTTTATCTCCGTGGGAGTCGGGGAGTGCCTTCTATGAGGCAGGAGGGTGTCCCCTTATCTGGGGATTTCCTCTGGCATTACAGGAAATGATGCAGGAGTGTCTCCATGCCCCGGAATGAGAGGTGAGAGGCCGGCGGCCAGGGCAGTGACTCTGTGGGGTCTGGATTCTCACCCTCATTATCACTGACGTTGGCTCAGGAACCCTAGAGAAGTGATTCACCCACCGCCCAGCACTGCACAGACGGCAGATTGACATCGGGTTTCTAAAGCTGAGCCCTGCTGCCCAGGGGAGACATAATCTTGTTCGGTCCCCTCCTAAATAAGAGCCATGGTAAGAAGGCACAGAGGTTCTGTGGTATCTCTTTTAACAGGGCTGTTTTGTGTGTAGAAGTGTTCATTGTAGCACTATTGGAAACAGCTAAAAGTTAGAGACAGCGATATTGTTCATGAGTGGGAAACTACATTAGTATATTATGGTATGTCTGGATTGTTGCACGACGAAATACTCATACAGTGAAATTATTTGCAAAAGATTACAGCAGAACCATGTAAATTGACAGTAAGAGACATTAAGTATATTTAAATGGAAAAGATAAACTGCAGAACCATATGTAGAGAGTGATGCAATTTCTGTGTATAACGCACACCTATATATGCCAGCACATAGAAAAAGGTCTGGGAGGAAATTTGCCTGCGGGAAGGGGCAGGGCAGGGCTGCTTGATGAACTTGGGGTCGGCAGGGGTGAGAAGTGGGTCCAATGATACTGTGATTTGCTGTCCTAGGAATGGGAAAGAGGTGCTGATTTAATAGGAGAGATTGAGTGGGTAACAAATCTTGTCACCAGGACACACTTGAGGACACAACTTTTTGCCCCGTTCCAGGACTAAGAAGAACCTGCCTTTAGACATGGCCAGTGGGCCTCCGCTGTCATTGGAGGTGGTCAGATTCTGCACTTGGACAACCAGCCTGTCCAGGGTGAAACTGAAGAGGTAAGGGCCAGTTCCACCCCTGAGACTAGAACCACTTCCTCCCCCTCATCCAGGGCTTTCAGGTCCCCTATGCTGCACCTGAATTCTCCAGGGCTGACTTTTTATTCTGGGCATTTCCCTGAATGCCAGGGCTTCCCCTTCCTTTAGTCCTATCAAGTCACCCCTCAAAACCTTGCCCTCTGGGAGGGAACCAAGAAACAAATTCCAGACATCTTTGCCAGGTAACATATTTGCATGTTAACTGGGACTTTTCTGGGAAAATCTCCTACCGGAAACAAGCCCATCCATTCTTTCAACATGCACTTTGTGAGCACCTACTGCAGGCCAGGTGCCGAGAAGACACAGTGAGCCCTGCCTTGTGCGAACGCCCTGCAGGGTTGGAGTCTGGCAGAGGCAGGCTGGTAGTGTGGATTTCAGACAAGAGGGCAGTGGGTACAAAAGGTGTCATGGGAGAAGTGAGTTTCATCCGTGTAATCAAAGGAGACCAAATAGGTGCACTTCCCCAACATCTGTGGGAAAGTGTGTTCCTGGGAACAATCGACTTAGGGATACAAGAGCTGGGTTCAAATCTTGTCTCTACCACCTACTAGGTGACCTTGGACAAATCAAGTCACTCAAACCCACAATTCCCTCATGAGAAAAATAGGAATAAAAATAGACTCTGCATCCTAACCCATGGGATTCTAGTCATACCGAGTCATACCGACAGAGATGCCTTTAATTTACTTTCCACATCACAATGTCCCAGATGAACGTTGTTAAGATGTCTACTAGCTCTTTCAGGAGGTGTGTGTGACCTCGTGGCTGGTGCTTCCCCTGCCTTAGGGGGCTGGCACCGTGACACAGCAGTTTGGCACAGCGATCAGGTGCCAACCAATAGTGCCAACAGTAGTCAGGTGCACAGGCTCCGAGGCCAGGCATCTGGGTAAAACTCTGTGATTTGGGGCAAGTGAGTTAACCTCTCAAGACCCCAGTTTTCTCCTTTTAAAATGCAGACAATAATACAACTCACTACATAGGCCTGTTGAGGGGATTAAATCCACATAGAAGCAGCATAAGTGGTAAGTTCTGTGACATTAGTCTTGGTGGTATTTTTGGATTTGACAGCAAAAGCACAGGAAACAAAAGCAAAAGTAAACAAACAGGATGATACCAAACTAAAAAGCTACACAACAAAAAAACCATCAACAAAGTGAAAAGACGATCTATGGGAATACAGAAAAAATATTTTTAAACCATATATCTGATAAGGGGTTAGTATATAAAATATATGAAGAGTACATACAACTTAATAACAAAAAGAAACAAACAATCCAACCTTAGAAACAGGCAGGGCATGAATGAATAAAGAGCTTTTTTAAAAGAAAACATACAGATGGCCAGCAGGTAAATGCAAATCAAAACCATAATGAGTTTTTCCCTCACGCCTATTAGAATGGCCATCATCAAAAAGATAAGACATAACAAGTGTCAGTACAGAGGATGAGAAGGGAGAACTCTTGGGCACTGTTTGTGAGAATGTAACGTGGTGCAGCCACTAGGGAAAACGGTATGGAGGTTCCTCAAAAATTTTTAAGTAGAATTACCATAGGGTTCGGCAATCCCACTGTTGGGTATTTAACTGAAGGAAACAAAAACACTAATTCAAAAAGACAGCTGCACCCATCTTTTTCTTGCAACATTATTTATAATAGTCAAGAGATGAAAACAACCTAAGTGTCTACTGAATGAACGGATAAAAAAAAGGGTGTCATATTTATATGGAATGTTGTGATGTGTAATATAATCACTGTGATAGGGACCGTCAATCATGCATTGCTCCCACATGGCTGCCCCCTGCTAGGAAATGAAGCAGAATTCTCTAAAACCAGGGTGCTCAAAGGAAAAAAGGTATATACATATACGTATTGTATAGATGCCAGAATATTGCTCAGCCATTAAAAGAAGGCAATCTTGCTATCTGTGACAACCTGGATGGATCTTGAGTGCATTTTGGTAAATAAAACAAGTCAGATATGATCTCACTGGCATGTAGAATGAATCTAAAACAAAACAAAACAAAAACCCTGAACTCATAGATACAGAGAATAGATTGGTGGCTGCCAGGGATAGAGGGTGGGGCTGGGGGTGAAAAGAGTGATGAGGGTCAAAAGGTACAAACTTCCAGTTTAAAATAAATAAGTCCTGGCTCTGTCTCTCTGTCCTGCTGCTTCACTTTCAAACTTTCACTTTAAACTCTGAAAATAAATAGATAAATTAATTAAAATAAGTCCTGGAGATGTAATGTTCGATATGGTGACTAAAGTTAACAGTACTGTATTATATATTTGAAAGTTGCCAAGAGAGTAAATCTTGAAAGTTCTCATCAGAGGAAGAAAAATAACTATGTGTATTGATGGATGTTAGATAGACTGATTATATATATGATTATCAAGTCAATATGTTGTACCCCTTGAAACTGATATAAGGTTATATGTCAATTATATCTCAGTTTTTAGAAATCCATGTAAAGCAGGGGAACAGTGTCTGACTCAAACCAGTTCAGGGTGAGCGATTGGCAGGAACGGCAGAGCAGGGGTCACGTGCTTGGCGAGGACGGAGGCTGGGTGGGGGTGCTCAGGGCACCCTGGCTGGTAGAGAATTCTGCTTCACTTCCCGCAGAAGGGAGCCTTGCAGGAGCGACGCGTGACTAGTAGCTCTGATCACACTGCTTCTCTGATCACAGCATTAGTCACAGATAAAAATATGTCATATGACAGGGTGTGAGCTTTCACTTTTTGTGTTCTGAAACAAGAATGGGATCTAAATAAGAAAGCTAACAGCTGGCTATTTAAAAAGACCAAAACCGGGGATGACTATCAGTTCTGAGGACAAAGAGAAACCAATGAAAAGCTATTCTAAAGTGAATAAAATTTATGAAGCTGTCGAATTCTGAGAAACTGAGCGTCCTTATGCTGATCTGGGTTGGGGGTGGGGCTGTTCCAGGAATACCACGTCATTCAAGCAGTACTGACCTCACATCCAGTCGTGCTGGTCCTGGACACAGGTGGGAGATACAGGGAGGTAAGGCATTGATTGTGTCATCTGTCTCCCAACCTCAGTGATAAGGTAGGTGCTGAGTGCTGGTGAGGCAGAGTAGCAACAGAGCTTTTGGGGCTTCAGGGAAAGCCTTGAGTTTTGAGGTCTGGGATGAGTAGGGAAGGATTCAAGGAGGGGATGGGCTCTGAGTCATATGGGGCCCAGGAGAAAGGAGGCTTCTTCCTAGGGAAGAAAACATTTGGTACCAAAAAAGGGTCCATTTTAAGCCTCATTACCTTTGATAAGAGATGGATTGGAAAGAAAAGAAAGGGAGAATTTTAGAGATTAGTATGGCAGAGAATTAGTGGGCAAGGGCCTCCTAGACAGAGTAAAACTGGATGCCAGGCCTCCGGCCACCACGTCCCCTAGTGAAAGGCACCAATTCAGACAAATGGATACAGGCTTCAGTGTACCTTCTGGACCAGGTCTTAGTTTATTTCTCAGAATAATTTATCAGATGTCCCAACCACAGAACATGTCCTATAAACTTGTGGACAATTCAAAACATTGAGCAAAACTTTGTGGGTGTTTGTGAAACGGATAAGACAGCATTATACAGACATGTGACAGCTTGTGGGGTTTGAGTTTTGCTGCTTTTCTTTTTTCTAGTCAGGAACTAACTGAGGATGTGCATTTAGAGTCCCCAAAGAAATTCTGTCTAATAGCAAAATGTAGGAACATCTGTTGCTGTGGGTATGGCCATGACTCTGGAAGGTAGAACCCAGTTCCCACAGTGGTGCCACCAGGAACTCCCTGTTCAAGATAGGTCTGGAGTTTCATAAGTGAGTTAATGGCTATTCTGTCAACTGTCATCGATGGGCTCAAAAACACCAACTAGAGGGACGCTGCTTCCCGAGTCAGGCATTCACCATGAAGCCTGTGGGTTCAGTGCTCCCAAAAGATATGCTGGCCTGGAGCCTGTGGAGGTGACCTTATTTGGAAGAAGACTCTTTGTGGATGTAATTAAAATAAGGACCTTGAGATTATTCTGGAGTAGGGTGGGTCCTAAATTCAATAACAAGTGTCCTTAGAAGAGCAGAGAGGGCCATGTGACGGGGAGGCAGAAGCTGGAGTGAGGCACCCACAAGCCAAGGAACACCAAGGATCACTGGCAGCCCCCAGACTGCAAGACGCAAAGAGGGGTTTCCCCCAAGGGCCTTCGGGGGGTGCAGACTGCCCCTGCCTTGACTGTGGATTTCTGGCCTCCAAAACTGTGAGACAACACATTTCTATTGTTTTAAATCACACAGCTTGGTGCCAGAAGCTTCAAGAAAGTAATACAGTGCTCTTGGATTTTCTTACCAAGGCATCTAACAGAAGATGTTAATTCAAAAGGGGTTCTTTTGCTTTTAAAGGACACCCTCCCACATTAAAATTGGCCAAGTACCATCATCCAAATCAGAGAGTGCTGGGCTGAGGAGGGGGACAGAGAAGAAAAAGGCTGGTGCTGGAGTCTGAGCCCTGGAAATGACCCCTGGAGGAGTTGTCACCTCTCTCCCTTTGTCAAATGGGAATATTATGGAGAAGAGAAAACTAGATAAATCATGGGAACACACCATGTCAACATAAAGGGTTGGTTGGCCCTCCTATTTTTTCTGTCGCCCTTGGGGCCCCTACTAGAAAGAGCTCCCTTGCTGAAGTTGTAGATAAAATATTACCTATAGAGTTAGGGGAGAGGACTCAGTGTGAGCTCTGCAGTCAGACTGCACAGGCTCCACATCTTACAGCTTTGCAACTTTGGACAAATTCCTTCTCCAAGCCTCAGCTCTTTATCCATACAGCAAAAATAAATAAATAAATAAATAAATAAATAAATAAATAATAATAATATCTGGCCAATAGCATTGATCATAGGTTGGTTGTAAGGATTGAGGAACTTAATACGTGGAAGGTCATTGATTAACATAAGGCTTGGCCCATAGTTAACTCTCAAAACAGTATCCTGTCCTCATCGAGACCATTGCTGTGCTCTGATAATGTAAGCTCCAAGCATGTGGCCCCAGTGCCATGAAGCCACCGAGCCCTCCACCCCAAGCTTGTGGAGTCACCCTGCTTTCTCTTCACCCCACCTACCACAACTTGCCCGCTCTGAATGCAAATGTCATCACCTTGATGAGGTAAAAGAATAAGCTGAATAACAAGTGGGATTTAAGGTAGGGGAGGAGGGAAGCAGGAAGCAGAAGAAGCACAAGAACTCACCATCACCAATCACAGGGTCTCACTTGCAACAGCCCAAGTTGAAAACATGATCAATAAATCAAGAGTCCAACATCTTCATTATTTTCACTGATGAAGAGGAACTTTTTCAGTTAATATTTATTGTATCATTTCTGGTTAAGATGACAGTACAGGCAGAGATGGTTTGCCTCCTCCTACAACCACAAAATTACAACTATAATACAGAACAACCATCACTCAGAACCATCAGAAATCGAGTTAAATGGAAGTCTGACAACTATGGAATTAAAAAAACCACATCCATCCAGTCTGGTAGGAGGGGCACAGACATGGAACGGGCTGGTCTGACATCCACAGGTGCTGGATAAAAATTTAGGAGGGATATCTCAGAAGCGAGGAGTTCCAGCCCCACACCATGCCCCCCAGCCCAGGACTACAGTGCCAGGAAGATAAGTCCCCACAACTTTCTGGCTACAAAAACCAGTGGTGATTGAGCTGGTGGAAGAAACTTGTGGAGCCCCAAGCAGTTCCTTTCAAAGAATCCACACATGGACTCACCTACTCAGACTCACTCCCTCTGAGCTCCAGCGCTGGGGTAGCAGCTTGAAAGGCACCAGTGGCATACAGGGAAAAACTGAAGGCTCTGGCATCAAGGTGAACAGAGGCCCTTTTCTGAACCAAGCTTGTGCCATATCTGAAACTCCATCAACCTGGCTAACACTGTTTGCCCTGCCTGGAGATCCCCTGAAACTCAACCCCACCCTATTTATAGACCCACCCAAGCTGCTTTTCTGTGTGAATGGCTGGTCTTGGCTCATGCTTCACAACTTTCTAAATCCTATCAAATAAGCAACAGCTGGCCTCAGTGAGTCCTAGGCCCAGCAGTAGCATCAGCCAGCCTAGATTCACAGCTTGGCTTCACCTGGGAATCTCTAAGCCCAGCATAAGTAGCAGCCATCTCAGATTGCTTTATAGCTCGGATAGGCTGGCCCCAGGCAAAGCACAGGTTGGGGTTGACCATGTGGGAAACCCAAGGGCCAGTGTACCCAGTGGGCAGCTACAGACCACGTCAGAGCACCACTACCTGGCTTCTGCACAGCTGGTCCCTCATGGAGGGCAGAGGGTGATGGTTAGTGGTCATAGCCAGTCGTTGCAGCTGACTGGCCTGGGTAAATACCTCCCATTGACCTGCCAACAGCAACCAAGGCTCAACCACAAGAGGAGGCTGTACTCAGCCCACACAAGGGGCCCACTTCGAGTACCCAGCTTGGGTGATAGGGGAGGCTGTGCCACTGGGCCCTATAGGACACCTACTACTTTAGGCCACATTACCAAGACATGGAGTCAAAGTAGCTCTGCCTAATACATAGAAACAAACACACGAAGGCTGCCAAAATGAGGAGACAAAGAAACATGGCCCAAATGCAAGAACAGATCAAAACTCCAGAAAAAGAGCTAAATAAAATAGAGATAAACAATCTATCAGATGCAGACCTCAAAACACTGGTTGTAAGGATGCTCAGGGAACTTAGTGAGCACCTCAACAGCATAAAAAAGATCCAGTCAGAAATGAAGGATACACTAATTGAAATAAAGAACAATTTACAGGGAAACAACAGTAGAGTGGATGAAACCAAGAATCAAATCACTGATCTGGAACCTGAAGAAGCAAAAAACACCTATCAGAAAAACAACAAAAAAGAACCCCCAAAAATGAGGATCATGTAAGCAACTTCTGGGAAAACCTCAAGCAGTCCAACATTAACATCATAGTGGTGCCAGAAAGAGAAGAGAAAGAGCGAGAAATTGGAAATCTATTTGAAAAAATAATGAAAGAAAACTTCCTTAATCTGGTGAAGGAAATAGACATGCAAGTCTAGGAGGCACAGAGAGTCCCAAACAAGATGGATGCAAAGAGGTGCACTCCAAGACACATCATAATTAAAATACCAAAAGTTAAAGATAAAGAGAGAATCTTAAAAGAAGAGAAAAGATGTTTGTTACCTACAGCGGAGTACCCATAGGACTGTCAGCTGATTTCTCAAAAGAAACTTTGCAGGCTAGAAGGGGTTGGCAAGAAATATTCAAAGTCATGAAAAGCAGGGACCTACAGCCAAGATTGCTCTACCCAGTGAAGACATTTAGAATCAAAGGGTAGATAAAGATCTTCCCAGACAAGAAAAAAACTGAAGGAGTTCCTCATCACCAAACCATTATTACGTGAAATGTTAAAGGGACTTATTTAAGAAAATTGATACTTGCCAGATGGGAGGGGGCTGTGGGAGAAAGGGTGAAGAGGTGGGGGGACTAAGAAGTACAGATAGGTAGTCACAGAATAGCCATGGAGCTGTAAAGTACAGCATAGGAAAAGGGGCAGCCAAAGAACTTATATGCATGACCCATGGACATGAACAATGGTGTGTGCATTGCCTGAAGGTTTGGGGAGTGCTGGGTGGAGGGAGGTAAAGGGGGAAAAATTGGGACAACTGTAATAGCATAATCAATGAAATATAATTTAAAAAAATGAATCATATATCAAGTTTGGCATGACCTTTAAGTGTTTCTTCTGTTAAATTAAAGAAAAATTGAATTTTTAACTTAAGGCAAGCATGTTTCAAATACTATAATTTTTACAAAATTTATCCAACTGTACATTTTTTTGCCCACTGTTCTGTAAGTCTATATGCATACAAAGGTGTCTGGGATGATATTCGGTAAATGTTGACCATGGGTTATGATGTAATTTTCCTTTGTACTTTTCTGTGGTTCTTGAGCATGGATTTTTAAAAAGATAGTACTTTCATAGAAACAACACAGTTATTTTTTAAGACTTATCTGTTGGTACCTAGACTAGTCAAATTTATAGAGACAGAAAGTACAGTAAAGTTTACGAGGGTCTGGGGGAGTGGGAAATGACGAGTTATTGTTTGATGGATACAGACAGAGTTTATTTGGAATGATGAGAAGTTCTGGAAATGAGTAGTGGTGATGGTTGCACAACATTGTTAATGTGCTTAATGCCACTGAATTGTACACTTGAAAATGGTTAAAGTGGTAAATTTATGACAGAAATATATATTATATACACATTTATCACAAGAAAAAGAAAGCTTATTTCTTGTGTTTCCCATCTGTGGACACTATGATAGTAAACACTTAGGCAGCCAATATGGCAGATGACTCTGACCAATGGGCTTGCTTCTCCATTTGAGTATTTGCATAAATGAAGCCTGAATGATTTAACCCCAAGAAGAGACTAAGGTGGGGATTTCATGATCTTAGGCAGGGCCTGGGGAAGAAAAACCTGCTAAATAACTTTCAGTGGAGGAGAAGGGTGGGGTTGAAGAGAATCTTTCCTGTTGCCTTTGGCTGCCCAGCAGGTAGGTGGGGGCTTTCTTTTCCTCTTCCTTTGCAAAACTGGCCAAGAAGTTCTTAGCTCTTGACTCTCTTTACTCTGTATCCTTCCATTCAGCCGAGCGTCCCATGTTTGGCCTAGTGATCCAATAACCAATTTTAAGTTTATGTCTTTTTGTCTGGCCTGGAGCCTCATCTTCCAAGGAAGCACAGTCCTGCCTATGGGCTCTGTGTCTGAGGAAGACAGATGAATCAGCAAGTAGTGGGCTGGAGACAGGAACTCAGGCCCCACCTCCAGTCTGTCAATTCCAAACCCCTTAGAACCTCTGTTGTACTTTGCTGCCACAGCAACTGCTGGGGAAAACACCTGGCCAGAGAGGGAGCCTGCCAAAGCCCACTGTAGTAACAGCAAGGGACAAAGAGGGTATTTCCGGGACAGTCAGTGAGCAATTAGAGAGGAAGGGGCCAGATCTGAGCCAGCCCGCCTGAACAGTCTGGAAGTGTTTGACCCAGAGTTTAAATTCAGGCTGAAAATATAATTTTAAAAAAAATCAGTACGATTGCTTTTATAAGTTCTAAAATACTGAAAGACTGTTGGTAAGCTCCTCTCTCATTCTTTATTCTGGGGCATTATGACCAATAAGAACATTGGCCTTCATTCCTGGCTCTTTACGGGATTTGTAATTACAGCAGGTCCGCAGAGAGCTCCCAAACACCCTGGCCCGGCCAGGCGGGGACCAGCTGTTTGCACGCAGACCTGGAGGAGGATGATGCCTGCAGACAGTAAGCCGTGTTCTCCCGTTAGCGTGGTGCTGGCTGCGCTGCTCCACTCCCCTGTTAACCTAAGTCACAGGAGGCAAAGTGGCTTCCCTGTGTGTGTTTCTCCTCTCCACTCCCTTAAAAAAAAAAAGAACAGAAAAAAACAGGGAGTTTTAAATTTCACGTTCTGTGATCTAAGTTCCCATTTCCCACTCACAAACAAATGACATCTGGCCACTCTCAACAATAAACTTGGAAAGATGAGACATTTCCTGTTAGTTCTCCATGTAACCCCTGCTTAAACTTTCAAATTCCTGAATGAATTGCCTGAAAAATAAATGGATCATTAAAAAGTGAGGAAAAGGGTTGGTGGAGGGGAGACCTGCCACAAGAACCTAATTAATGCTAATAAGTTTTTACCAGTATTTCAGCATCATTATTATTATTTTTTACCATGTTTTAACTCTGAAAGATGGAAACAGATTTGTTATCCTACACAGCCCACCTTGTCGAAATAACAATTGCAAAAACCTTCCTCCAGGTTTCTGGCTTGGACCTTACAACTAATTGCCCAATTCCTTTAAGTGGAGGTAGAAAATATTATTTAAAGAAAATTTTTTTTATCCTCACCAAGGACAATTTTTCTTTCATTGCTTTTAGAGGGAAAGGAAGGGAGAGAGAGAAATATCAATTGTTTGCCTCCCATATGCACCCCAACCAGATATCATAAGTGCCCAGACTGGGACGGAGCCTGCAACCTAGGCATGTGACCTGACCAGGAATGGAACCCACCACTGTTGGTTACGGAGCAACACTCCAACCAACCGAGTTACATGCGCCAGGGTGGAAAATATTCATTCTTAGCACCCTACTTATCTATCCAGTTAATTCCTAAGGAATTGCACATGGCTTCCAACCTGAACAGTTAGACAATATTTTTCACTTCTTTAAGATCTGTATTTCCAAAAATGAACTTTCTTCCTCATCTTCAACTGCCAGGGGGGCATTTCTTCTCGGTGGCCTTGCTCTTATCTCACATTCAGCAATGACTAAGACCGCATACTCCTCACAACCTCCCAAAGCCGGCCCCCCTTCCCACACCTCTCTTTCTCTCAATGATTCCAGCTTTCTGCCAGGCCCAGGCTTAAGCTGTGGCGTCATCACGGAGGGCCTGGGCTCTTGCCTCACTTCCCCCATAGAGACGTGACCCATTGTCTCACACCACACGCACCCCTCCTTCCCATTCCTACAACCACCAACCTTCCCTGCAATTTTCCTCTCATGCTTGACAAGTCCTAATAGGCACCCCTCTGCCACTTCCTGTCCCCATCCATCCACTAGCGTTTTCTTGCTCAAAATCTTGCAGTGAATTTTCAATGCTTACACACAGCCTGGGCTTCACGGGTACCAGCGGGGCAGCTGCACAGGGCTCTGCTCTTGGTTTAATGCTCTGCCACACTGACTTGAAACTCTTCGTAATTTTTTAACAAGGCACCTTGAATTTTTATTTTGTGTTGGGCCCTACAAATTAGGTCACCACTCCTGCTTTGATGCTCAGTCCAGATTCCTTAGCTTGGCATTAAGAACTGTTACCATTTGGCTGGACCCCTCTCTCTAATGATTAGATCTTTATGCCCACCCTCCACTCCGGCCATTGATGTTAATGGTGTGTTATAACTGAAACATGCCATGCTCATTCCTGCTTCCACTGCTGTGTTATCTAATCCTTCTCTCCTATGACTATGCCTTTTCTCCTTCTCACCCTCCTCCTCCTCCTTCTCCTCCTCCTCCTCCTTCTTCTCTCTCTCTCTTTTCAGTCTTACTCATATTTCCATATGCTCTCTTTCGTAATCCCTCCCTACACTCTACTCCCCTGGCAATGATGGTCAGCCTCACCTGGCTCTTATATGATTCCTTTTCTTACTTTATCCTTTGACTTGCTAACCCATGCCCTCCCAACCAGTAACTGAGGTTGGGGGAGCATGTCTGATGTCAGTGTCATTCATCCCTACAGTGCTTTGCAGGGTGAATGGTCATAACCGATTGACAACCTATTGCTCCCATCTCAAGTAAGCGTGTTAGAATGTCTTTGCTTTATAAACAAGTAACAGACATAAAGTGGGTTAAAATTTACTAGGGCCAAATGCAGAAAACTGGAAATAGTTTTGAAATACCTCTGCATATTAATTTAATAAATATTTACTAAATGCCTACTTTGTACCAGTAGACAGGTAGAGTGGTAACTGGCGATTTGGGTGTTATAAACAGTCCCCGGGGTGTTCTGCTGTGGGGTCCCACAGAGACAGATTGTCCCCTACTTAATGCTGGCCTCAGCCTCATGGTGAACTTTCTTCAGCTCCCAGGGGAGGCCATCACAGCTATGTCCGCCCCAGGATCTTGACCCCCTACTAAGGCCAGGTGTCAGGTCTCATCTCTCTCCAGTTCCTCAAACATACCTGAGTTTCTGCTCCCAACTGTCTCCTTGGGAGGTGGTTTATAGGAATGACTGCAGAGGAAGTGTAGGAGCTCGTCCTTACCCTCCTTGCTTCCCTCTTTATTCTCCACTAACTCAGAAAATCTAATTCATAAGGAATTTGTCCAAATCAAGGTTTCTGCTCTGAGTTCCTTCAATAACTCTGTCCACTCCAGCCAGTGGGGCTCAGTTGGTTTGGAGCATTGTCCTGTAAACTGAAAGGGTACAGGTCCGGGTACATGCCTAGGTTGTAGGTCCAGTCCCGGCTGAGGCATTTATGAGAGGCAACTTATCAATGTTTCTCTCTCTCCCTTCCCTTCTCTCTAAAATCAATTGGCATGTCCTCAGGTGAGGGTTTAAAAAAATTTTTTCATCTTTCCAATCATTCATTCCCTGTGGCAAGGAACACCTCTCTGTGGCTGCCTCTTTGGGGTGGAACAAGTTTATGGGTGGAAGTAAATATTGGGGAGCGCACAGGTTAATTTTTTTAAATTAGATAACTTCTCACACTCCTCCATTTAACAAATATTGATGGAGCGCCCCGCCACAGGACAGGCAACCACAGGTCCAGGGAACAGTGACAACCCCTGCCCCATGTAGCCAAACCTCCAGCCTACGGAGGAGGAATTACAGACCCGTCCTGCGCTAAGGAAGCTCTTAGTCAGCTCTTCTGAAAACGGCTGTCCCAAAGGGAGATGACTTCTTAGACACAGAACAAGAATTATTAGACTTTTTCTTATAAATACAGATAAAAAGAGCAGGCAGCTGCTGGTAGGAACAAAAGCGCTATGTGGACCACACGCTTACAAACATGCTCACACACAAATGTATGTTAGATAAAATACTACTATTTCTTTGACCAGTGACATTCTTTTCCTTAAAATCTCCTCCATTAGAGTTTATTATGCATCATGTGTTGGAAAAGAATGTGGGTGCTTTTACTTCCTTTATGCCCTTTTTGGCAGTAAACGGACAGAGGACAAGGGTTCCTGGTGGCCTCTCCCAAGCAGGTGTGCTTTGCTCCCCAGGCGCCCGGTCCTGTGGGCAGCCAGGGAAGTGACTGGTTGTCATCTCTGAGGGAAGAAGAGACAGCCTGAATGAAGGGTAGAAGCCAAGCTCTGCAGCCTGGGGGGTCAGGACAGTAGCTCAGTGGTGAGCGGAAACAAGTGTCCAGACCCTTCCTCAGATGGTGCTGAGGAAAACACTGCCCAGAAAGGCCCTCACGGTGAGGTGAGGGGAGATGCACCAACAAGGAGGCAGCTACATTGTGAGAAGAGCGGAAAAGAGAGTTGCGAAACTCCCTGATGGCCCAATACTGAAAAGAGGGATTTGCTTTCTGAATGCCACAGAATCGCCTCCGGAAAACACTAATTTTTTATTCAGATTTATTTATGATCGCAAAGGAAAGGCATGTTGATTTCTGGTTCTCTGGTGAAGTGTTTTTGATGGTGGGATTTTTTATAAAAGATAATATGTCATTTATTAAGCTGCTCATAGGAAAATAAATATTTGGAAAAGACTGCATTTTTCTCAAGAAGTTCCTACCAAACCAAAATGAGAACTCAGCGACAGAGGAAGAGGAAGGCACTTTTACATTCGTCTGTGTTTGCCGAATGCCCACAGGGTCCTGAGGGGTAAAGGCAGGTGAGACAGAGCCTGGGCCTCCAGCAGCCTGCCGCCCTCAGGGGGAGGGAGGGGAACGCTCAGACAGAGAGGAAGGAGGGTGCTCCCCTTGGCAGCACATGTACTAAAATTGTGGGAGATGAAGGAGGAAGAGATGGTGAAATTCCTGGAATGGCTTACATAATTTGACGCTCTCAAAATCTCCAACAGCTCCCATTTTGTTCTGAGTTTAAAGCCAAGTCTCTCAATGGCCTTCCAGGCCCTGCTCCATCTGGCCTGGCCCCTTTCCTCTCAGGCCTCACCTCCTGCTCTCTGCTGCTCCCCCCTTCCCCACCAATCACCAGCCATCTCACCAGACACAGCTGCTCTACTCTCTGCCTGCATCACGCCTCCCAGAGAAATGCTCAGGATGGCTTTGTCCTTCAGGCCTTTACTCCGTTATCAACTCCATAAGGATCCCCTCCAGCCCCCAACATACTTCATTATTCTTTCCTGCATGGAAAGCCTCCCAAAAGCACATGGGCAACCCTCAGGGGCCAATGGTCCCCACTCTGAGAATGGCTGTGTTCAGGTTTCTTGAGAGGCTTGTTAATGTCCAGCTCCCCAGCTGTCCCCCAGAGATGCTATTTTAGTGGCTCTGGAGGGGACCCTCGAATTCTGCATTTTGAAAAGCAACTTAATGACGTGGTCCAAGACCACCCTTTGCCAATGGGGAGCCTCTGAAAAATGTCAAGACAACATTAAATCAGGCCTAGAGGGAGGCCTGGGGCCGCAGTCCTAATTTCCAA
The DNA here is from genome assembly GCA_004026545.1 of Mormoops blainvillei. NCBI lineage: Eukaryota > Metazoa > Chordata > Mammalia > Chiroptera > Mormoopidae > Mormoops > Mormoops blainvillei. The sequence continues at coordinate 154,472 of PVJD01000256.1, forward strand.
AATATCATAGATGTCTAAATTAGGGGTTAACTAACTGTATCCTGTGGGCAAAATCTGGCCCTCCTCCTGTTTTGTAAATAAAGTTTTATTAGAACACAGCCACACCCATTCCTTTATGTAATTGTCTGTGGCTGCTTTAGTGCTAGAATGCCAGTGTTGAGTGGTTTTGACAGGGCTGGCAAAGCAAAATATATTTACTCTCTGACCCTTTTTAGAAAAAGTTTGCCAACCCCTGGTCTAAAGGAAGAGCTAGAAAGCAGAGAAATAGAGTGGTCACTGTTTAGAAATAAGGTCAGGTAAGTGGATGGGGTGCGATGAGGGTGAGGAGAGAGGCACTGGGCTCCCAAGGCTGAGCCCTAGGTCTCAAGCTCAGACACCAGGTGAAGATGGTACCACCAAATAAAATACATGTTGCTGGAGGAAGCCAAGAGTTTGCTCAAGGATAATAACTCTACTTTTGGACACTGTATTTTATATACTCTTCAGGCTTAACACACAGTTTCACTGAGATTTTTTGTAGTTTGTCACTATCAGGTTGGTATTTTTCTTTCTGAAATAAGACTAATAGATTTATCAGAGGAAACTCAGCCACTAATCTAAAATGCATTTCTTCCCCTGGCCAGTGTGGCTCAGTTGGTTGGAGCATTGTCCCATAACTGAAAAGGTTGTGGGTTCAATTCCAGGTCAGGGGACATACTCAGGTTGTGGGTTCTGTCCCCTGTCTGGGCACCCAGGCTGGGCGACACCCAGGCCGGACACGTGCAGGAGGCAGCCAGTCAGTGTTTCTCTCTCTCCCTTCTTCTCTCTCTCTAAAAGCAATTTTTAAAAATGCCTTACTACTTTTATTCAATGAAAGGATATAATTATTTCCACTTTACAGATTCGAAAAATGAGGCTTGCAGTATAAGTAATGTGTCCAAGGACAGATCTGTCAGACTCCAGAGTTCTTAACATTGCTTTTTGCAAACTCCAAGCTGTAGTGTGTTTTGTATGGTTTACAAAAGTGGTTTTACAAACTCTCAATGGTAGGTAATGGAGGACTCCCTTGTCTGTGTGTTTCTACCCAGAGCTTGTCTTACCTTCTGCTTCCTGTTTCTAAGTCAATTTCTGAGCCATCACAAAACATTACACTTAATCCCATCTACAGTAACTGAATATTTGTATTACCAATTGTTGTGGAGTCCAGCCAAGGCTTTTGATTAGTTAAATAAAATAAAGTACATCCACAGGTAATTTGTTCACACAGATTGACACCTTCAGACCTGGAGTCGGTGAATCCGTGGTGCCTGCCGGCAACCTGGGGAGGAACCCCAGAGCCCCAGGCTGGTGATGGTCCTACTGACCTTTAATACAAACTCCACTTTGTCATATTAAAGCTTGACTCGATTTCATAGCCAAGAGGAAGGAAAATGAAAGCCTCACAACCCCCCTCCACCCGCAGCTAACAAGCACAGCAAAGCTGCTCCCAGACAGTCAAAAAGAAAGAGAACAGGGTTTATTTACCGGTTTACGTCAAGAAAGACAATACCATAATCATTTGCTAACCTGGGATTATTTTCTTACAAAAGATTGGCATTGAAAAGGAAAGAGTGTAGTGATGGGAAAAACAGTAAAATATTTTTTTAAATTCAAAAACACAGTAAATGGTAGTTCTAGAAGGTATCTACTCTCGAATTTATTACTGTCAACCCGTTCCAGTACATAGCTCTTCCCTTATCTTAACCTCCCCTGGCTTCTCACTGCAAGTAAAATAAAGTCTGAACTCCATATTGTGACCTACAATTCCCCAATGATTTGGACCTCAACTCCATGCTGGCTTCTGTGGGATCCTCAAAGCAACACTCCTTTCTGCCCTTGACCCTTGACCCTTGGACTTCTGCCCTGCTCCTCATCCTCGAGCTCTGGGCTCTAATTTGACTCAAAGAGGCTGTCCAGGGGCACCAGTCACTCTCTCGGCTTCCTAGTTTTACTTCCTTACCGGTATCACGAGGGCCAGCAGTGCTCGTTCACACATCTGTTGACTGTCTGTCTTGTCTGCTCTACGAGATGCAAATTCCATAAAGTTAGAAGCTGTGTTTGCTTTTTCAGTGATATGTCTTGAATGCATAGAACACTGGGCGTATTTTAGGTCCTCAAAAAACATCAATGAAATGAATCACTGAAATTTTCTTCTCAACTTTTTAAAAATGTTATCTAGTCTCTGAATCTTTTAAAGGTTTTAGAACTAATCCTTAGCCCTTTCTAGCTTGAAATTTCACATCTTTGCACTTACATTTTTACTTTATCCCATCTTTACAAGTTCTCGGAAATGGCTATGTGGTGCTCCCCAAATTAACTGTAAGTTTGAAGTAATTTTAATCAAAATCCCAGCATGATTTTTTAATAACACTTGATGAGCTGATAATAAAATTCACACAGAAGAGGAAATGTTTAAGAATTACCAAGGCAATTTGAAAAAGTCCCAAAGGGAAGAGGAGTGGGTAAGATCTGCTCCCTGAGGGATTAAGGCATATTACAAAACTCAGATCATTAAAACAGCCCCTCTCTCCTCCCCAGATGTCAGGGGTGGGGCTGAAAGTTCCAACCCTCTAATCATTTGCTTGGTTCCCCTGGCAACCAGCCCCCATTCCTAGGTTATCTGGTGGCTTTCCAAAAGTGTGAAGATGGAGGTGTGAAGATAGAGGCAGCCACCTAAGAAGGAACGTGCAGTGACCTCTTGAAGCTGAGAGCAAGTCCTGGCTGACCACCAGCAGGAAAATGGGAACTTCAGCCTTACAACCACAGAGAGCTGAATTCTACCAACAACCCGAACGAGCCCAAGCAAGTCTTTCCCCAGGCCTCAAGGTGAGTCCTCTAGAGAAGACGTCTGGGTTTCAGCCTGGTGGCACCCTGAGCATAGACCTCAGTGGAATCCATCTGGCCTTCTGATCTGTTGAACTGTGTGCTAATAAATAGGTGTTAATTGAAAAACAAAACAAAACAACAAAAACTTGGATCAAATGCCAGGGTCAAGGAAATGTTTTCCTGGAATGGGTCCTCTGCCTGTATATGGGGAAGGTGGTGCCCACACATCCCCTCCTTCTTTGTTTTTGTTTTGTTTAAGGCTGTGATTCTTAGCTGGTGTGTGTTTGCACTTGCACGCTACCTTCCAGGGACCAGTTTTAAATGTTTGCAGGTAGGAAAAAGTCTGCAGGCATTTGAAATAATCACAATGACCAGGAGTCTTTCATGTGATTTACTGTAGGAATGAAACTGTAATGCAGGAAGTTTGCTGTCCCGTGAACTGCCCGTTGCGAACCATTGGCCTTAGACCAAGCTGAACCTCACATATGTAAAAAGGCCTAAGATCTATTTTTTGGAGAGAGAGGGGTCTACAAGTTTAAAATTGATTGTTGAGGGATTGCAACACATTCCCATGTAGACTGCACTTCTGTGCAGACAGGACTGCACCACCATCTAATAAGACTCACTAATGTCTGAGCCAAGCTTACACATCGCTTGGAATCAACAGGTAGGAGGATGGGTTAGTGCCATTGGTAGCCAATATAACATCCAAATTGCAGTCTTGTTGACTTGTGGGTTGGTGCAAATTTATGAGAAAGGCCACAGGCCAGGCATAAAACAATGAGCTGCTGCTTCTAATATTATAGATTTGCTGCTGGATACATGTCATTGGGAATGGAAACTGGAGTTGGAGACGGCACCACAGTAGCCCGGGGTACAGGGCAGTGTGTGTTGGCAGCCTAAACTTGGCCCCACAATAACTCAGCCCTCACAGGCAGTCTGGCCAGAGAGATTTATGGACCCCAAGGAATGCGTGAGAGCAAGGCTGCTCAAAGGAGACCATACATTGTGAGGTGGTGACTGTCAAATAACATGTTGGGGTTTCTTCAGTGGTCCCAAGACTTAGAGATTACATCTTTAACACATCAATAACTTAGCCTCTGGTTAGTAAGGTTCACTGGGGCATGACTAATCAGAGGATGAAAGTGTCTTTGTGGGGATTAGCTTTAATGAAAAGAGAAGGAATAGTTATTTGGGGGGTTTGAAATTTTCCATAAATCAAAGCGAACACTGACAAAGCAGGTTCATAAGGTAAGAATGAAGCCATTGTGGGGAAAATTAAGGAACAGCTACTTTTTATATAAATCACAGGTCCAGGCTACATTGGTTGAGGATTCCATGGGAACAGGACCATTTAACTACTTCAGGTGTAAAGGAATGATATTTGGGGGACGCTCACTTCTCCTTAAGGGAAACCAGATGTCCCATGTCCTTATTAACTCTTTCCTATCAATTTTCAAAATATCTGGCAATGGCCTTACTGACTGAATCTTTGAGGGCATGAGTGCCACTTACTCCAAATCCAATATTCGAAGTACATCCTGAGCCCAGCCATCCCTTATCAAAGGGTCCTGTAACTCAAAGGCTATCTGGGAAACCATAGGACTGTCTCTGCATAACCCAACAACCCTGTAAGAAAGATGACCGAGAATTTAGGCATTTGACTAATAAGAATAAGCCAGAGGTGGAATCCACCATGATCAACTGATTGACGTGTACTGCGCCAATGACAGGTAAAACTGACATCATGTTCCTCCTGAAATGATGCCCTGAGAGGGACACAACATCACTAATTTGGTGTTCCTGCCAGACATGTGTAACCTGAATCTAATCACATGGAAACTACCAGCTTAACCCAAGGTAAGGGAAATTCAACTAAATAACTGTCCTGTTCTCTTTTAAAAATCAAATTTATAATAAAAGACAAAGAAAGTCTGAGGAACTATTCCAGATTAAAGGAGACTAAAGAGAAATGACAATAAATGCAATGTGTCATCCTGGACTAGACTGTCATCATGACAAAAGTGTTGCTATAAAACAGCATTGGGACGATTAGTGTAATGTGCAGATAATCGATTTTGTTTTAGTAACAATACTGTATCAGTGTTAAAGTTCCTGAATTTCATAATTATATAGTTGTTTTGTAAGAGATTATCCTAGTTTCTAAAGGATACGCATAGAAATATTTTGAAGTTCATGATGTCTGCAACTTACTCTCAAAGGGTTCATAAAAAAGTTAAATAACTTACACATTGGTAGTGAAACAGATGCCTTAACAAATATTTTAAATGTTACTATAATGGTAAGAGTCAGAAGGAAAGAATACCTGAAGACCTGGAACATCACAAAGGAAAATTACGATTATCTCAAATAGCTGGGATTCTCATGATATTAATCATGCTATAAATATAAGAAAGATGAGTGTGTGTGTGTGTGTGTGTGCGCGTGCCCTGAGCATGTTGGGGGGTATCATCCTTTCATCTCAGATTTTTAAAAAGTAAAAGTCTTACATGTACTCACATTTCACAGAAGATTATTTCTTTTCAAATGAGAATTTAGGTGTTGGTTTCAATCCTGACACTTGCTTTTCTAAGAAGTCTTCCAGCACAGAAACTCATTTCCCCCTATGCCTTAGATGTCCTCCATCCAATTCCACTGGCTACTGTTAATAGTTAAAAGAAGAGACTCCTTAGGCTGAGTTATGAGTGAGCTAACATATTAGACTTACTTCATGCCAGACACTAAGTGCTTCACATATATCACTCATTTATGTAACTTTATAGTACAGAATGAGAAAACTGGGCTACAAAAAATTAAATAACTTACTCAAGGTCACAGAATTAGTAAGTGATAAAGATGGGACTCAAAAGAGTTGGCCTGGCTTCAGAGCCTTGCTTATAGCCAGTATGATGTGGGACCCCTTGCATGACTCTATAGTAATAGAAAGGGACCTCAAGACAGAATAGGTTTCAGTCACATACTTTGTTGATCGCTTAATTCACTGCTACAACACCTGTGTCCAGTAGGTATGAAGGCAATATCCAGGCTATTCTTGAAACATTGTAAGTCAAAATAAACATCACAAAGAAAAGAGAAAATAGAAAGTATTTTGAATTGAACCAAACTGGAAAAAACCCACCATATCAAAATTTTGTCAGCAGCTAAACCATGCTGAGTGGGTAATTTATAGCTTTGGACACTTCGGTTGAAAAGAAAGTAAATCTAGAATCAGTAGCTTAATCTTCCATTTCAAAAAGCTAGAGAAAAAGACTGATTCAAATCCAAAGTACAAGGTAGGAAATAATAAATATCAGAGTGGAAATTAACAGATTAAAAAAGAGAAGAATAATACCAAAGGTCAAGGAAACCAAAGCTGGTTTTCAGAAAGTCCCACGAAGTTGATAAACCTTTAATGGAACTGACCAAGAAAAAGAAAAGGGAGAGAGAGAGTAGGCACAAATTCCCAAATCAGAAACAAAAGTGGGAGCCCCAGCTGCTGTAGCTCATTAGATTGAGCGTCGGCCTGCGAACCAAAGTGTCACTGGTTCGATTCCCCAGTCGGGGCACATGCCTGAGTTCCGGGCCAGGTCCCCAGTAGGGAGCACATGAAAGGCAACCACACATTGATGTTTCTCTCCCTCTCTTTCTCCCTCCCTTCCCCTCTGTCTAAAAATAAAATAAATAAAATCTTAAAAAAATAAAGAAACAAAAGTGGTGTCAAACCTAGAGACCCCACAGAAATTAAGTCTTTTAAAGGAATATTCTGAACAACTTTATACAAACATATAGATGATTTAGGTGAAGTGGTCAAATTTCTAGAATAACACAAATTATTAAAACAGTCAAGAAAAAATTTTTAAAAATTCTTAACAGTATTGAAACACTAAAAAAATTGAATTAGCAATTTAAAATCCTCCCACAAAGTAAAGCTGCCTAAATGGCTTTATTAGCAAACTTTATCAAATATTTGAAAATAAATAATATCAATCCTACAGAAAATCCTTCAGAAAATATAGGAGGAAGAAACAATTACTAACTAATTAACTAAGGGCAGTCTCAAGTTGATACCAAAGCCAGATAAGCACATCACAAATAAACAAACAAAAACAAAGCAGCTATAGATCAATATCCCTTATGAATCAATATAAGAATATTTAACATAATACCAGCTAATTGAATTCAGGAATGTATTAAAAGAATTATGAATCATGAGCAAGTGGGATTTATCCCAGGAATACAAGGTTGGTTTAACATCCCAGAATCTAATAATCAATTCACCTAAAACATAATAAAAGTAGAAAGCAGGTCAAGAACCACTCAACAGATGCGGAAAGAGCATTTGGCAAAATCCAATGCTTATTTGTAATTAAAACTCTCAAAAAAACTAGGTATGGAAAGAAATGTCCTCAACCTGTAAAGGGCACCAATGAAAACTAACAGCTAATTTTATATTTAATGCCAAAAAATTAAATGCTTTCCCCCCTAACATTGGAATTAACGCAAGAATGTCTGTTCTCATCACTTCTATTCAACTGAATGTTCTAGTCAGTGCAACAAAACAAGACAAATAAACGAATATAGGCTAGAAAGGAAGGGATAAAGTTCTGTTTGCAGACATTCATTTGAAAATGCAAAGGTCCTAAAGCAGACAAAGTAAATTTGAAACTTTCAAAATTTGCATTTAAACATCTGCACATCCTATGAACCAGCAGTCCCACCCTTGTGAGCATACAGGGCGACAAAAGAATGGGTGAACAGATTAAGGCAGAGTCAGGCAATGAAATATTGCCCATTCACAGACAGGACTGAATTACACCTACACCCCACACTGATCAATCTTAAAAATTTTGGGTGAGCCCTGACTGGTGTGGCTCAGTGGATTGGGCATCATTCTGCAAATCAGGGAGTCACTGGTTTGATTCCCAGTCAGGGCACATGCCTGGGTTGTGGGCCAGGTCCCCAGTTGGGGGCATGCAAGAGGCAACTGATGGATGCTTCTCTTCCTCTCTTTCTCCCTCCGTTCCCCTCTCTCTAAAAAGAAATAAAATGTTTAAAAATATATGTTGGGTGAAAAATAAATCTAGAAGGCTACATACATAGTATGAAATTGTTTTTCTAAAATTCAAAAACAAGCAAAAGTAAACAATATGCTGTATAAGCATCCATAAAATATAATTATGTATAATTATATATGTATACCTAACTATATATATAGTTATATATATACATATAATGTATACATGTGTGTGTGTAAATGACAAACCCCCAAATTCAAGATAATGATACCCCTGGGAAGGTGTCCTGGGGGCCAGAAGACCTGGAGGCTTGGGGCCCCCAGTAAGGAAAGAGCATGAAGCATATGAATTATTGGCAATGTCCTAATTCTTTAACTGGATGATGGGTTCTCAGGTTTTCATTATGTTATTAAGCTTTAGAGTGTAAATATGTGATATAATATATACATTAAAATAAAAAATTTAAGACAAAATTTTATTTTACATAAACGAAAAATTCTATGATGTTATAATTTGTCATTCCTCGAGGGGAATTGCCTTCTTTCTATTCAACTGCATTTCATTTCTGAGAAATCATAGGGTTAACTGCGCATGGCTCCTGAGTCCTGCAATTATGCTGTGGGCTTTGCCAGGCCAAGAGCCCACCCTCTGGCACCTCTGATGGCTCTTCCTTGCTAGTCATCTCACTTGATTTCTTTTTTTTTCTCCCTTGGGTATTCAGAGGCTTTGTAATATTCCAAAATTTTCTGTGAGGATAATTTCTAGAAAAATGAGCTGCTGGGTTTAGAGAGCAAGCTAGTCACTGTAGGACTAGCAGAGAACAGCCTGGTTGACACTGTCACTTCTTAGGGGATCTACCCAGGCCTTGGGATCCCACCAACCACACCGCCCAAAGTCTCGATGGAAGGGAAACCAGAAAAACCATCTCCATCTCCATCATCTCCATCTTCATCTCCCCTAGCTGGGTCTCAGCCCTCCCTGGCTCCCAGCCTTGAGCAGCCACACAGCAGGGTCTCCTGCGTTCCTTGAACGCTGCCTGAGAACGGACAACAGTGGGTGCTCAATGACGGCCTGGCCCAGGCCAGCGCCCAGCCTGAACCTTACCCTAGCTCAGGACCCTAGTCCCACTCCCAAATCCTATATTTGTAAATAAAGTTTTATTGGCATACAACCACATTAATTCATTTACATATTGTCTATGGCCTCATTCATACCAAAATGATTGGTTTTGACAGAGACAGTGTGACCCACAGAGCTACAATATTTATTGTCTGCTCTTTACAGAACAACTTTGGTGACCCTCTCCCCCGTTCCCCAGTGCCCAGGACTCTGTGTCCACCTCCTAGGGGCAAGGCCCCAGTATCAGACCTGTTAGTGATGGGGAGGCAGCACATAGGGAGAGGTCATTGCAAACACCCTCCTCTGTTCTGCCTTTGGAAGACCTGAGTTTGAGTCTCCAGCCTACCACTGACTGTCAAATCACCAAATTTCTTTCTGCATCTGCACATCTGGAAGATGGAAAAGACCACATCTGTCCCATTGTCCTCTCTAGGTAAGGATCCCATGAAATGCTGTATGTCTGAACCTCTTCGACTGAAAAGCACAGGGTCTAGAGGGGTGGTTCTGAAACTTCAGCAGGCATCTGAACCACCTGGAGAGCTTGTTAAAACACTGTTTATTGAGTCTTGCCTGCAGAATTTTGTTTTGTTTTGTTTTATTTTATTTTATTTTTTTATCCTCACCCAAAGACATTTTCTTTTTCATTGTTTTTAGAGAGAGGGGAAGAGAGAGGGAGAGAAATATTGATTTGAGAGAGAAACATTGATTGGACGCCTCCCATATAAACCCTGACTGGAGATCCGACCCACAATCTAGGTATGCGCCCTGACCAGGAATCGAACGCTCACCCTTTTGGTTTGCAACCTTTTGGTTTCTGGCGTGAGGCTCCGACCAGCTGAGCCACACCGGCCAGTGCTTACCTACAGAATTTTGGATTCAGTATGTCCAGGGTGGGGATCTGAGAAAATTGCATTTCTTATAAGTTTGTAGGTTGTTCTGATGCCGCTGGTCTGGGGATTATGCTTTGGAAATGTCTACCCTAGATGAGGGAGTGGCTCACCACCATGTCTGCACATTAGTCACCAGGTGCCCAGGTCACATCCTAGAATGACTAAGTCAGAATCTCTGGAAGATTAAGGGGGATTCTGGGAGGAATATTTTCTTGTTTGTTTGGTACTATGTCATTTACAACTTTCACAAGTCAGATCAAATACAGATATACTGCAGATTGGAATGCAAAACCTATGTGAATTTTCAGACATTTCCTTTTTCCAATGAAATGTTTACTGCTTTGGGTTACATCCTGCTACCAAGGGAAGCCATAATTTATGTGAAAGTGTCTTGTATTTTGGGGGAAGCCAAGATGGAGCTGTACTATCACAGGTGATCCTTGTCTAAATCCCTCCACAGATCTGCATCTGATGCAGCCACTGATAGTCGTTCCAGGGCTACTTCCCCCTGCAACCAGCTGGGAACTTACTTCCTCAAAAATGTACTTGGATCTATTTCTTTCCTCCACCAGCCAAGCCACCACCATGGTCCACCTGCCCCCTGCCATGGCCTCCTAATGAGAACTCTGGCTGCCTTCTGAATTCCTTACTATTAACATAACGAGAGCGGTTTAATGAAATGTAAGTCTAATGGTGTCTCTCTCTTGACCCAAGCCTTCCATGGCTTCCCATTGCACCCAAAATAAAATTTACACTCTTTACTTGGTTGACAAGTCCCACCCACTGCCCACCTCCCCAACCGCATTTTCCCTTCTCTTCCAAACAGCTTTGACACCAGGACTCTCTCAGCTCCTGAAAGAACCCCAGCCCTTGTCCATTTAAGGCCTTTCGTTTGCCCCAACAGTCTTCCCTAAATCTCCTCATCCTTCAGGATTTAGCTTAAAAATATTACCCCAGAAGGCTCTACCACACACCTTTATCTATGGTAGACACTTCCCATACAAGTTAGGTCTCCACCATCTCCTCTTTCATGTTGTCCACTTATAATAATGATCACTGTTTGGAATTCTGTTTTCTTTTTTATCTTCCTTCCTCCCTCCTTCCTTTCTCTCTCTCTCTCTCTCTCCATGTATTCTCTAGAATCTAAGTTCCCTTAGAAAAGGAACTGAGTCATTTTGTTCTCCATGGTGTCCCCAAAACTAAACACACTTGGTAGGTGTACAGTAAATATTTATCACATTAAGGTTAGTTTAGTATTACTGTCAGCCAACCTTGACTTCTCTTGTCCACACAAGTGACATGACATGCAGGGGTTGGAACGCCCATGCCTACAGGGTCATCTGGGGACAGGAGTGAATGAGGGCCAGACCTCCAAGGGGGTGGCTGCCACTCATTCCTGTCAACTGTCACCATATTGCTGGATCTTTCCATGTTTCAAGAGATGCAGACAATCCAGATCTTACGTGATTTTAAGATCTTGGCAATTAAACTAAACTAAACTTAAAAAAAAAAAAACAACTCTCTGGGAGGCCAAACAAAACACATAACACATGTGTGGGCTAGGTGCAGCCCAAGGGCTGCCAGTTTGTAACCTCTACTGAAATCCAGATGGACGAAATCTATGGCCCTCTGATCTACCAGCCCAGTTACCCTATCAACGGGAGGAATGAGGTTAGATGTGGTTTGGCTTATCAATGTTTCCTAACAAAAGATAGTCCTTTGAACCATGAATTCCACTCTAGACTTCAAGGGCTGTAGGCCCAGCGACAGAGTGATCTCAGCCAGCCTGCTGTTTGCTAAGCATTCCTTCCCACCTGGTATGTGCCAAGGACAGGGCAGCCCTTTGGGCAGTGGCCAGAGATCAAAGCCTTAAGCCACACTGCTCCCGGCCAGTCCCCAAGCTGGCCCCTTCCTCCCTTCGCCCTCCCTGCCCAGGCCCCTGGAAGGGCTAGTATCAATCTTCGTTTTTGCCCCACCTTACCACCCCCATTCTGGCTCCCTAGAAAAACCTGCTTGCCCGAATGATACTACCTCCTCCCCGACAGTCCTGTCAGGGGGTGTTGCCCCCCAGCCCCTCCTCCCCAGTAGTGTCAGCGCTCAAGGTGCAGTGGTTTGGGTGGCGGCCAGCACTGGCTGTTGTGTTTTGTTACACTTTATTTTACCAAGTTTGTTTCATCACATATCTATCCATCCAGCCCTCTCTCCATCCATAAATAAAACATTTTCTTCTTTGATGCATTTCAAAGTAGATTGCAGACATCAATATACTTCCACTCTTTAACATGCACTTTGTTTTTATTCAATACTTGTTAATGTTTTTTTCTATTTTGAGACAAAATTTTCCCTTCAGTGAAATACACAGATCTTAAGAATATAGTTTGGAGGTTTGACAAATGCATACACCTGGACAACCCAAATCCTTATCGAGAGACAGAACATGACCATCACCCCAGAGAGTCCGCTAGGGCCCCTTTCCCAGTCAGCCCCCTTCCCGACCCCCAGGAGCAACCGCCGTTCTGACAGTTTCCCCCCGACGAGCCTGCCTGTTCCAGGGCTTCATATAAATGAAGTCGGGCAGCCTGGGCTTTTTTGGTGCATTTGAAGTTCATCTCAATGACGAATTTGCATGAGGCTTTGTGTGCTTATCCAGTTTCCCATTGATGGGCATGTGGCCTGCTTGCAGTTTGGGGCTATAAGGAGTAAAGCTGCTGTGAGCTTTCTCAATACAGGCATCGTTCATTTCTTGAGGGTGAGTGGCTGGGTCATGGAGCAGGTGCAGGTATCACTGCTTTTGATCAGAGTTTCCATTTGTTAAAAGGATATCAACCATCACAACTGACTATCTCCCGTGGCCAGACCTGCTTGATACAACCAGAAAACAAAACATAGACCTTGCCTTCAAAGAACTTGAAGTCCAGTGAAGGGGACAGACATGCACACGTGGTCACTTAAATGGCAACATGTGGACATAAGGCTCACCATCTGCTAGGGAGAGAATAAATGAGGAATCCCAGGGTGCCCTGTGTTTCGGCAGGCAGGGGCCTGGGTATCCAGGGGGGCTTCATATAGGAGGCTGCACCAGGAAGGGCAGGAGAGGAGGGAAGGGGAAGGAGAGGACATGTTAGAGGGGAGGACATGAGGAAAATTCGGGGGCGGGGCAGGGCCAGGCACATTCAGAAGACTAAGAGAAGATGAGCGGACCCGGCCTACCAGGGCCTGAAGAGAGGAGCAGCATAAAGTCAGGCTGCAGGTAGTCTGGGGCTCAAGTCATCGACTCTTCAGTTACAGAGTTTCAGGTTTTGAAGGGCTCTCCTCCTTCCTCTTCTGGGGCTCCATGAGCTGGGTTCTCGGTCCTTTTAACTTCTGAACAATACTCTAAATATCCAGACACCATTGTGGAATTGTAAAGTTTCTTTAGCTTTTCAGTTACAGAAAACTGAGACTGTCATGTCAACACCACTCTAGTGGCACTCCAGTTTCACTTTTTAGTTTTTCACAGGAGCAGCACAGCAGGGAGTATCTTATCCTGCGACCAAGTGGTCACTGTCACTGCTTCTTAAATGCCCCAGTTGGTGACTTTGGTGGCCCTGCTCTCTGCTGAGCTGCCGGTCTGGAGGTGGGGGAAGCAGGTTGACACCTATGATGCACATGTTCTGTCCTCAGAGGCCTGGTCCCTGAAACAGAGGGCTTCCAATGCACTGGCAGCAGCTCGGGCTCCCACACCACAAGAAGGAGCCCATGCATCCTGCGTTTTGCGTTCTTTCCTGGTAGGACCAGCCATCTCCTGACAAAAGCAAATGTCTCTGCTCCTTATAATCTGTGTCTATTTCTAGATGTAGCAAGGGCACTACCCTGGATAAAGCTTAGGTCTCTGACTCAGAATCATAAAGACATTCAAATGGCCTCAGGCAGGGGAAAACTTATTGACCAGATCTTGATCTTTACAGCAGATTCGTATGGTCCAGATCCCAAACTGGCCTCTGTGTGGGACCACAAAGTGGGCCACTGCGAAGGGAGGCACCCTCTGAGAAGCCAGGGAGAGGACCAGGTGGGAGTCCCCTGGGCACCTGTGCACCTGGGCACATGGTTCCTCTCTTCTTTCTTCATCTCTCTCTCTCTTTCTGTCTCTGTCTCTCTCCTCCCCCGCCACCCTCTCCTCTCTCCGCATTAAGAGACAAAGCTTGCTGAAAGGGCTGAAGGAGGTTCCAGGGGCACAAGTCTCAGATGTCATCATGCTGAATGGTGGGGAAAACATTGCCAGGGAACCCACAGCCAGAAGGCAGCCTTCAGGGGACTGCGGGGGCCTTCCAAGATTTCCTCTCATCTGCTCTTATAGGATGAACCTTGGAGGGAAAGGGACCAACTGCTTAGTTCTGGTTTTAGCTCATGCCCCAAGAAACCTGTGTCCTGGGCAAACCGAGACGGCTGGTCTCCCCATAAACAGCAGTGGTCCTATGAAACACTTTTTTGTGGATAAAGTATGGGTTTCTACAGTGTAAGTTAAAAGAATTCTGAGAGGCATGTGCTGACAGCTCCCAGACCACATCCAGAGCCACCTCAGCATCAAACCAGGCTGGCTGAGTGGAACACAGCAAACGTTCCTCTTCCAAGCAGGCAGTTAGTGAGCTGGAGACACGGGCCCTGCAGGCCCAGGAGATGTGACTGCTGGTCACAGAGATGGAGTCAAGGCCATGGGTTTCAGCTGCAAAGATGGTTTCTGGATCAGCTTCCATAGTCTTTGGTAAAGCAATAGATCTTAGATGGCTGTTTCATTTGCACATTTTAGGGGGAGCAAATGATTTATGCTCAGTGAACGTGATTCTCTGAGCTGCAGTTAGAGGTCAGGTCATTGTTGGCTTTTGGAGGGCTTGGTTCTGGGTTGGGTTGGTGGAATTTGTCACAGCCTCCCATTTGGAAGAAAGGACACAACTTTGGAGGGTGACTTGTTGCACCCCAAAGGATTAAAAGGAGACACCTCAGCTATGTGTGCAGTTTTTATTTCTGGAAGTTCATTCTCTTGTATGTCTGTTTCTCTCTATTAGATCTGAAGGATGAGAGTCTTGCATCATGGAAGCCATTTTTGTCCTTCAAATATGTGAGCACTGCTGCTCCAAAGAGACCACAGAAGCCATTGCTCAGGGACTGGGGCTCCATGTGGCTGGTCTCTTGAGCCACTGTCTTTCTGAGATGCCACTGAAGTTTGGGGTATTCCAGTGCTCTATGGGTGTTGGGTCAAATTGTTTGACACAGATTTCATAATGTAAAAACACTCGCATAGACGCCAAGTTCTAGGGCTTCCCTCCCATCTCTGTCTGCCCCCCGGCCTGCCTGATATTGCAACAATGCACCATTGACAATATCACCAATTGTTCCTTAAGGACGTGTGGCTGAGCTCAGTGCTGACGGCTCTCAGACAACTGTGGGCATCTGTCCTCTACCACCCATGCTCGCCAGGACACACAATGTGTTCTTCGTTATGGACTACCCAGGGGGTCTGAATTACAAGGAAATAATTCAACCTAGCAGACTGGGGTGAAATTGCCAACCAAAAGAACAATTTATGAGATCATCCCAACCTGGACATGAAATTAATTCCATACATGGTAACTCACCACAGACCACCTTGTTTAATTTTCTTCTTTCCTAGTAAGAGGATCTTCCTGCTATCATTTATGTTCCAGGCAAAATGAAAACAATACAACATCATGTAAGAAATTAAAATTATTTAAGTTTAAGTTACTTGAATCTGAAATACTAAAAGTTATAATAGTGGTCTGAGCTTTAAGCAAATTTCGTCTGTTATAAATGTGCTCATTTGAGTTAATAAGCATGTTTATTAATGATTATCACAATCCAGTTATAAAGGTGGACTTGTGGCTGGGATAGTGGAACCAGAACTTTCTAAGGCACTCGTGTCAAGCTCAAAGCCCTGGTGCAGAGGACCACACCCTCCCAATGAAATGGCATTGCCTCTGGGTTCCCATGAGACAGAAAGGAGTGTGCTCCAGGCTTTTGTCATCCTTCCCTGATCTGCCTCGCAGGGACCAGGATCCAAAACAGGTCATGGTTTCCTCCCTCAAGTAGCTGACGACTGAGATTTTGATGAAAAGTTAACACAAATGAAGCAATAGTAGAGAACTTCAGGCAGTGCCTCACAGTGGCCTCGTGCTCGAGCTAATGCCAGCCAGAGGGTTTGCAGTCGGCTGTGGGGCTGAGCCAGGTTCTCAGTGGACTGGGGGCCTGGGAGACTTGAATCAGTGGCTGAATAAAGCCACGACCATGCAGTTATTGTGATCAAGTATCATATCATGTGATTGAAATTAGCTCTCAATGTAAGAAAAAGCGGTAACTTAGCCAGGTGGGTCCACCCGGTCCTGATTTCTGGTCCTCTCCTATGGAGACTGACGAGGAGGAAACTGCACGCTGTTCTCAGCTGCCTGTGCGAAAATGGCCCCAGCCCCAAGGGGCTCTGCTCGCTCATTTGGTGAAGGCCCTTCTCCTCCAGTGGGGTGTTCCCAGCCCCTCTGTGCCTGGACCCCATACTGGAGACATTCCATCCACTGTTTGCACCTACAAGGAGACAGAGAGAGGCCAAAGAGGGTTCCAACCCTGTTTTGCTACTCATAAGGCACTGTGGTGAGGATTCTGTGCAGCAGGGATGGTAGCTAGTGGGTAACTTAAGGTTTGCTTTTGCCAGTTCACTCTAGCAACTGGGTTCAAGTCTATGGAAAATATGAATGAAAACTATCCAGTTATCTGCTGCTTCACAAGAAACCATCCCAAGGTGGAATGACAGAAAACAGCCATTCTTGCAGCATTTCTCATCATTCCATGGGTTGACTGAGCTCCACTGGATGGTACTTCTGCTCAACATCATGGCAGCAGGGAATGCGGTCACCTGAGGCTTTACTGGGCCACAACATCCAAGATGCCTTGTTCATGTGGTTGGCACTTGATGCTGCCCATCAGTTTGGAGCTCAGCCAAGGCTCTTGACCAAAGCGCTCAGGTGTGGCATCTCCATGTGGTTTGGGTTTCTCGCAGCACGGTGGCTGGGTTCCAGGAGTGAGGGGCAGAAGAAGTGACCAAGTAGGGAGGAAGAAGGAGGCTATATCCAGAAGGTTAGCCCTGGAACTGGTTCCGTGTCCTTTCCGCCAGGTTCTATTGATTTAGCAGTGACAGGGCCAGCCTGGATTTGAGAGGAGGGAAGGTAAACTCCACTCTTCAATGGGAAGAGAGACAATTTAATCCATCACTAAAACCTAATTATAGCCTTTCCATGTAAATCAACATATCTCAGTCTGTGCCCAAACATACCACATCCTCACCACCGTGGTCCCTTAATGCAGCCCTTACCAAGGGCACCCACATCAGGTTGACCTCCAATGGATTTTAAACCAATACCTTTTGCTTCACCTTTTGTGTCATAGCTCTGCTCTTGAGGCAGGAGCCCTATCCTCAGAAAGCAAATAAAAGCAGGCAGAGCTAAGGTCACAGCCCTCCAGAATGGAGGGCCAACTTACTGCCAAAGCGGGAAGGGGCTTCCAACTGGGATCACGTCTGTGGGCCACCTACAAGCAGGCACCCAATGGCCACCTGCAGTTTCTCCATTTTCAGAGGCAGCCAACACATTCCCTGGGCACACGTCACTGGAGAGTGGGCTGATCCAGCTGAGACTCGCTGGCTTGCAAGGTCCCTTGGCACTGTCTCCTGCAGTGACAACACCCAGGCAGCCACCATCTCTGCAGGAGTGGGCAGCGATTACTAACAACATAATCCTTTCCTCACTAAATATTTGGATATACATTACCAAATTGTTCTCTAGAAGGTTGTACCCCGTGACAGTTCTTACGTCTGTTGTACTAGTGTGTCGTGTATCTAGAAGATAATGAACTTAGGCTTTGCTTGAGGAGCCATCTAGCCCCTCAAAAAGAGAGTCAGGCTGCCCGTCCTTGCATCCTCCTCGTCCTCCTTCCTGAGCATCCACGGCCTCCTAGTACCAGATCTTGTGGGCTCTTTTCCTCTCTTTTCTTGATCACTTACTTCCTCATTGTGGCAGCTGACACCTTGACCACCCGGTCCTCCCCTGACCATCCTTGGCTCACCACTTCCATTCCGTCTCAGCATGAGCGCCTCTCTCTCAGCCTATGCCTTCAATGTTGATGCTCCCCAGTCTTTGATGAAGAGGGGTCTAGCTCCTTTCCTTGTAGTCAGACGATGAGGAAGGAGCAGTGACCAAACACCTTTCTGAAAAATGACTACCCATGTAGAAGGTTTAGGGGGATGCTGAAGAGGAAACATAGGATTTTGACTGCTCATTTAAAGACTTACCTTCAAAGAACACTGAGTCTTTCTCCACAACTTCCCATTTCCTCATTCTTCTCTAATGCAGCTTGGTTTCCTCAGCCACTTTACTTCTGAATCCAAATTTCAGATTCTTTCTATTGTCTGCCTCCTCCTACCCATTTAAATAATCAAGTCTCTTCCCTTCTTCGGGTTCCTTTGAAAACTTAGGAGTAAAGTTTGAAAGAAAATTAGACCCAGATTGCCTCCATCTCTACCTACCTCAGTTGAAAGAACCATAAATTTCCTTACAGTTCAAATCCACTCAGAATAACAAAAGCAGGGAAGTGGCCTTTGGTCTTCTGGTTCTATGGAAATCAGTGAGGATGGATGACCACTATATGGCTTAAATTTCTCACTGTTTATGCTGAAGTAAAGAAGGCTTTTAACAATATACTAATTTTGGAAGTGTTTATTTTTCTCCTAGGTAGTTTTATGACTCATTCAGGATAGCTTTGTGGTTCATCAGACCCTTGAAACTAAAGACTAAAAAGATTAAACAAAACTAAGCAGGACAGTACAGCCTTCATAAAACTGAGAGCAATCTGTGACATTTGGGAGACTGTTACTGTTACTTAAGCTCCACTGTTTTCACTTAAATGTAAGAACTGGCACATGATTCCAATGAGCCTTGCTCCCTGGGAAGCTACTGAGGCAGACACGATTGGGTTGTCTTGTAAAGCAGTGATTCTCTCTCCTGGTACCTACTCTGCCCTATTCCGCCGGGGTACGGGTAGGGGTGGGGCTGCCATATTTGCACAATGTGGGCCAACAGTGAGCACCTGGTCCAAGGTGGGCCAACCAGGGGTTCCTTTCTATGACTTTGGGAATGAAATCAAAAGAATGATTCAGGGTTTCTTCGGTGACTGTAAACTCGGGTTCTGTTGGTAGCCATGTTCTCTGACATGTGTACTTGTGAGGCAGGAGCCGATGTGGAGAGACAGATATGATTCACATGCTCAGAGGGAGGAGGGGAATTGAGAGTAATGCAGAAAGAGAGCTTCCTGGTTTCCCCACAGCCTTGAACTTCCTGGCTCCAGTGCATTTCTGCACTTCTGCCCTTGGGTTCTGGGGAATACCCCTGCAGCTTTAGAGTAAATTTCCCGTTGCTGCTTTGAACAGGTTTTTATAACTCTCAACCAAAAGATTCCTAATTGACAAAAGTGGTATTTTTCCTTGCAGATATTTGATTTTTTAAATTTCCATTTTAAACAAATAATTTTAATACAGGCAAACCACTGGTAGTAGAGGTACTAATGGTAATACTACGCATTTGGAGCTGCAAATAATTTTATAGATGTGGAAGCTGAGGCCCAGGAAGACTAAATCCCTTGCCAAGGTCACATCTGTGTCTGAACCACATCTCTAGACTCTTGAATCTTAATCCATGGCTCTTTCCTTAATACCCACTAATTTAGATTGAAATATTTTATTTACTTTCATAACTTGTACACTTTAAAAAATAGACCATATACTTCTGCCTTTTTAGGGTGAAAAGCTGAAATTTGAAGGTGTTAAATGACTTCGAGAAGGCTACACACGAACAGAAGCAGAACCAGAAGCTTGTTTCCAGACGGGAGGCTCCGTCCAATAGGCCAGACTTCCCTGTCCACACGCCGAGGTCACCCCTGACCTGGCTAGATTGGCAAACCCACCGAAGCAGGGTTTTTAAGAGTCATGCACCTATTCAACAAACATTTATTGAATACGTACCATTTTAAGGTGGGTGCCATTCCTGAGCCGGGAGTTACAATGACCGACCTCCCAAGTGTAGGTGAGCTCCAAGGGCTTTCTCTACGTACATCAGGGTTGGGCACGGGAGCTGGTCAGTGGACATGTGGGGT
This sequence comes from Mormoops blainvillei, assembly GCA_004026545.1. Classification (NCBI taxonomy): domain Eukaryota; kingdom Metazoa; phylum Chordata; class Mammalia; order Chiroptera; family Mormoopidae; genus Mormoops; species Mormoops blainvillei. Next base: position 174,525 of record PVJD01000256.1, read on the forward strand.
GTGTGGAGGTAAGATAAGATAGGCTACTGGAGGGAAAGCAGACGGTGGTTTTTTGACAGTGTCACCAGAATATAGCACAGTGCCCAAAGCACTGAGCATTGTAAGATGAGTGAGGGCACAAATAGTGATGACAGAAAGACAAGCTGAGGAACAACAAGCCGCGACGCAGAGGTCCTGAACTCAGAAGGTTCGATGCTCTGCATCCATTTCCTTGCCTGTCTTTCCCTCTGGCCAGAATGTGGGTTCTTTAGGGTGAAGTAGTTTCATTTGTTTATTTATTTTCTGCATTCCCAGCATACATCAGAGTGTGCTGGAGGTTCAGTCAAGAGAGATTTTAGTTAAGAAGTTAGGACGTAAGAGGAAGGCTTCCCCAACAAAGTAAGTTTAAATTAGCCTTGGCAAGGTGAGATGGAACTTGGGTCGTGTCTGCCAGAAATAGACAGTTGGGTTTGACTGAGTCTAAGGCAGTCTTTGCTTTGAACCAGGTATTATCCCTCCTTGTGAAGACACACATCTGTGATTGCGGAAACACAGGAATGCATCCGGGGGTGGGGATTGGAATTAAATCTGCTGCCTAGGGAAGGGATATAAATGCAGCAATGGGAAGATTGGGAGGGAAGGACAGTGGACCGGCATGGGTCCAGAGTCCTCTGAAATGAGGTTTTTGGGGGGCTTGCCATATTTTTGATTAAGAAATGCCACAGTCCCCCTGGGGTTAAAGGTTCAACAGTAATGCCATATATTACTGTGAGTGGCTACCTCTGTGTCATGTAAGCAGCAAGACTTAAAATCTATTTCTTCCGCAGGCTTATCTATCCCTTTGATAGATTGCTCATTTGTCCGTTTATTCAATGCATCATTTATATATATATCAAGAACCTATATCTTTATGGGGTAGGTTTGGAGAACTCAAAGACAAATTCACATATGATTTTGCCATTAGTGACTTCTCAGCTCTGTGTGCACAACTGTTATGTTTTCTACCATTCTTGGTCATATGATAACAAGTGGCTTGTGGAAATTAAAAGGTACAGGACACGTTCTGGGCAGGTGCAATGATAATTCACATGCAGTAGAATTTAAATACATATCAATTCAACTGGACCACATTTCCAGGGTCACTAGGAGTCCTGAGAAGCTCTGTATAATAATTTAAGTTTCTCATTAACCTATTTTTATTCTGTGGTGCAGAAAATTGGTTGAAGCTGTCCAAAAAAACAAAATAAAACAAAACAAAACAAAAAAACAAGAAAAACCCCCAAATCCCACTGTTGAGAATGTTTGTTTGCTGTGGAGAAGGACCAGGGCAACTCAGAGAGGTCACCCCAGGAAAGGGGAGGGACATCCTTGTCACAGCCTGATCGGTGGTGTCTCACCATTGATCTTTGGCAAGTTGCCCTGGAATGGGATAGTCAGATTTCCAAAGTGCAATATTATATTTCCAATTAAAATGTGAAAAACCAACCTTTTTCCTAACACACATTGGCCTCAGCACTGGGAAGTGACTACAAAGTCCAGTGCTGATTGAGGAAAGCTGAAAGCAGACACTGTAATTGATAAAGGAGATAAGTCAATCTGTGTCCTTTAAAGAATAATGAGTTCCATTTTTCATCAAGAAGATCTCCCTGTGCTGAAGAAACATTCTTTCAATAAATCTACTTAATGGTTTCCCCTCTAATGATATATAACATTGCGCTTTGGAACAGAGCGTCACAGCAAGTCCCCAGGAGGGACTGCAGGCCACCCGTCATTTGCATTGCTAATTTAGCCCAAAGAGAACCCAGAAAGGGCTGCTGTTCCCGGGAAATAGGGGAAGGCTCCCTAGGCCCTTCAAGCAGGTAGAGGGGATGGAATTTGGAAAAAATATCCTGGCCCTAACTCAAGATCCTTTGCAAATTTACATTCCCCGCCCCCGCCCCCCCCCCCATTAGGGATCCATCATTTCTGAGGATGACTGGAATCACTTAGCTCAGAGTTAAATGCTTCAGATACTTGGGTTGTGAGAACTGATTAGCTCTGTTTATTCCCTGTGCTCGCTGTTCTCCCACAGCCCTGTTTGGGCCACATTGGTGTTGTCTGGACTGTGGGCTACTGAAGGCGGTCTTTGTTTACTGCTTTTGGTAAACTGAAGACACACTTTAACGACCTTGCCTGCAGTGGTGCTGTCTACAGGCCTGTTCCCAGCCCACCTGAAGGCCTAGGAGAAGAAAGGGCCTGTCCCACAAGGCAATGAGTCAGGGCCCTCTGAGTCCCTGTGCTAGGCAGCAGGATGCGCTGTTCAACCTGGCTTAGCTTTTGAACCCCAACTCTACAAAGTGCTGTTATTTCCACAAGGCCCAAGCTTTATGTAACCAAACCTATTTCCTCCAAGGGCACCAGCCCTCCCAAAACTGGTGGACTTCCCCACATGGGAACCATTACAAACAACCCTGGAGTTATTTCCTTATGTTGCTGTTTGTTTATTCTTCTGTCGCGTGTGAGTCAGCCAGATCGATTTGTGGTGGTTTTGCTTGTGAAATCTTACATAATTATATTCCTATTGTCATGTTGGGTCAAGCAGTTAGACCGTATAGTGTTTTCTCATTTCGCAATGTCTGCAAATCAATAAGGAGAAAGCCTAACAATGAGATGACGTGAGCTGGTCAGGAACCCGGCTCCGAGTCACCCGGGAGGTGGCTCTGCAGTTTCGCAGATACGTATGGCTAGCGACAGGGACGTCCTCTAATGCCACTGCTGAGCAGGATGACTAGGCTGGGTGGTGGCCTTTGGGATGGGTTTCATTGAGGTGATGCTTAAGGGAATGAAAGAACGACAGTAACCACACTTCACACAGAAACCGACCAAATTTTTACTGCATTTGCTACACGCTGGATCCCGACATGCTGGCCCCGAGCGCGGCAGACTACAAGCCGGCAAGACTTTGATGGCTCCTCCCACAGGCTCTCCCTTCCCCGCCAGGGACACTGTTCATGTTGGTCCTCCTCACTGTCCCACGTCCAGAGGCAGTTATTAAAAACACTCTTGATGCAAACAGTGAGTGGCTACAGGACACAAATGGGTAAGTGCGATTTCTGCCACAGGACACAGAACCCAGAGAAATGGTTTGTAGAGGCAAGACGCCTCCTTGGTGGCTAAGAGAATCACGGAGCTCAAAACACACAAGTGATTTGTTGTTTAAATTCCTGGAGTATATTGAAACTAGTTGTTCCTAACATTATTTCATAGTTTTAATTAAATATCTGACCTGATTTAAACCATGTTTGTTTGCATACATCTTTGAGTAGTGTGCCTTAAAGTTATTCATGTTTATATAGAATGAAGATTACAAATATCTGCATAAAAAGAGAAACTGTGTGACTCTATATGAAGACAACGACCATCACATTCCACAGCACATCATCGGTTAATTTTTGAATCGTCAAGCATTATTTAAAAAGAGAGAGAATATAACTGAACACAAGTGCCACGACGAAACAATCGTAACAATGGAACCAAACCCAATTTCTCTATTGATCATTTAAAAGCTTTACCTCTGTTTCTAACACTTTTCATTAACTGTTATTTTAAGCTCCAGTAGCAGGATCAGATTTCTGCTGCCTCTGGACAAGTGAGTTATGATCTGATCTCAGGTTCCAAAGGAAATGCGCCAAGTTTTATTTTTCCCCAGTTAAATAAACAGTACTATGTGTATTATCTCTTACGTTAGAATAGTGTTGTCTTCACATAAGACTCAAATAATGGTATTAGTCATTCATTTCCTTGAACACAGACACCCTCATGCGTGCTGACAGGTTTATAAGGATGCGGTGGCAGCGTGGTTCTGGGAGCTGCTAGATGCCGGTCTTTGATTTCTTGCAGTCCTGAGCGGCAGAGCCTGGGTGTGTCTGGTTATTGTCCGCTTTCTCTCCCAGATGCTGGACTTGTCTGGAAGATTAATACATTAACAAGAGCTGAGGGTCCAGGGTTGCACATCTTCGACATGTTTATTAGCAGATGGCACACAGGATTCAAAGGTCACCACCAAAGTGACATTTTAAAGTGAAACAACAATATTTATGTTCAGATAGTCTACTGATGAGATCATGTGGAAATGGTTTTGATTAAATTAGCTTATAAATGGTTGTCAATCTATAGACAACTTAAAATGCCATGTCTGTTTACCAAATGTTTTCTTCTCGCACTCTCACCTTTAATGGCCAAAGGCTGGTTTGGGGGGTGCTTCTCTGACTGTAGGGTTGGCATATCTGGGTGTTATAGATGTATATGTATTCTTTGTATTCTAAAAAATCTTACCTCCTGTGCATGTTCTAAAATCTCACCTGCTGTTATTGCTGCTCTGAAAGAGTTTGGATTCCACTATGTAAATATAATTGCATTCAATTTCTTTACTATGAATTTGGTCCTTGTAGAGACCTAAAATTCAGTCTCAGACAAGACCTGATATCCAATATCATTAAAAAAAGAACGATGAGCTGGATTTTAGAAATACTGACTAGAGCTGCATTTTCGCCTTTGAAGCCCTGGGGAGCCACACTTCTGTGGCAACATGTGCTTGTGTTTCATACAACAATGTGCAAAACCAAATGCAGCCACAGTGAAGGAGAGTCGCCTCTCAACTTCTTTTTCTTTCTCTTTGCTGTGCCCACAACTTAGCAGGAATGTGAGTCAAAATTTTTAACTCAGAAAATGGTTTGGCCAGAAAATTCTCAACAGTGTGAAGTGAACACAAAACTTTGTTAGTTTTGCAAGTCTCCTCAGTCAACAAAACACGTCAATATTTCCAACAAAGGCATTAAAATGCAGAAATAATGATCAATTTGTAGATTAACACTTTCACAGTCATATTGTAGGAAATGAATATGATCATATATACTGTTTCTCATTTATTTACATTTAATTATATTATGAATAATTTTATAAAATATAGATATTAGTTTCTTGAGTTTTTACCTTATTATGATCTATATTTTATTTTTTATACAGTGACAAAATTATAAATTTAAGAATACATTGGAAGAATTACTCACTTTTCAAGAGAACCTTTTTCAATATTCATTGTCCCTTCCATAGGATCCAGTCCTTGCTCAGAAAATTGTTTCAAGGCACTTAAAGCTGCCTAAAATGAAAACAAACACAAACTAACAAGGTGATCCACTCACTGGCTTTAATGAAATAAACAGGTAACTGTAAAAGAAAGTCGAGATATTTAGTAAAAACTATCATTTTCATTAGTCTAAACAAATGGTTTTTTGCATCACTTAGCAATGTCACATTTGAAAGCCTGGATTATCACGGAGCAGTGGCTACACTAGGAGAGCTTTCTTTTTGGTGTGTGCTAGGGGAGGGGAGGTGGTGAGAGGAATCGCCACAAGTCTTGTGCCTTATCCCTTATCCATAGTTTCGTAAAATCACAATGTTTTATCTGCAAATGCATTGTAGAAAAACCTCTGTAAGCGTAACATATTTTGATGATGATGTTGCATAATTTCTCTTCACTTTACTGAAACTACACATTCTCTTCCTTTAGATGTGAGAACATCAGACTTTTCCATCTTGGGTACTCTTTCCAAAATTAGCATAAAGGTATTGTTTAATTTTATAGGCAGTGGGCCCCAACCAAGCCATGAAATGTGAGCAGAGAAATGAAGATGCTTGTGCACATGGAGAGAATGGTGTGATGTGCCCTGCTTCTTCCCCCTCCTCCCGGGGCCCTGGCGAGGCAGGCCTGGCCATGGCAGAGCCTTCCGATGTGTTGATATGCCCGAGATGCGTGGGACGCTAAAGGATGTTGACAGGCTGGTGGAGCCTCGCTGGATAGCTGGGAGGCACCAAAAATGTGATGCTGATAAGATCTACATAACTTGTTGACACTCTTGTGCATGTTCCAAACTGTTATTTCTTTAAATAAGAATTTTGTTCTTCTTTTTCCCTCCCCTGCACCCCACCACTTTTAAGCTCCATCAGAAGGGCTTTGTTGCATCTGAGATAGGTGTGAGCAGCCAGGGGTGTTTGAATCTGGGAGATCCTGCTGGGTCACCCTTTGGTCGTCTGTATCTTCACCACAGCCTTTGAAAAAGAGCTGACTTGCAATTGCCCAGACTTTTATCTACCAAGGCCCCCTTTGGGGTAGCTGACTAACAGCATGATCCCTTTTACATTTCCTTATTCACAATATACTTTTTGGCTTTTAGGTTAATAGTTAATAGACTTTATTTTTTTGAAAGCAGTTTTAGGTTTATAGAAAAATGGAGGAGGCAGTGACAGAGTTCCCATATGTCCTTCCCCTACCCCAACAGTGTCACCTATTATTAGCATCTTGCATTGACGCAATATGGTTGTTACAAGTAAGGAACCAATGCTGATACATTATCATTAACTGAGGCTCACAGCTGACATTAGGGCTTACTCTTTGTGTTGTACAGTCTATGGCTTTTGACAAATGCATAATGTCATGTGTCTACCACGACAGTGTATTACGGAATGGTTTCACTGCTCCAACAATTTCCCGTGTTCTACCTGTTCATTCCTCCTCCTTAACTCTCTCGTCATCCCCCTTATCCTTAACATCCCCCTTAAGAGCCTTTATAGCTGCCTTTTCCAGAAGGTTATACAGTTGGAATCATATGGTATGTAGTCTTTTCAGACTGACTTCTTTCACTTAGCAATGCGAATTTAAGGTTCTTCCATGTCTTTTCATGGCTTGATACCTCATCTCTCTTTAATCGCCAAACAACATTTCATTATATGGATGTAACACAGTTTGTTTATCCATTTACCTATTGAGGGACATCTTGGTTGCTTCCACGTTTTGGGTGATGATGAATGATGCTGATATAAAATATCCATGTGCAGATTTTTGTGTAATATTTATAATATTTTTCTCCCTTCTCTCTTGGTCTTTCTATGTTTTTAATTCACAACTGCTATATCCAACCCAAAGTAATAGTATGCCCTTTCCTTTTTTTTTTTTTTAGACTACTCTTCCTTTCAGATCTCCAAACTGATCTCCCTAGTTCAGATGTGTTGATGTGAATGTCCATTCAGGTCTGCAGTCCTGGCCTGGGTCCGTGGAGACGGGGTGGGGTGGGGCATGCTCAGGATCTCTGTTGTCCCCATTATCAAACCCTATGAACCTGGAGTCTTTAGGGATGTCAGTGCCCTGCCCCTCTAACACTCCTGATCTTGGTCCATGCTCATACCACACGGCAGCTGGCAAAGGTGCTGGTGACAGGTGGACACCAACCTCAGCCGGGTGGGAACAATGTGGCTACCTCACTGGGTACTGTTATGAGTTGAACCGTGTCTTCCTCCCGATTCATATGTCGAAATCCTAATCTCCAGGATCTCAGAATGTGGCCTTATTTGGAAATAGGGTCATTGCAGATAGAATCAATTAAGATGAAGTCATAAGGTAGGGTTGGCCCTGATCCAATGTGACCAATGTCCCTATAAAAATGGGAAGTTTGGATATAGACACACACACACAGCAAGAATAGTATGTGAAGAGGAAGGTGAAGGCTGGAGTGAGGCGGCAGGAGCCAAAGAACACCAAAGATTGGCAGCAAACCACCAGAAGCTAGAGAGAGGCCTGGCACAGGTTCCTGCTCTCAGTCTCAGAAGGAACCAACACTGCTGACACCTTGATCTTGGATTTTCAGCCTCTAGAACTGTGAGACAATAAGTTTGTGTTGATGAAGTCACTCATCAACACTTTGTGGTACTTTGTTATGGCAATTCTCACAAACTAATACAGGTTCACCATAATTCCCCTTTAAGGATATTAGGACCCCTTCCTCCCTCTCTCATGTTTCACTTTATCTTTTTATTGTAAAAATAGTTTTTCATTACAGAAAAATGATAATATGTAGACAAGCAAAAAAAAAAGTGAAAGTATTCATGATCTTACCCACCACTCACAGCACAGTGTCTGCCTTCCCATGCCCTTTGCTATCCCCTCTCCACGCAGGCATACTGTGCCCTAGGTCATAGCTCGATGCTGTTGGCTAACCTACCCTCTCCTGGGGACAGGAGCAGCTTCCCACAGCAGCAGAAACGTTTCAGTAGCACTGTTCTCCCTGCCTGCGCAGTGCCCGCTGGCTGCACGTGCCCTCCTACATTTAGCCAATCCCTACTGTTGGACCTTCCGGCCACTTCCAGTTCTTAAGGTGTTATTAACACAGCACCAAGCTTCCCAACAGTTAAATCTTTGTGTACCATCTCAATAATTTCCTTATGGTAAGTTCCTAGAAATTGAATTTCTGTGCCAAAGAGCAAGCACATTTTAAAGACTGGTCTCTCTGCCCTCAGTGAGGCTGTGGTCACACCAGCAGTGTGAAGATATCTGTTTCTCCGAAAACTTCTGGAATTACCTCTCAGAACTACTGTGTGGATCATTCGAGATTATTGTCATTTTATGGCCCTGCCTTCTTTTTAATTTGTCCATCCTGATCATTTACTTTATTCAGTAGAGCTGGCTTTGAGTGAAGTTTGTTTCTTTCAAAAATTAATTTCCCCTCAAAAGACCTAGATTTGGACAATTCCCCTCCCCCCAAAATAAATTTTCAGAGAGATCTGACTCTTACATAGGTTCAGTTAGCTGACCAATGAGGTCTCTTAGGTCCTGAAATGTGGAGGTGGCTGGGTGGCCTTCTTGGCGACCATGCTGAGAAAAGTCCTGTAGGTGTGGGCATTCTTGTGGGCTTGTTGCATGAACCTGAGCTCTGCAGCCTCGCCTCAGACACCTGTGTGAGAAGTGAAGAGCCAGGCCACTCACTATTGAGCTCCAAAGATCAAGCCATGCCTGATCTTTCCAGATAGCACAACATCATGGGGCGGGTTAATGGACTTAGAGTTCTTTGTACACTCAACAGCTTTGAACAAACAAACAACTATTTTGTTCTGATCCATTAATACATGAATCATTGGTAGGAATATAAGTTTTTATCAATTTCTTCCCAAATGGATCATCACAGAAAGCTGTTCAGTGCCTGGAAATTTAAATGTGCAGTCTGATATTGCTGAATGAGACCCTTGAGTGCCCCAGGGCTTCTTGGTTCTGATCTATTCCCAACAAGGCCAAAATGACAACCAAAACCAAATTTTTTTTTTAAATTAAAAAAAAATCATGTATAAGCTAATTGTAGCCCATCTTCATGAGTTACTTTTGGAATATTTGGTTCCCAGAGTTTCCTGAACACCAGGAACCAAATTTCTTGCTTCACCAAGTCCAAGACCTGCTGACACCTGCTCTCTTCCATCCAAAAGAGATGCACCTATGAGACAAAGACCAGGTCTCAGGTAGCAGGTTCAATATTTCAGATCTTGCAAAACCTCCTAGATAATTTTATCAACATGTCAGGCAGGTCCCTGGGCACTGTCAAAATGTCTGTCATCACTCAAAGAATGTCCTTCAGGCTAGAATGGCGGTGTGCTCTTTCACTCGATGCCACGGATGGATTTTCAGAATTCCTGTGTGGCTGCTTCCCTCCACAGGTATGCTTAAAGGTTTCCAAATAGCATTCTTTTATCTATTTCATGAGATAATTCAACCCACATCTTATTGATAACCCTGACTACAATCACTTATAAATATGAGAAGACTTCTTGTTAATTTATAAAAGGCAATGAAGACAATTTATCTTCTCTGTAAACAGTAAGAGCTGCCACTTCATGCGCATCATGCTCGGCTGCAGTCGTGAGACCAGGCTCTTTACCTGGTGACCTCAGATGTTAGCCTAGCCCAGCCAGGTGGGTTAGACTACCCATCAGGAATTCAGCAGCCTCCTCAAGGTCACACAGCTATTAACTAGCAAGCAGAGGTTTGAAGCCAGCCCTCATTCTCGATCACATCACTTTATTGCATCTAAACTGAAACACTTCTCACATTCAGCCTGCCCAATCTCAAAGCAGCTCCTTCAACATCCTGATTGAAAGTCACTCTTAACTACATCTCTTCCAATACTCATTCTATTAGTTATTTCCCATAATAACTACTTGAGGTAAGCTCTAACAATTATCTTCATTTTCTAGAAAAGGGATTTATTAATTTGTGGGATCACATAGTCATTTTCCAGCCTCCAGCCTTCTTGTAGACCCTGGGTTGACTTCTGAGGTTTAGTTCAGCATTTTGGTAACACTTGCAATTTGGGCTAAAACTGAATTGTTACAGTAATTATTTTGTCACTTAGAATTACCCAAGGACATGATTCTCTATTTCTTAACCTCCTGAGAGTACCCAGTCTCTCACTCCCTTCCTTTGCCTCCCTCCTCCCTCTGTTGTCTAGGAAGAGTTCTCATCTGTCGCCATCCTGGGATTGCTGGCAGGAGGGAGACGCAAGTTTCAGGGTTTGGCTGGGGGCGTAGGATGCAGGGCACACAGCGTGAGGAAGTGCTGAGATTGCAAAGGTGAAGTGGACAGGCAAAGGAAGTGAAAAGTTTGGGTGTGATTCAGAGTGAGTGTGAGAAGCCGAAAGGAGCTTGGGAAAGTGAGGCCAGGCAGAGGCTGCCCACCAGGTGCCTCCTCTTACAAACAGATAATGACAGGTCACTTGCCCGGCTGCTTCCTCCCTTACCCTGTCAGAGCCCCACCCTCGCCCCGATCTGCCATCCGCTCCTCTCCTAAAAAAGGCGCCTTACAGATTAAAAAATTCCATGGAGTGAGCTGGAATTTTGCTTCCCTTTCCTACAGCAAAATGCCCACAACAATAGGATTGTGCACGGACACCCGAAATAGCCACTTTTCATTTAGCAAGACCCAATTACCAACCCTTTCAAAGAACAATGTACGATGGAGTGGCTTTTATGGATAAACACTAAAATTTAACAGTCCACAAAAATGCTTCACTCTGTACTTCCAAGTCCTTCCAGAGGACAGTAAAATCAACAAAATCCCTGTGTTTAAACTGCAGGAACTGAATCAATTGTTACTTGCTAGAAGCCAGGTGCTTAAAAGAAATTAAGAACATATTGTAAGTATGCTACATAATATTAAATGAGGACACTTTGTGAGGGAAAAGTCAAATAACCTTCATTTGGGGAGACACATGGAAAGCCTGATGAAGGAACAAGTTCTGCATTATCTATCACTGGAGGAAAGATAGATAACAAGACACTGTCTGCAGCTCCCCCTTCAGCAGGGACAATTTGCTGTGTGATCAGCGTGAACTAACCTTGGGGAGCTATGGGCAGGAGGTAAATCTGTGTTCCTTAATGAGGAACATCCTGAATGATCTTAAACCCAAGTGTGTAATTTCCCACACCCAGAATTCTCCATTTGGCTTTGGCCATAAACAAATAGACAACTAATGATTTCATTTCCAAGGTCAGAAAATGTTCTCCTACCAAATCAAAACAAACTCACTCAGCACCCACTTGTATGATACCCCATCTACCAACTGGGATCGAAAATTTTAGCTCTATGACAATTTATATGTTGTGGGATTATTTTTTTAAGGTATATTCAAAGCAGCACATGCAGCTTCATTTGAAAGGAGAAAAATTAAAGTATTTTAAAGAAATGAATGATATTTCCCTTTTTCTTCCTGTTTTCTTCAGTTTGACATTTGTATCCATGTGTGTGTGCACATGCACATGTTTCCCTTAGAGGAGAGCATCTGCGTAGATACACAGAAATATTTTTGTCCCCAAAACATTTTACAACTCTTTTGTTAGTAAAGCCCCTCAGGTTCTAAAACAGATGTTGCCACCATTTCATGGATCACTTGTTTTGTGTGTAGTTACAGCAATGCCAGAAACATGACGCCCGTAAGACACTTTCCATGCCTATTGGTTGGTCTTGGTTTGCACGTGTGTGTGTGTGTTTACAGAATGGAGGTGAATCTTTCCAGCCATCTCTGTAATTTCTAACTCTCCTCTTGTCAATCAGCAAATTGTGTTGAGACCCACATGTATTCTCCCTGCTTCCTTCTTCAGGAATTAATAGTTTGGAATGGTGGTGTAGCAGTATTAAGTCATTCTTTGAGAGATAACAATGGTCTTCATTAGCAAAATGTGACTCTAAATTCATCCTCTCATGACACAGATCTTTTGGAGTTTTTGAATCCAAATTCAATCTGATGCCCCGTAGATCTTTCTATTTCCTGTTTTTCCATTTCAACTTTTCCCACTGATTTCACAGCCTGAATCCCAGAAGCAGACGGCTGTTCCCATTAAAGTCAATGGTGACCACACATGTCCGAATGTGGCCTTCATTCTTAAGTAAGGGTCCAAGGGTCATTCTGTTTTGCCTACAATGCTTGCACCTGTGGAACTCCTCCTGGGAGCGGATCTAAGTGCTAGATTCATTTTAGAAAACACCAGTGGTCAGAGATGTGGCTCATTAAATGAGTCTGCTTCAGTGAGGAAAAGATAGCCTTCAAATTGCAAACACCTTCGTTTGCAGTTGAGCACTTTCCTACCTTTTATTCCAATGATCTTTGAGACTGACTCTATATTAAATTATCAAATGACTGGAAAGCCAGAAGGCTCTTCAGTAAGCCTTCAGTCCTATTGCCCAAAGAATGTGAATTTTAATGTTTCTAAGTTATCATTTTCTTGTTTTGAATGGTCTATAACAAAACGCTAAGTCTATATATAAAATAAGAGAAACCAAAAGGAGAAAATCTTATTTTTAAGTTTTATTGCATTATAATAGAATCCTCAGTCTATTACATGCCAGAAGACTCCAATGATAGGACTTTAAAAATAAAATGAAAACAGGATGATACCGAGCTTTAATGAAACCCCTTGCTGTCAGCTTTCTACTAATGTCATTATAGCTCACAAGTTCAATTTATGCTTCCATAATCCTATTGGTTCAGGCATTTTCCACAAAATTGGTGCTTTATAAAATGGCTCACTGTTGGAACAAAAGGCTGTCAGCCTGCAAAGGTGATGGCTACTCATTGTAAAAAAAAAAATCAGGGGCGGGGAGGCAATGGTGGCAGACATAGAGGGTTTAGGCAGCCTGCTAAAGCAAAGAACAGGAATTCTGATTCTAGAAAGTGGGGAATTAGTACAAAATTGGGCACTTGAACTACAGACTTAGCCATCACCTTCATTTCTTGGTCAGGATCTTAGGTTGGATAATCCATGTAGCTGTCAGCCTTGGCAATAATAGTCAAATTTACTGCAGGATCAACTGTGCCAAGAAATGTTGCCAGGGTGTTTAGAATAAACTCAAGCAGTGGCCTCCATGTTGCCATGTCTTCCTCCAACCATGATCTTTTTGTTTACCAACATCATTCCTTTTGAAATTCCTGTGTTGTCCTCTATTTAATTAGAGGACTTTTAATTCAATGAAAAGTTCCCTTTGTAACGGTATTTTTGACGTGGCATTGATACAAAGCAAGCACGACTCGGCACTTGGCAAGGTATTGCCCCCAGAGCAACCATGTCCTAATTCCCAGCAACACAGCACGTGCACCACCTCGCTCAACGACAGTGACTTTGCCAATGGGACTGAGGTATGAATACTGAGATGAACAGATTATCCTGGATTATCCAAGAGGCTTCAGTCTAGTCATACCTTAAAATCAGAGAACCTCTCCTGGCTTTGGTCAGAAAAATGTGGCCAGGAAAAGATGGTCAAAGAAATGCAAGGTTGTTCATTCTGAAGACGGAGGAAGGGAAACACAGCCATAGAATGTGGCAGCCTCTAGAAGGTGGAAAAGGCAAGGAGAGCAGTTCACCCCACCCCCTCAAAGAACAGCTGACACCTTGATTTTAGCCCCAGTGAGACCCCTCCCTGTCTGACTTCTGACCTACAGAACTTTAAGATAATACATAGTGTCATGTTATAGCAGCAAAATAAAACTAATACACTTTCCCTGTCATCTGATCAAGAAAGGGGAAAAGGCATGGCATTTGGAGTGTGGTCAGGCTGTGGTCAGGCCTGGATTACAAAACCGTCTGCACTGCAGACAGGCTGTGTGTCTTTTTGCAGTTTCCTGTAACTCCCTGAGCCTTTCTCATCACCTGTGAACTGGAAACTACACCACTTTCTGCATTGGGCTTTTCGAGGGGTTAATGCCTGGCTCACAGTGGTGTTCAATACATGAGGGCTTTTGTTACACATCTTTCTCTGTTGAGCCCAAATCTAATCACAACATTCTTTATACTCTATCTCCATGTTAATTTATGTCCAGTTTCCTATGCATTTCTATTATTTTTTTCTAGCACATTGTTCACCCATCTCTCTTCCTAAGAGAAGCCTATTATTATGTCTCTTCTGTAATGAAAAGTCATGAATTATTTCCAGCCTCAGAATAACTTTCCATATCCTTGGCCCGGTGTTTAAGGCTCTCCATCAGCTGGCTCCATTCTACCTCACAACCTCATTTACCATGCTTTCATTACAGCATGTGGCCTGCAAAATGGCAGTCACCAGCCTCAGAGACACCTGGCAGGTGTCAGGGTCATCAGCCAGCTCCCTGACCGCACACCAATATTTCACAAGCCTTGTCCTGGTTGACCTCCTGTCTGCTGGAGACATTTGAGTCTTTTCAACTTACCAGGCTGGACGTCCCTGATTCCCAGCCTGTCTCCCACCTAGGAATTTCTGACAGCCCTTGCCATTTGCCTCCCTGAACTGTGAATCATCTTCGACGTGTTTATGTCCTGTCTCCCAGGTAGTTGGTCAACCCTTGGCTGACGGAGACATTTTCCTGTTTGAAATCATCACAAGTTTACAGGACATCTTCAAGGAATATTCTTTGATAAATTATCCATCAGTTTCCATATGAAGCAACCCCAGACAGGCAAGTGTTAGTGGACCCCTTTCCTGTTTCTGTTTTTTCTCTCTTCTCCGTGCCATCAACCTGCATGTAGTCTGCCCCTGCAGCAATGCCAAAGCTTCTTTCCATCGAGGTTCTCTCTCCTCCTCTCACGCCCGCACCCACAGGCTCCATGTCCAACATGCCATGGGGTAAACAACCCTGGGAAAGCGGGACGGGGTGGTATATACCCATGGGAGAGAAGGTTCCCCTGCCCCACAGTTTACTTCCAAGGAATACAGGTTACGGTTACCATTTATCGAAACATCAGTCATTTGCACTTCAGCATTTGTTACATTTGAGGGTGGCCACCAATGCTTCACCCTTCCCGAGTCAGTGTGAGGTGTACACAGGAAGTGTCTGTAGAACCGCACCTGGGAGGACCCCACAGTGGAGAATGCCTAAGGCCTTTGAGGTGGCACATCCTTAAACAGAGGACCAGAGTGGAGCCTCCTGTGCCTGAGGGGAGTGTGGCTCTGCAGGGCAATCAGGGCTGGATACTGTAGCAGGGCGGGGCCCGGAGCTGACCTTCTCTGTCCCCAAAGTCTCCTTAGCCTCTTACCGACACCTGATTTATATATGTGCGTATGTGTTCACTTTTAAAAATAAACGTTATAAACATTCACAAAAGTACAAAGAACAGTGTACTGAACCCCACATACCTATCACTCTGAGCAAGAGTTATCAGTATTTTGCCAATCTTGTTTCATGCATCTTCATGTTTGTCTTGTAATATTCCCAAATATCAAATGATACACCCCATTACCACACTTACCAAAATTAACAATAAATCCTTTCTATCATCTCAATATCCAAGTCATGTTAAACTTTCCCTGAGAGTCTCAAAGATATTGTTTAAAGTCACTTTTCAAATCTCTATCTTAATAATTCCCGCAGTGCATTTGATTGATCTTTTGAGATCCAGGAGTCCTATGGCAGGCAGAATAATGACTCTCAAAGATGTCCTTGTTCCAACCCCCATATCTGTGAATGTTACTTTACAAGAGACTTTGCAAGTGTGATTAAATTAAGGACCTTGAGATGAGTCAATTAGCCGGTGAGTCCAGTCTAATTAGGAGTCCCTGAAATTAGAGAACCCCTCCCAGCCCCAGTCAGAGATTGAGGCATGACGATAGAAGATGCGTCAGAGGGTGTGTCTTTACTCACTTTGGGATGTGGAAAGCATATAGAAGATGGAAGAGGTGAGGACACACGGATTCTCCCCCAGAACCTGTAGAAAGGAACTCAGCCCTTCCAATGCCTTGATTTTAGGCCAGGGAGACTGCGTCTGACTTCTGACTACAGAACTGTAAGACAGTACGTTTGTATTATTTTAAACCACCATTCCTTCGACAGGAAACTGACAGTCACTCTGAGGAGTAAATGTGTGATGCCAGATTCTTTCCTGAGACCAGGCTGGTGCTGGACCTGAGAAGGAGACACAGGGCATGACTGAGGTGCCCAGGAAAGGGGAGCCTGGGGGCCTGAGGAGAAATGGGGCCAACTATGCAGGGTGGCCCCATCAGATGCTGCTGGTGGCTCCCTGTCACCAGTCCGGGCAAGAACAGAAGAACCGCCCATACCTCTGAAAGCAGGTTTTATACCAAGACCCAGTGACTCATCGCATAAAACCTTTGCAGACCTGGCCCTTTACTTGGGGACCGAGGTACCTCTCCCCACTTCCCTCGTTACACTCTGCACTGGGCTCCTCTATGTTCCTTGACCACAAACTCTTTCTCACCTCGGGGATTCATGCTGGCTGGTCCCTATAGCTGTCTCTTCTCATGTCAGCACTCAGATCTCAGCTCTGGGGAGGCCGCCCTGATCATCCCACCTAGAGTGAACCCCGCCAACACCCCCCCAACCCCGAACAAATCACATAACCTTGTTCGTTGTCCTCATAACACTTGTCACAATCTGTGGCTCTTTCCTAGAGGGAAGGGCCTGGTCTATCTGATTCACAACTGGGTACCATCATTCATTCCACAGATACTTATGAGAGCCAGGCACTGGGAAAACGAGGTGAGCCCACACAGTCCCCGCCTTTCGTGGCATGTCTGCAGCAGACAGAAAATCATGCAGACAGCGCTGGGCTAGCAGGATGCTTGCTGTGAAGAATACACAATGGCAGCACCGAGAAAGGACCCTCAGACCTCCCTGGAGAAAACAGTCACGGAGGGGCGGGCTTTGGGGAGACATAGGGTGACAGCTTTTCTTCCAGGAGGCAAACAGTGAGAAGAGGGTATTCTCAGCAGAGGGAGCTGAGGGTAAGAGAGGACGGGGGTGGGGGGGCATGGTAAGTGTCCTGAGCAATTCTAAAGCTGTCGTATGGAAAAGGAGGCGCCTTGCTCTGAGGAAGACTAAGCCAAGCCCAAGGGGTAGAAGCCACAGGCAAATGGATTAGGTCTCAAAATAGGAAGGAGCCTGGTGTCCAAGGAGTACGCACTGGACACTGAGGCAAGATGGGCACGTGCCCGTGGTCTGGGCCATCTGTCACATGGCAGGCAATGCTGGTAGGCAGGTGGCTGGGAAGGCACTCTTGTCTCTCATCTCTCTGACACTCTAGTCAGGCCTCACAGAGAAAGAGCATCAACATATTATCAGGGTGAGGATTGCTGGAGAGGTGACATTTAGAATTTGTATCATGTTATAAGTATGGATTGCAGGTAAAGCTGGGTTTTCCCTGAAAGGGGTAAGAATTTGGACCTGAGCTTCACCTTTGGTCATGTGATCACTGCGCATCCCTGTTGTTTCTCAATGTCTCCATTTAGAAAATAGAATCAGTAAAACTGTCTATTACAGGGACTAACTGATGGATGTATCTGACACAGGTGTCCTGGAGGTGTGTGCTACATACAGTGCTGCATGAAATGGTTGAACAGCTGACCTCACTGCATGAACCACAGCTCCCCCGTTGCTGCTCTGAGGCAGTGCAGCACAGTGGCTAGAAGCCAGGATCTGAAGCCCCTCAAACCTGGGCCCAATGACGGACTGCCCCCCCCTCTTACTAGCCACAAGACCTTGGGCGAGTATTAATCTCCATGATGAAATGATATAGCATCTTGTGCTGATGGTACCGATTTTGTTCTAAGGAGGTTTACATTTCTAACTCATTTAATTATTATAGTGGCCACGAGTAGGCTTGACCCGCATCCCCAGTTAAAATGCTGATATGCAGACATAGATAAAGTAATTTATGCAACACCACATGGTTTATTCTTGGTAGATCTGGAAGGTGAACCTCGACAGCCTGGCTTTTGAGCTGAATTCTTTTTATTTTATTTTATCTTATTTTATTTATCTTATTTTTTTTTATTTTATGTTATTTTATTGTTTTTTTTAGACAGAGAGAAGAAGGGAGAGAGAGAGAGAGAGAGGGAGAGAGAGGGAGAGAAAGAAACACTGATTTGTTGTTCCACTTATTTATGCATTCATTGGTTGATTCTTTTAAGTGCCCTGGCTGGGGACTGAGCCCACAACCTTGACATATACCATGACAACACTCTAACTCAGCTGTCTGGTCAGGACCTGGAGCCGAATTCTTAACTACTACAACAAGTCCTCACTTAATATCATCAATAGGTGCTGTGACTTTAAGTGAAATGACGTATAACAAAACCAATTTTACCATAGGCTAATTGATAAAAACAAGAGTTAATTTCCTATGGCATCTCATCATTATAATGAAATGACGTTGAGTGAAATAACATTATTTGAGGATCTGTTATATATTGTGCCACCTCTCAAACCAGAAAGAGGACATTCCATTTGAGTGTTCAAGAAACAGCATGAGGCAGACCAACGCATGGCGCCTGCAAGAGCCGGCGTCTGAGTGCAGTTCCTGAGAGCATGGGCCTCCCTCTTTGATCCAGACCCTAACTTTCTGTTTCACTCCCCTGAGCTGTGATCTTCAGGGCAATGGAGGGGATGGGAATTGAGAAGCTGCAGAACTGGTGGCAAAGGCCTTGGGTTTGTCTGGGTAGGCAGATGACTGGTGACTCCAGCTGGACTTGAAGCAAGCATGACTGACCTCTATAGGGGGACCTTTTAGGTGGGGCCAAGATTTGGAACTAGGTTAATTCATAGTCAATGTCAAGGCTGGAACCCAGATAGGTTGGTACCAATTACTTAATGAGCTAATCAGAAACTGTAAATGAATGTTAATCAGCAACTGCACACTTTTCTCTAATATTACAAGGCTAGATGTCTTTCTTTCTTCCTTTCCCTCTAATGTCACTGGTACCTCTTCTCAAGCTGTGATCCTGGATTTTCCTTCATCCTGGCTTTTCAGTCCATCTTGGACCTCTTATCTCCTCCATCAATAATCTCTCCCTAGATGATTTCATGGAGGCCTATGGCTTACATCCCTTATAAATATGGATGGTCCCAAATTCCCATCATCAGCCTAGCCTCCTGCCCTACAGTTTATACATGTGACTGACTCTCTGGTGGGTTTCTCCAGTTAGGTGTCTAGTAGGCATTTCAAACCTGCCCAAATTCTAACTAGTGATGACCATTTCCCAAATCACTCCTCACCTGGGAAATGAACCCCTCATTCCATCAGTTGCTCATACAAAATCTCCAGGAATCAACCTCGCTCACTTTTCTCTCTCACCTCCCATAACAATCCATTAGTGAATTCTGTTGGTTCTTTTTTGAAATGCATCCAGAACTTAACTACTAACCGCCTACTCTGCGACCATGCTAGTCCGTTACCATCATCTCGCAGCAACACTTAGGCTGTAGCTCCCTAACTCATCAAACTGTTCAACCTGTGTCTACTTCTGCCTACTTATAGACTCACCTCTGAATATCCAGAGAGAAGGGTGTGAAATGTAAATGAGTACAGGTCATGATCCTACTCAAAACTCTCCAGTGGCTCTTAGAACAGAACCCCAATTTCAGATTTGGGCCCCAAAGCCATTTGTAACCCCACCCCATCCACAGCTCCAGTTTCATCACTGATAGCACTCTCCCAAGCCCGTGGAGCTCAGCCACATTAAACTCTTTGCCCTTCACAGGCCCTGAGTTCCTTCCTGTCTCAGAGACTTTCACAGGCTCTTCCCCAGACCTGGGACTCTCCTCGAGTTCCTCACGTGGCTCGCCCACACTTCATCCGGATCACCACTCAGTTGTCACCCCTCGCCACTCCCGCTGGGCATAAAGAAGCTGAACCACTCATTCCTGGCCTAACACTCTCACAGCTCCTCCCAATGCTTAGGTTTTAGTGTTATTGTGTCTAAAAGTTTGTTATATATTTACACATTTACAACTTTATTGTCCACCTGCCCATCAGAACGTGAGTTCTATGAGGGCAGAGGTTTGTCTCATTTGTTCATTGCTAAATACTTAGCACCTGGAATAATACAGGCTCAATAAATACCTATTAGTTGAATGACTAAAAGAATGAATGAATAGGTAAAAACAGTGACCATTTTCAAGAGTATCTAGCTACTTCTACACACAGTTTTATTAATTCTCAGAAGTTCCCTATGGAAATTGGGGAGTAGATCATTTTCCCCATTTATTGAAACCTGGAAGTAACCATTCATTTGATGTTTAAAGACTAATTATTCAGCTGGAGTAAGTAGCTGCTAAATGGTTTTCAAATGGAGAAAGTTAAACATTGTGATAGATCTCCAACGTGGGTGTTCTCATATGTTGTAAACTTATTTTATGCCAATTACAGAGTTGCAAACTTGGAAGCAATTTTATTGGAATTAATTTTAATTTTTCCTAGGAAGTACTAATATTTTTAAATGATGAAAAGTCACTGTAAAATTCAAGAAGTAAACTGTATCTTCTTTTTCTCAATACAATGATGAAGAAAAGCACATAGCTAATAATACATATTACACTTTATTTGGTAATTTTTTAGAAACTCCATTAAAAGTAATTTTAAAAATCTATAGTTAAATAACCATCTCAAAAAAACCCTAGTATCCTAATTTCTTAAGAACATCTTCAATTAAGACAATATAATCAAAGAAAGAGAATTATTTTGTGTTTAAATAATTATCATCACAAATGGTCCACTTCTCCTACTTCTAGCCCCAAATCAGAAGAAATTTGGTCTACTTTTGGGGGCATACCTTAGGTCTGCAAATGCTTTAGTAAAAATTTCTCCTAAGTTGTGTCAAGAAACTTCATGTCCTAAGCTGGTGAGCACATTTTAACATATCCAAACAGAGGGGTTTTTTTCCCTTAATTGCTTGGCTGCAGATGCAGATGGAAATTATAAGAATCCATGTGATGATCAGCGATGGAATCCTAATCCACCTTAAGCTGTAACATGACAACTGGCAGTTCCCAACATGTACTATAAGACAGAGAATTATTTTTGCCTGAGGGTACATTCCCTTTCGAAAGCAGAATATTCTTCTCCTTTTGCTTTCTAAAGATATCATGTTGAACTCCACTCTTACTGGTTAATCTTTTAAGGAGGCAAGATAGATAAGAGAGAGAATCTGTGACAGATTTATAAATTTGGGGCAAATTGCAACGTGAGGCATTCCAATATGCAATTTCAAATCAAAACCTGAACTTGGGAAAGGGACATTATATCAACCAACAGCATTCTTTAGAAATGCCTGGCATTCAATTGGATAGAATTATATGTTGAAATAGATGGTAGACATATCGCGAATGTTTTCCTCTTAGCATCTGGTGGTATCAAAGCTGAGGAGGGAGAGTGGGCGACCATGCCAGAATTTAAAAGCTGCCTTCTGGATACATATGTGGAAAGGATATGAATTAAGTTATCAAAAGGCAAGAAGGATTTGCTGAAAGAGGAGTGAGTGCTAAAAGCAATAAGCTCTTTGGAATTTGATAGCATGTCACCATAGTCCTTTGTATAGCTAGTATTGTTAGCCAAATAATGGTAACTGATATTTCAAAAGAGAAAAATTAATGCATGAGTACAAGCAAGAAAAGTAATAAGGCAATACCCTGATCTATAAAAGTAAGTAGTATTTATAGTATCTGAGGTGCAATGTGGGATGAGGGGTATCAGGCACCTCCTCTATGAAGCCTTTCTATATCTGGAGGGGAGCAGTGATTTGTGATTTCTGTGCCGGTCAAGGTAAGTGAACTGATAAACAAACGCTCCAGAATCTCAACGCTCATGGAAAGCTCAACAGGATGTTCCTGGGTTGTGGTCCCTGGTCAATCAGGGACCCAGACCCCTTCCGTCTTGTGACTCTGCCCTCCTCTAGACCAGCATTATGATCCTCTCCATTCAGCCAGTGGATGGGAAAATAAAATGGAAGACAGTGCATGGAAAGAATTTATGAATGAGGACTGGGAAGCTTTCATGCTCCACTAACATGCCTACACCCAGTGACATGACTACACCTAACTCCATGACCCACTCACCCCCACTCGACTCCAGGCTGGATAACCAACTCTGGCTGTGAGTTGAGAAGAGGAAGAAGCAGGTGGGGTGAGCCATTAGTCTCTACCACGAGTGGTACCATGTTATTGCATGCGCTGCCGAGGCATCTGCACGTCTCCTCACGCTGAACTGCACGCCCCACGACAGAGCAGAGTTGGACCTTATTTGTTCCGGTAGCTGCAGGGCCCATGCCGGTGTAGACTGAATGTTCATTTCGCAGTCAGGGATGTGGGCTGCCTGGCTCACGGAGCCCAGCGGGGCAACCTAGTGATGTTAAGACTGCTTCTCTATGCTCTAATATTGCCAAGAAATGCCTAGATTTCTCTCCCCTCCTCCAGATGGCCTCTCTGTGAAGACATTTCTACAGGTACAGGGACCACATGCCAACTGTGGGCAAGGTTCACCTACTTTCATAATTCTCATCATGTCTTCAGGCAAGATGCCTTCATAGGAGAGTCCTCATACCCTTCGGTGCTATGGTGGGTAGGGGAGAGGTTGGGTTCCTGAAAAACAAAGGATGGGAAGGAGGGTATCTAGTGAACCCCAACCTCAAGAATAAAAATGGAACCAAAATCTTTATCAAGGACACATCTGACTTCCTTATCCACCGAGAGAGAAGTTGGAAGGCATAGGGTAATAAGAAGAACTGTAGAACTTTATAAAAACCTGGAATCTCGTCCTTTCTGTGCCCATTTGGTTTCACTCAAAGCAGAAAGAGCCTTAGTGCATACTGAGAGACAACAAAGATGGGTTTCGGTGGAGTCTGCACCCAACTTGCAGTCAGGCTGGGCTAAGAAAGAAACCGAGGTAGTAAGCCAACTTATTCATTCTCTTTTCATTACCATAAAAGAAAAAGTGATAAACTGGGCCTCATCAAAATTAAAAAAGGCTTTCATTCTGTTAATGACCCTGTAAAAGAATGAAAAAACAAGTTACAGACTGGGAGAAAATATTTTCAGACCACATATCTGACAGAGCACTCTCAAAACTCAACAGTGAAAAGCAAGCAACCCAACAGGAGGATGGGCAAAGGACACGAAGAAATAGTTCACTGAAGAGGATTTACTGACGGTAAATAAAAACATAAAAAGACTCTCAACATCACTGGCCTTTAAGACCACAATGTAACTACAAACCCATTAAAACAGCTAAAATAAATAGTAGTGACACCACCAAATGCTGGAGAAGATTCAGAGAAACTGATTCTCTCATACGTTTTTGATGGGAATGTAAAACGCATCGGCCACTCTGGAAAAATAGTTTGACAGTTTCATAAAAAACTAAAGCATAAACTTTACAACCCAGCGATCATATTCTTGGTCATTTATCCCGGAGAAATGAAAATTTATGTTCATACTAAACCTGTACAGAGATGTTCATAGCAGCTTTATCTGTGTAAATAGTTAAAAAATGGAAACAGCCAGAATACCCTACAGCAGATGAACTATTAAGCTGTGGTTTTTCTGTACCATGGCATCACGGAATGCCACTCAACCATAAAAAAGAGTAAACTGTTGGTACACAACAACTCAGATGGACCTCGAGGGCATTAGGCTGAGTGGAGAAAGCCAATCACAAGGTCCCTTACTATATTATTCCATCCACCATATAACATTCTCGAAATGACAGAAGTGTAAGAGGGTAACAGATTAGTGGTTGCCAGCAGTGAGAGATGGGGGCAGGTGAAGGAGTGGGAAGAGGGTGAGATTATGAAGAATTGCACCAGGGGAGGTCTTTGTGGGAATGGGAGTTCTGTATCTTGATTGGAGCAGTGGTCACACAATCGTACACATGTGATAAATGGGGATAGAACTACAACTCAGGCATTGTCCCAGTGTCGATATCCCAGTCTGGTATTGTGGTGCAGGGAAATACTGTGATCACTGGGAGGAAACTGGGTACAGAGTACATGGGACCTGCCTGTACTATTTTTGCGACCTCCTGTGAATCTACAATTATTTCAAAATAAAAATTAAAAACAAAAACAAAATCAGAACTGTGCTCTTTGGAAAATTAGTATTTTTAAATTTTAAATTCATAGTTCTCATTGTAAAACTCTGAAAAACACTTAATTGTTAAGGAAAATTCCCACATATTGCCTCAGCTTTCAATCAGCTCCATTCCCACACATTTACAGAAGTAAAGGTTAACAGTTCGATGTGCATTTTTCCAGGTATTTTGTTATATCTTATATACATATATGTGGACTTTTAGTTTTTCCTCAACTAGAATCACTATATTTATTATTCTGCAACTTGCTTTTTTAATGTAATACGGGTACACCTGGGACATCTTTTCATGTCACAAAAAAACCTCCAACACATTTTTTTTAATAGATGCATAGTATTCTACTGTGTGGCTGTGCCATAATTATTTAATCAGTCCCCTGCTAATAGACTATCTATATACATCTAATGTGGATACATCTAAATATATCCATAAGATAAATTTAAATTTTGATAGTCAAACTGATTTCTGAAAAAGTTGCAACAAGTTATGGATAATGGCTACTTTACGGAGAACAAGAGGGCAGGCTGAGTCACCAGGGCCTGGAAGGGAAGGTGACTACAGGGCTACTCTGATGGGGTAGGTGGGCCTCCTCAAAGATCTGCTTGGTCACCCTCCCCGCATGTGGGAAAGTCGGCCCTTTCAGGCCATACTGCAAGGTTCCCATGAAGTTCAACATGGGTTAGGGCATCTAGTGGTGGGATTTCCAGCCAACGCCTTCCAACTGCTCTTCATGAAAATAAATATTAAAAATCCAATTGTCCTTTTAAAAACATTTAAAAAAAATCGTCACCCAAGGATATATTTTTATTGCTTTTAGAGAGAAAGGAAGGGGGGACAGAGAGAGAGAGAGAGAGAGAGAGAGAGAGAGAGAGAGAGAGAGAGAAACATTTATGTGAGAGAGAAACATTGATTTGTTGTTTCCTGTACGTGCCCAGACTGGGGATCAAACCCACAACCCTTGGGTGTACAAGGGATGCTCCAACCAACTGAGCCACCCACACAGCCAATTCTCTTTCTCTCTTTTTTAAAGAAAATATTTTATTGATTATGCTATTACAGTTGTCCCAATTTCTCCCTTTGTGCCCCACTATCCAGCACCCCCTTACCCCCTCAGGCAATCCCACACCCTTGTCCATGTCCATGGGTCATGCATACATGTTCTTTGGCTATTCTATTTCCTATGTTGTACTTTACATCCCCATGGCTATTTTGTAACCACCCATATGTTCTTAATCCCTTCACCTTTTTTGCTTATCTTCCTGACCACCCCCTAACCTGACAACCATCAAAACAGTTTCTGTACCTATGATTCTGTTTCTGTTCTGCTTGTTTATTTTTTTAGATTCAATTGTTGATAGATATGTGTTTGTTGCCATCTTATTGTTAATATTTTTGATCACCTTCTTCTTAAAGGAGACCTTTTAACATTTCATATAACACTGGTTTGGTAGTCATAAACGCCTTTGAATTTGCTTGTCTGGGAAGCTCTTTATCTGTCCGTTGATTCTAAATGATAGCTTTGCTGGGTAGAATAATCTTGCTTGTATGTCCTTGCTTTTCATCCCTTTGAATATTTCTTGCCAATTCCTTCTTGTCTGCAAAGTTTCTTTTGAGAAATCAGCTGACAGTCTTATGGGAACACCTTTGTAGTTTACTAACTGCTTTTAAGATTCTCTTAGTGTTTAACCTTTGGCATTTTATTATGATGCATCTTGATGTGGGTCTTTTTGGGTTCATCTAGTTTGGGACTCTCTGTGCTTCCTGGGCTTGCATGTCTATTTTTCTCACGAGGTTAGGGAGATTTTCAGTCATTATTTCTTCAAATAGATTTTTAAACTTTTGCTAGTGCCGTGTCTGGGGCAACTTAGCAAGAGGACCAGGACTCACTGAAGCCAGATGCTACTTCAGAGAATTTAGGAAAATCTGAAGCACAGGCCAAGACAAGCCATTTGTGTGGAAAAGCACTGAAAAGGGCTTGGGTGGGCCTGACGGTTGGGTGGGGCAGGGCCTCTGGGAATCACCAGCGTGAGGCAGACAGTGTGAGTCAAGCCGATGGAGTCTCAGATATGGTGCCCACTTGCCCGCTGTTTGGCTCTGTTAGGGGAGGGCTCAGAAAAGGAACAGTGGCCTCTGCCAACATTTATGTCTGGGAGAAAACTGCCCCTCAGTTCTCATCCTGATGCTGGACAATTCCGTGCCTCCCCACATGTCTTTGATGCCTTTCAATCTGCTGCCCGCATGCTGGAGCTCAGAGAGAGTGAGTCTGACTAAGTCTGTCCTACCCTTTAAGAAGAACTACAGGGAGTCCGGCAGTTTCTGTCTTCTGTGGCCTCAATCCCCACTAGTTTTTGTAGCCAGAAGTTATGGAGACTTCTCTTCCTAGCACTGGAACTCTGGGCTGGGGGGCAGGGCACAGAGTGGGGCTGGGACCTCTTGTTCCTGAGATATCCTTCCTGATTTTTATCTGCCACACATGGGTGTGGGGCCAGCCCGTTCTGTGCCTCTGCCCCCTCTTACCAGTCTTGATGTAGCTTCTTTAATTCCATAGTTGTAGGTCTTCCCTTCAGCTCAGTTTCTGAAATTTCTGAAATTGGTTGTTCTGTAGGTTAGTTGTAATTTTGATGTGGTTTTGCAAGGACGTGAGCCATTTTTACCTACACTGCCATCTTGACTGGAAGTCTGCAATTCTCTTTTTTAAAATCTTTGGGCATCTCAGAGAACCTTCCAGTTAGGATTGGTTTCAGGATTTAGAGGAATCCTTTAGAGGAATTCATTTATGCTATTATATCTTCTCTTCAGCAAAAGCAACACTCAGAGAATGCTATGATCATCATAAAAGCCAGTTAAAACTTCATTTTTCTATTATTGTTTTAAGTAAATACCCAGTCTTATCATCCATGCTAACATGAGCCTCTCCTGGATCTTTCTGTCAGCAGAACAGAACTGAGCATGACTCACTATAACATACTCCTCCAAGTTCCACTTCTGCACTCCCCTTTTCTCATTTTATTTCCTTTTTTTAAGCTTTGATTTCCTTGTAATTACCCTACATGCATAATGCTCTCTCTTCCCCTGCTTGGAAGCACATGGCCTCCCCATCTTTCTTAACCTCACTATTTCTTACTTTCAAATCCAGCTGAGAAATCTCCAGGAAACTGGCCAAGGTTTTCACTTGGACCAAGTGTCTTTTCTATGCAGACACCTACTACTTGCTGTGTAATACTAAACGTATCAGTTTGTCTGTCTACTCTAGTTGGCAAGGAGCTCTGCAAAGCTATAGGCTCTGGCCTCTGTGTTTTTATTCCTAAATGTTAAAGAGAATATAAAGGTTGGCAAAATCATCTTGGCTTATAGGAATTCAAGGATCAGAGATCATTTTGGGGAAAAAAAGATCCCATATAATGTTTTGACATTGGCTTAAAGGAGACCACAGGTCTTAACAAGGTTAAGAAACATGGCCTTGGATCTGCGCCCACAGTTTGCTCAGGAACTTGCATTTCAGGAGGTCATGTACTCTTCTTCTAGGGTCACAGAGCTAGTGAATGGCCTGCTCTGGCCTTGAACCTAGATTATCTTTTCCCTTGTTGCAGTTGGACAGAGTGAAGACACTGGGACAGAGGGATGGCTATGTGTATTTGCTCATCCGATGCTGACAGAGTGCCAAGTGTCAGACCCCGTGCAAGTATGGGACTCTGGGAACACAAAGACCAAGGAGAAACCATCCTTTCCTGCAGTACCCAGGGCAAGGAGGCAACACGTAGATGTGCATAATGGCACATGCAGTGCAGGTCCAGAGGGTGCTCAGGAAGGGACTGGGTGAAGTGTTACCTGAGCTTCGGTCAGAGATGAACAGAGGCCAGCCTGCCACCATTTGGGACAAAGGCACACAGACCAGGGTGAGGTGTGGCAGGCACTGGGCTGAGAAGCCATGTGTCTTGTGCGCGTGAGCATCAATGTGTGCACGTAGTCCTGAAGGGGCCAGGGGAGGATGGGCCTGTCCTCACAGGAAGTGGGGAGTTAGGGTGGGCACCCCCAGAGGCCTGTATCAGTCTGCTCGGGCCACCATAACAAAATACCAGACAGGACGGCTTAACCAACAGAAAGTATTCACTCACAGTCTGGATGCTAGAAGTCTGAGATCAAGGTGTCCCTGGGTTTAGTTTCTTTTTTTTAATTGTATTTTATTGATTATGCTATTACAGTTGTCCTAATTTCTTTCCCCTTAGCCCCTCTCTACCCAGCACCCCACATTCCCTCAGGCAATCCCTCCACCATTGTTCATGTCCATGGGTCATGCATAGGCTCTTTGGCTACTCCATTTCCTATACTGTACTTTATATCCCCATGGCTATTCTGTAACTACTAATTTGTACTTCTTAATCCCCTGCCTCTTTACCCATAAACCCCTCTCCTCTGGTATCCATCAAAAAGTTCTCTGTATTCATGATTCTCTCTCTGTTCTTCTTGTTTGCTTAGTTTGTTTTTTAACAATCAATTGTTGAGACATGTTATTTGTTGCCATTTTTTTGTTTATAGTTTTGATCTTCTTTTTCTTAAATAAGTCCCTTTAACATTTCATATAATAATGGTTTGGTGATGAGGAACTCCTTTAGTTTTTTCTTGTCTGGGAAGCTCTTTATCTGCCCTTCAATTCTAAATGATAGCTTTGCTGGGTAGAACAATCTTGGCTGTAGGTTCCTGCTTTTCATGACTTTGAATATTTCTTGCCAATCTCTTCTAGCCCGCTAAGTTTCTTTTGAGAAATCAGTTAAGAGTCTTATAGGAACTGCCTGTTGGTAACTGCTTTTCTCTTGCTGCTTTTAAGATTCTCTCTTTATCTTTAACCTTTGGCATTTTAATTATGGTGTGTCTTGGAGTGGGCCTCTTTGCATCCATCTTCTTTGGACTCTGTGCTTCCTGACTTGCACATCTATTTCCTTCACCAAATTAGGGAAGTTTTCTTTCATTATTTTTTCAAATAGATTCCTAATTTCTTTCTCTTCCTCTTCTCCTCCTGTTGCCCTATGTTGTGAATGCTGCAATGCTCGAAGCTGTCCCACAGGCTGCTTACACTATCCTCATTTATTTGGATTCTTTTTTCTTCTTCTTGTTCTGATTGGTTGTTTTTTGCTTCCTCATGTTCCAAATCATTGATTTGATTCTTGGCTTCATCCACTCTACTGTTGTTTCCCTGTAATTTGTTCTTTATTTTAATTAGCGTATTCTTCTTTTCTGACTGGATATTTTTTATGCTGTTGGAGTCCTTACAAAGTTCCTTGAGCATCCTTATCACCAGTGTTTTGAGGTCTGCATCTGATAGATTGCTTATCTCCATTTTGTTTAGCTCTTTTGCTGGGGTTTTGATCTGTTCTTTCATTTGGGCCACGTTTCTTTGCCTCCTTGTTTTGGCAGCCTCTCTGTGTTTGTTTCTATGTATTAAATAGAGTTGCTTTGACTCTGTGTCGTGGTAGTGTGACCTAATATAGCAGGTGTCCTTTAGGGTCCTGTGGGCACAGCCTCCCCTGTCACCTGAGCCTGGGTACTTGGGGTGTGCCTTTCATGTGGACTGAGTACACCCTCCTTTTGTAGTTGAGCATTGGTTGTTGTTGGCAAGTCAATGGGAGGTATTTACCCCAGCCAGTCAGCTGCAAGGACTGGCTATGACCACTGATCACCAGCCTCCACCCTCCGTGGAGGATCAGCTGTGCGGGGGCAGGGTAGTGGTGCTCAAACATGGTCTGTAGCTGTCCACTGGGTGTGCAGCCTCTGGGGTTTCCCAGGTGGTGCACGCCATGGTCAGCCCCGACCTGTGTTTTGCCAGGGACCACCCTGTGTGAGCTTAAAGCAATCTGAGGCGGCTGCTACTTGTGCTGGCTTAGAGATTCCCAGGTGAAGCCGTGCTGTGAATCTAGGCTGGCTGCTGCTAGTGCTGGACCTAGGGTCCCTTAGCAAGAGGTTCGGGAGACTGGGAGCTCACTGAGGCTGGCTGTGGCTTGTTTGAGGGGATTTAGGAAGTTGTGTAGCATGACCCAAGACCAGCGAATCATATGGGAAAGCATCCTGGGTGGGCTTGTACAGTGGGTTGGACGGAGTCTCTAGGGATCTCCAGGGCAGGACAGGGCAAACAGTGTTAACCAGGTCAATGGAACTTCAGATATGGAACCAGTCTGCTGGCTCTGCGGTTCTGTGGGTAGAGGGTTCAGAAAAAGGACAACAGTCCACCTTTCTGCCTGGGAGAAGGCTGTTCCCCAGCTCTCACTTTGATGTCAGACCTTCACTTTCTTTCTGTATGCCACTGGTGCCTTTCAAGCTGCTACCCCGGTGCTAGAGCTTAAAGGGAGTGAGTCTGCTTAAGTCTGTGTGTGGGTTCTCCAAGAGGAACTCCTTGGGACTCCAGAAATTTCTTCCACCAACTCAATCCCTGCCGGTTTTTGCAGCCAGAAGTTATGGAGACTTCTCTTCCAGGCAATGGAACCATTGGCTGGGTGGCCTTGGGTGGGGCTAGGACTCCTCTCCCCTGAGATATCCTTCCTGAATTTTTATCCACTACATGTGGATGTGGGGCCAGCCCGTTCCATATCTGCACCACTCTTACCAGTCTTGATGGATGTGGTTTCTTAATTATATAGTTTTCAGACTTCCATTCAACTTGATTTCTGACAGTTCTGAGAGATGGTTGTCCTATATTTTAGTTGTAATTTTACGTGGTTATGTGAGGATACCTCACACAAACTGGAAGTTTTTTGGGTTTAGTTTCTTTGGAGGCTTCTCTCCTTGTTTTTTCTTTGTATGTACACATCCCTGGTATCTGTCTCTCTGTGACCTAATCTTCTCCTCTTGTAAGGACAACAGTCAGATTAGTTTAGGGCCCACCCTAACGTCCTCCTTTCAACTTAATTACTTCTTCAAAGGTTCCCCTGTGACATTCTGAGGTACTGAATGTGGTTTAGGGCTTCGCCACATGGATTTGGGGGGACACACGTCAGCCCATAACAAGGGCCTTTGTGTCATTTCAGAGCGGAAGGACTCTAGGCACACATGAACTTTAACCAGGGCAGCAGCTTGCTCGGAGTTGTGTTTTCTGAGCTGTGTTCCCCCAGCTGGACAAAAGTGGCAGGGAAACCAGTCAGGAGCCAAGCAGAATGGACGAGGCCTTTTTTCTTCCTGACTTGATATTCTCCAGCACTTACACCACTAATGACTCCCCCTCGCTGACACATCACTTTTGCCAGGCAGACAACTTCACTGTCTTTGGCCTACAAGGCCTGGGAGGGCTAACTGGTTAGGTGCAGGGCAGCTTTTCTGGACATGTCCCTCTGTCCACTGGTGCTCACTGCTCCAACCTGACCCATTGGGCATCTTCTCCAACTTCTAAGGAGCCACACCTTCCCAGTGGGGCTGCAGGGAGGGTCAAAGGTGAGCAGAGGTCAAGTCACTCAGTACGGGACAAGGGCCAAAGGATAGGCCACGGCTCCTGGAGGCAAGGGGTTGACAGAGAAATTCACAGCCCCTGGCTGCCAGGAAGATGGGCACTGTCACCAAGCCAGGGGCTAACTTGGGGTCTGTGAATTTGGAGGCTCTATGAATTAGACAGGGAAGAGATTACATTTTTTATGGGAATTAATATTGATCAGAAACTTAGCACTTCTTTGGGCAAAATATTAGAAACATTAGAAATATAGTTATTAGACCATCTGCTAGGTCTAGTCAATATGCTAAAAACACATTTGCTACCATGGCACAAATTAATTCTTAAGATATTTTGATAATTGATTTCAATATAGCTTTTTGAAATCATACGTATTTTTATTTTATGTAGTTTAAAATATTCTTCTGTGAAGAGGTCCAGAACTCTCACCAGACTGCCAGACTGCCAAAAGCATCTGTGGCTCAAAAATGGTTAAGGGCTCCTGATAATCAAGTTCATGGATGAGATGAATTCAAACGCAGGAAACTAAATACCCATTTACCTTCAAATAATAAGTCATTTAGGGGCTAGGATATCAGAGAAGTTCAGCTGCTTTAGAAAGTTTAGGGCTTCAAAATACAATACAGATAAAAGAAACGTATCGCTATTCCTCCGATGACAAGTGTTCTTTTTCATTATCCTTTTGAACGCCAGCCACAGTCTGAAAACCCAGAGACCGTTTGTATAATGCTGATCATAGCAAGGACCCCTTCGCCTTCAATCTTGGATGTGTTTATTTAAAACCTGCCAGTGTCTGCAAAGCCAGGAGAGGGCTGTGGAGGGAGGGATTTTGCTGAAATCACACAAATAAATGTGTGTTCTGTCTTCGCTCCAAGAAGGCTGGATGCTTCCATTGTTATGTATCGAGACACCACAGGGTGTGGTGGCCCCCGGGACTCTATCACTAACCCTAGAAGGGACTATGAAGCAAGAAGGTGACGGCATCTGCAGTTACCAACCACCCGCAGCTCCTCTAGGACACTTGTGCATTACACACCCAAATGCCAGCACACAAGGATGTCCATGAAACCGGCCATGAGAACACCAAACGCCTGGTCATTTGTGTGTGGATCCTGCATACTACCAGACAAAGCCTACAGCTGGCAGGCACCTCGGCACATTTCACTCCCAAGGCAGACGAATAAATTCAATAATCCTTGAACAAGACGATCTCCTTCCCAGCAGTTCTTTCATAACACTCTGCTTTCTACGTTTGCGATGTTGTCTTGGCTCATCCCGCGCGAATCTACAGCCATCAGCTCCTTTAATCGGGGTGTCTATAAAGAACTGCCCTAAAATATGCTTTTCCAGTGCACTTAATGTCTTTGCAATTAAATCCAGATGTGGAGAGCTGAAGGAACAGTTCTCAGGACTGAACAAGATGACATAAATCTTGCAGCTGACAGAGATCCCACTGAGCTCGGTTGGGGAAACTCACAGAGAACTTGTTTGGGGCCAGAAAAGCGGATGGGTATAAAGACAGATGTGTACGCGCTGATTCAAAAAAACATGTTCAGAGGGAGAAGACGTTATTCCAGCACAGTGCCTACAATTAGGGCTGGAGGCACAGGCAGATTGGTGTTGCTCCTTCTCCCACCCTCAGAGCTAGATCAAAGGAGGTGATTGAAAAGGCCTTGCTAGAAAACAGCCCGACTCCGCGATGCTTCCTGGTCTCCTTAATTGCTCTTCTCAGGGAGAGGAAGGTGGGCACTCCTGACAGACCTTCGCTGGCCGAGAACAAGGGCTGTTTGTGCAGCTGAGGGTTTGCTTTTTATTTTTTTAATTATCAGGTTTTGTACACTTTCCAGAAAGTTCCTTTTAAAAATAGTGTATTCTTCCTCCTCTTCTCCAGATGCTAGGAAGTGCAGGTTCAATCCAAACCGTGTCTATTTCAAAGGGACACAAAAACCCAGGGCTGGAGTTCAAGGAGGTTGGTGGCATGCTGCCCAAGGACTGAAGGCTTGGGTTTTCTCTTACCCTCCCAGTAATTTTGTTTTTAAAGCTTGGAAAACAAGTTCCTCTGAAGGATCAGCTTCTGCATGATGCAGCCCGGAGCTAGGTACAGGGAAAGAGGCCAGACCCGAGGGGACACGTCGCCAACAGACGGGCCGCGGAGGACAAACAGCTCCCTGATTGCCTCTAGAAGGCTCAGTTTCTAGAGTTCACAGACAAGCAGTGTGGTGCTTTCCCCCTTAAAAGCCCCATCTCACCCAGCCTCCTGCCCCAGCATGACGGCAGTTCCCTGACAGACAGAGGGGCTTGACACTTGCTGTGGGCAGCTCACCAGGGCCATGTGCTCTGCTGGTCAGGGCCACCAGGCCAGGCCCTTGTCCCTGCTCAGCTGAGACTTTTCACTTTTTCCTGACATGCATCCCACAGAAAGCCCCGATAAGAGTACATTTCATTGACAATTTTATGACCCTGACCATTTCCCCTGTAACAATATCTTTAAAATGGCCCCTTGTCTTCAGGTGGGTGAGCGCAGGGCTGCACTCTTCTTTCTGCTTCCTGTTGCTAAAAGGCTCTGCTTGAAACAATGGTACCAAAGTATCAGAAAGTGAGTTCTGGGTCACGGAACTGCACGCATAACTCTGACCACTTTTATTTTCCATCCTGAGATAAAAGCCAAAACATGTTTTTCAAATTTATGTTTTACATTGTTCAGTTGGGTATTACTTTTCTGAGTGAGTTCTAAGTACTGTAAAGATGTCTTCAAAGATAGACAACTTTGGCTCAAAAGAAATTGATGCAAATTACAGTGTATCCCAGTGACATGGGAATTTATGGCACTGTAAAGGTATAGTTCAAAGCTCAAATGAGCCAGAAGGAAGATAGTGGATTGATGGTTTGCAGTAAGAAAGGTTTAGAAACAATAAAATGTAATCAGGCTTTGAGTTTGGAAATGAACTAAGGCGCCTATTTGTTCCAAGTTACTGAGTTTTTAATTTAGATCTGCTGTTAAAACCTAATGCATTTTGTGTTTGTGGTTAGTAAATGATTCTAGCTCAGTGTCTTCAAGGAAAAATTGCAAAAGAGCAGGAATAATTCCTAAAGCTAAGACTCACCACTGCAGGTTTCTTAGCATAAATGTATTCTCTATATATCATCTTTAAAATGTGATTACAAAGCACAAAAGTTAAAAAAAAAAGACATACCTGTAATTTTTTTTAGAGGTTAACAATTACTGTAAAAGGGAAAACATTTCCATAAAGACAAGTAGGCATATAAAATATTGTACATTCATATACCATTGCTGGTAACTATCCCAAACAACACACATCTGAGCAAGAATGTAAACACCACCACTCAACGCTTTCTGTGACCACATAAGCATGCACTCCCATTGCTTTGCTCAGGATACAGCTACACCTAAAATGCAAATATATTCTGAAAACACACTCTTTAGATTCTGAGTGCTGTCTGGGAAAAACTGAGAGGCAATTTGCTACCCGAACCAGGCTGATGAATATTGGCACAGGGGCTTGTCATAGCCTGGGTGGTTTGAGGCCTGAGTAGATAAACCAGTTTGAAAGTGGATAGCTCTTTTTAGAAACTGGAAGTAGAAACTTTTTTTTTCTTTTAAGAGGCAATGAATTCTTAAGGCAGGTAGATTCTTTTTTCATTTTATACCAACAAGAAATATAAACTCTCATTGGTAACACATAGAACAACATCTCCTAAAAGAAACAAAGCTATTGATTAGGTATGCATCATTTAGAAACATTTTTTTTTAAAGGTAATGTTCTAGGGGTGGGGTCAGAGCAGCCAGGCTACTCTCTGGTGGGCCACCAGTCCTCTGAATGCATGGCTGCCCCAGCGGCCACTCTGTTACAGAGGGCAGAGCTCCGAGCCTTCACTCGGGATGCGGAGGCAGAAAACGGGCACTTTCATTAAATGGTATCTTCTCCTTACTCAACGCCATCTGATTCTAAATACTTTTCATAAGAAAAAAAACCCCCAGAATCTTAGACTATTTAAAAATTTGTTGTCCTTAATAAATGTTATCTATAGAATAGAGGCTATTAAATTTATTTCTCTATAGAGTAAGCTATAAAGTAGGAATTCTGTTCACCAGTCCAAATTAGCAGCTACAAATTCAGCACTTTGGGCTGTGTGTTAGTTTAAAAAATGCCACTCCTTCATAAAGTTGCATTTACTGCACATGCTAAAACCTTAAACAGTAACTGTGATATAATACCCATTGGACAAATTTAAAATTTGCAGAACCCTAAAGAATAATATTTAATCTTATTATCTGGTTGCCTATTTCATTTGCAGATATGACCTAATTTTAACAATGTTAAGCGGATCTACTCCTTTAACTCACACATTTACCGTATTTTGCCGTGTATAATGCACGCCCATGTTTTGCGCACATTATACATGGAATTACTATACCCGTTATTATACCCATGGTAAGTAACCATTATGCCCATGTATAATGTACATCCTTATTTTTTCATCAGAAATTTGGGCAAAAAAAGTACATATTATACGTGACAAAATATGGTGCTTATGCTTCATTTTTTCTAACCTATTTCACTTGCATCCGTGTTTTCACCCCTCCCCCATGGCCTCTGGTAACCACCAATCTGTTCTCTATCTAAGAGTTTGTTTTTAGGTTTTTACTTTAGATCCCACATATAATATTATACAGTATTCATCTTTCCCTGCCTAACTTATTTCACTTAGCATAATGCCTTCAAGGTCCATCCATGTTTTTGCAAGTGACAGGGTCTCCTTCTTTTTAAAGGCTCAGTAATATTCCATTGTATATTTGTATGCATGGCATTTTCCTTCGCTAGTCTTCTGTTGATGGACACATAGCTTGTTTCTATATCTTGGCTATTGTAACTAATGCTTCAATAAACATGGGATGCAGATAGCTATTCAAAATAGTGTTTTTGATTTCTTCAGATAAATCCCCAGAATTGGAATTGCTGAATTATATGGTAGTTGTTTTTAATTTTTTGAGGAACTTCCAATGTTTATCATAGAGGCTGCACCAATTAACATTCCTATCAACATTGCACGAGGGTTCCCTTTTCTCCTTGTATTTCTTATGCTTCCTACCTACAGTTCTTGATAATATCATCATGAAAATGGATTTAAGAGACTTCTTTATATGAGTTTTGTTTGTACCTGCACTGAGGGATACTTTTCTAAACCCTAACTCAGTGGCGGCAACAGAGAAGGAAAGTGGAGATTAGGACCCACAGCAGTGGGGTCCTGGGTCGCCCTGCACCCACAGTGCACGGCGATCATAACAAACGCAGTAAAAGTCCATGATGATATCTGACATTTGAGTGACGTTTCACATTTATCTTTAAAGACAGAAAACTTAGAGCACATAAGACAAGGAAAAGACTAGCAAGGACATTCTTTCCAAGGCAATTCAATATCATCTCTGCTTACTGCACTGTAGGAGTTCTACATGTGTGGCCTGTAGATGCATATTAATACACAGAGAACCCCATCTCAATGACTTTATAGTCAAGCCAGCAGTGAGACCATGCTCTCCGGGGCGATGGCACCTGATGAGCACTGCAGACTGAAGAGGCCCGCAATTGCCGGTGCCGGCAGGTGGGTGGTTGGGAAGCCAGCAGAGCACCTCGGTTGGGAAGACTGCAGCCTCCTCACACTAGACGAGGCACGGTCGGGGCAGCTGTTCCAAGCCAGCTCATGCTTAAAGAGAGGGTGCAGCCTCAACTGGAGAGGGAAGTGTTTAGCCAGGTCATCCTACTCAGTGTTTGCTGTATGACACTGGAATTCGCTCATGTGCAAAGCCATTGAACACATGCTTTGCTGCAGGCAGGAGGGCCACCTGGAGCCCATCTCCTTGATCAAAGGCGCCCGTCATGAAGCCTACTGCCTGCTCCGCTTGGACTGAGGCTGGCCTCACTGTTCCCCAATGGTGGGCAAGTTTCCTCTTGTGAAGGTTCAGAAAGAAGAGGCAGCTCAAATTTGAGAACTTGACAGCTTTGGTCTCTAGTAAACTATAACTCTGTCAAAACTTGTGTGGCTAGAGTAGAGGGTTCAGGAGCCAGGACCACAAGTCAGGCATCAAAGGCAATGTGCCCAGGAGGCCCACTCCAGCCATAGCAGCACTGACATCTCTTACCAGACCTCCCTTGACCCAGGGAGGATGTGGGAAGTGTTCCCAGTGGGCTCTGAGGCAGCCACAGTTCAGGGCAGGTCGGCACAGCGCGAACCAGGAACGGGAGGTGCTCCCCACCAGAGACGGGCCCAGCAGTGCTCTGTGGCTTTGCTTAAGCTATTCCCTCTGCCTAGAGGGCCCTTCCTGCCTGTCTCCATCTAAAGCACTACTCATGATGTAATATTCAGCTAAACTGTCATTTCCTCCCTAAAATGCTCTCCAGATTCCCTGAGAATGAGCTGTTGTGTCTTTTGCACTTCCAGGATGTTCTGTCCACATATCCATAACAGATTTTAATTGCACTAATGATACGTGAGACTCCCTGTCTCTATACCCCACTAGGCCACGAGCTACTCAAAGTCAAGGGGTGTACTGCATTTATCTCTCTAGCTCCAACACAGAACCCAAAATATAGTGGCAGTTCAATAAATAATGGATGGATGGATGGATGGATGGACGGATGGACAGACGGACAGATGGACGAGAAGCCAAGTCTCGGTATCTGAGGGTGTCACAATTCATTGGCTATTTTTAGAGTCTAAGACTATGGTTTCAATGTCTAGGTCCAAGTCAGGAAGGACCAGGCTCAACAGTCAGACAAACATTCTTACAATATTCAGATCTGTGAGCCGCATGTACTTCAGTCTTGCTCCCATGGGGCATTGTTGAATGAAAAGTTAAGTAGGCCATTATAACTGCATGAGATTTGGCACAAAGCAGCAATCTAAAATACAAAGTGTGGTCTATTTAAAACAGATCCCAACTAGTGGTATGGAGAGCTCTGGGCAGGACCTGTTTAAAACAGATGAGCCTAAACTAATCCAGGGTAGAAATGGAACCTCTCATCTTGCATTACATGGAGAATGAAGAACTGAAACTGCCCACAGTTATCAATCATTCATTCAGTCAGGCATCATTTGAAAAATCCTAAGTACACAGCCTTGTCTCTGCCTTGTGGAGGGTGTAAAGAAATAGGAATTGTATACACAAAAGAGCAAAGCTTTGTCGAGTCAGTGCGAGTGGGAGCAAGCTCTCTGCATGGCAGGAAGGGGTGGGGCCAAGCGGCCTGCCTGAGGCCCTGCGAGCGAGTGGAGGCCCACAGCTGGAGGCTTCGGCAGCTGCCGTTCTGCTGCGCCTTATCTGGTCATTATTCTCTCCCTATTACTCACATGTGGCTCACCTGGGCAAATAACAGTCTACATTTTTAGAACCACTGACATTTTCTCTGTGACAACACTTACATTTTTCAAATAAGGAAACTTGCTACACAAACACAATTGTGCCTCCATTCAAAAATAGAATTCAAATTTGAGAAGTACTGCAGAAAAACTATATTTAGTAGTAAAGTACACACAGTGTACTGAATAGCTACATTTACCAAATGAAACTAAGGGCCTTTTCTTTTCCCAAATCTTTGGCTCTCTGATTTAATAAATGTATCAATACTTGAACTTGTTAATGATGTTCTTTTAGCCCTGGCAGCTTTCTTTAATTTGCATTGGCCACTGTTTGAAATACTATGATTTTTCGTCACGAACACATTATATCCATGAGTTAAAATTTTTTTTCATGATTCTCTCTGGGCACTGAAAAATCCAAAAATGATCACTACGCCATCAATGGAAAGGCAATATTACAGACCTAATCAAGCATAGAAAAATACAAAAAGACATCTCAACAACCAAAAAAAAGGACTTCCCTTCACAGTTGCTGTCTGAGCACAGGCCCTGGGAGGCTGCAGGACCCTAGCAGGGAACAGACTCTGATGGGCCCACAGGCTTGCACCAGGTGCTGGGTGCACCCAGGCGGCCCCCATCCCCACCAGCCTCGGATCTTACATAGGTGGTTGGGTCTTCATCTCAAATGACCCATTCATACTTAGGCATCCTTTCATATTTCCATTTGTAATGCTGTCATAAAGGAATTTCATTTATCCTTTCCAGGTTAATGTTTTCAATGCTGCCATAATAAGAGAAAAAAAGATATGCTGCCAGAATAAGAGAATGGGGGAGAACAAGAATTCGTGAGGACATTTGTGAATCAGCAAAGCAACAGGCCAAGAAAAGCTATGCAGCAACTTTCATGACCTCCCACGTCCCTGTGATTCCAGGCTTTGCTTACGATTTGTTCAATCTGGACTTTAAATAACATGGGCACTGACCAAGCAGGAGCAGTGCCCATGACACTGACAGCCCCCTGGGATGAGCGGGCTCTTAGACACCTCTTGTTGCGTTGGGTGTTGCCCCTTTAGTAGCTGGGTCTTGGGGAGCTAAAGGTGGGTCTCAGAGAAGAGCCTGGGCAGCCACGGGGTTGGTGGCTGTTATTGACCAATGGGTACGAAAGGGTTCCAGTATTTTAACAACCCACATAGGCATATAATAGGGCATACTAACCCCCACCTGATGAATATCATCCCCACTAAGATCTATCCTTAAATTTCATTCCTGAATTCGACTTTTAAAATTCCCTCCCGGGAACCTCACAGGAAGAACTATTGTGTAATTAAAATTCACAGCTTTCTGTCCATAAAATAAAATTGGCCCTAGGACTGACTTGGAATTTTGGTTTTCAAAATTACAGTTTTGCTCATTAGACAATTAAGCTTCATGAGAATGTATGTGAATCTCAGGGTTTCTACTCTGATCATAATTCAATATGGTAAGGTATTCAGGAATATTACTTTTACTCTTGCTTTCATCTTAATGTGCAAATATCTTTTTACTTTATCAGTTCTTTGGACGTGATCCTGTCTAGTAAGTTTATAGAAACGAGAAAGAAAAAGAGCCTGTGATTCCATTAAAAGTTGCCAGACATTCTCTCCCAATACTTGTCAAACAGAGCTCAAGAAAAATGTTTTAAAAATTGAGAATTTAAAAAAAAAAAAACCCTAAAAAGTAGCTATAGAGTGTTTTTTAAAAAAAACCTTTACTAACTTGACTACTTCAGGGGTGGGCAAAAGTAGGTTTACAGTTGTGAGTACATAAAACAGAGTTCCTTCTTGTATTATCATTTATTAATTATTGTACTATTTTCCATATGAACAACTATAAACCTATTTTTGCCCACCCCTGTATCTCTACTGTAAAAATGCTGGCTCATTCTGAATCCCTTTTACAGAGATATAAGAACACTAGCTTTTGTTACATGAACCTGATTTTTGTCACGTGTATTTTCAAAAAGGGAAACCAGAATTTTATCCTGATATATGCAGAACCAAAGTGGTGTAAACCAAGATCTGAATACCGAAAGAACAGGAGGGAAGTTGATGCTGGTCAGTGGGTGGATGGCACTGGCGAAGGGCAATAACACTTGACATTAATTATACATCGTCCCACCCGGTCCCGGTCAGGGTGTTTGCCAAGAAGTTCTTACATTCCTGTGGCCGGGGAACTGGGCCACACTAGAGTTTCATGGAAAACAACAGTGCATTATAAAACTTTTTAATCACTCCAGCTCTGTGCAATGGCTAAACAATCCAACGAAATTTTTCATTGAACGAAAGTCTACTTTTGTGAAAGTAATCAAGTTTTAACTTTAGAGTTTTTTAAAAAGAAATTTTCTATATTCATTTTTTCCTAAGGACTGCTTGTTTAATGTTAACTTGCCAAGGTGTTCATACTACAAAGATAGGTGCAGAGATAGAATTTGCCAAAAAAAATTTTTTATATATATAAAAATATAGAGAGAGAAATATGGGTGCTCTTACTTTGAGAGTATAGTCACAGGAGAGAAGCGGAACTCCTTCTCGCCCAGCATGAAAAAATTAACTCCCAGCAATGCAGGGACCATGAGCCCTTTTAGATAAGCTTTGCTACTTTATTTGTACAAAAGGAGCCGTAATTTTCCAGTCCTTAGAAATAGCTCAGAGAACACTTTTCCACACAGAAATCGGAAATCCCTAACTCCGTTCTCAGAGCCATCTGAAGGGATGACTTTAAATAGGTGGAGGTGCTCCGGTTTCTGGAGCTACACTGCCTGTTCTCCCCGCGCTCGCAAAGATGACCCCCTCCGCAGAGACCTCAGACAGCGGCGCGACCTTGCGCCGTGTTCCCACTGAAAATCAAAAGCCATGCTCAGACTCCCGCAGCCCTGCCCCCAGATAGCGCGGCATCCCACACAGGCTGTTGTCATCACACCCACGCTGTTGTCACAACAGCCGACAGGCTGTAACTAAGGGCCCTGGTATGCTGCCGAATAAATGCATTAAAGAGGAATTTCAAAACATATTTCAGGAATACTTGTCCCTGGTTCCACACCTTCATTTGCTCAATGTGGCCACTGTCTCTGGAGGAGTGCCTCCTGTCAGGCCCAGGCCCCCATGACTCTGCCGGCCTCCTGGTCCCCAGCTCCAGTCTGCAAATCTAGGGCAGTGGTTAACTGGATCAGTCTCCTGTGAGACCAACCCTACAGGTTAGCACCTCTCGCTCACCCTCACCTCCACTCCTCAGCAGCTGCCAACCCAAGCTCAAACTGGATTCCACTTTTGTATCCTTATCTTCTTAACATTCTCAGCCTCTTACCCTGAGGGACTTGAGGACTTTGTCTGGCAGTCATTCTGCCCACCCCTCCTCCCGTGATGTGGCGGTATAGCTGTTGTCTCTATATTGAATGGAGCAAGAACACAAAGAAAATGGGCATTATTGTTGTTGTTTTGATTCAGGGGGTTTGGGGAAAGCCATCTGTTCCAAGTTAGAAAAAAGACGATTTGTTAGACAGCGCAAATGACTAAATCAACGTTGAAGGCTGTTAATTCTTGTTAAACATGTGTGCTAACTTACTCTGGGGGATTAGAGAAGTTCTGAACAAGTTTAAACACATTCGAGGATATTTAGCTTTGAAACTCTTCACCATTTCTGGAAATTGACATGAGTATACCAGTAGAGGCAAAGGGTGACTAAGTAGTCATTACAAAGGGCTTTTGAAGAAAATGCTCTGTTGAGCAGGATGGTTTCTGTATTGTGCAGGCCCCGCGTCCTCACAGAGCCTTGATCTTCTCAACTTGGAGTGTCTTGTGGTGTTCCCTAGTTGCTCAGGGAGTCTCAGCTTTGGTCATACCAGACATATTGGTTGTTTCCAGGGTGAAAGTCGTGATTATTTAGTGCCAGCCTCTGTCCATGGCTTCATTTTCTTATTCTCCACACGGATGTCGCAAGAAGTTCGGAGATTGTCCTAACACACTCAAGACATGTTGGTCACATTCCACAGATTTCCAATATGCCCTGAGAGCGATTCATTTTCAGTGGTCTAGCTGCTGACACTAGAATCAGCTTTGGATCAGGGGGCCGAGTAATAGCTCTGAGCTCTAGTTTGGGATGCACTTTCTCCCCTACTTCCCCCTCCCGCCCCCGTCAATTGTTTTCCTTCTTTCAGTGGAGTTTAACATTCACTGAATAACTGCGTGCCAGGTTCTTTGGCCTGTAGCAGGCTACTCTATGGGTTACAGAGTCAGGGCAACATGGTCTATCGGCCTGGGAAACTTTGGGGAAACTGCCTCACCTCTCTGAGTCTCGGTTTCTTCAGTGAGTATCTTCAAATGAAATGACGTACACAAAGTATTTAGCACAGTGCCTGGTTCCTGGGAGATGTGTAATACATGGTAGTTCTCACTATTACTCTGATGTATGTGACAGACCACCAACAGCTCATGGGCTAGTGGACAAGGAAAATGCTAACCAGGATATATTTCAATCCTTCTGGAAAGTGCTAGTTTTAAAGGAGGAATACTTACCCCAGCCTTAGTAAGCAATCAGGTGACAGGCAAAGCTCAGAGGAGGAATACAAGAATTATTAGCTGAGCTGTATCTTATTGGATAAGTAGGGGAAGACATCCTCTCTCTTTGGTTTGTGAGAAAAATCAGAAATCTTGTGGAATCACAACTGATTTGGCAGCTATGAGGTGTACAACTCCTTCTATGTATTGGCAAAAATGTATCCCTGTGCTAAGGAAAGGATACCAGTTACATCATGTCAACTGGTGGCAGCCAAAAAGATCAACAGATAACGTAAGCATGGGGGCCAGTGGGAGGATGAAGGCTGTGTGTGTGGGAGGGAGAATGACGTGGGGTGAAGCAGAAGTCAGGTAGGGACCCAGCACGGGCTTTCACCCAGCTATGGAATGTAGGGCAAGTCTTAAACTCAGAGCCTGTAGGGATGGGGCTGGACCAGGCCCTGGAACTTCAGGCTTGGGTCTCTGACGGGCCCTGGCGCCACACCCAGCGCTCCAGCTGTACTGTTCCCAGCACCTC
The DNA here is from genome assembly GCA_004026545.1 of Mormoops blainvillei. Lineage (NCBI taxonomy): Eukaryota > Metazoa > Chordata > Mammalia > Chiroptera > Mormoopidae > Mormoops > Mormoops blainvillei. The sequence continues at coordinate 218,569 of PVJD01000256.1, forward strand.
TGCTCCCACCCTTCCCTTTGGTCAATCCCCGCTTCTTTGTCTGGTTTGACTACCTAACCCACACCTGTCACATCATATCCTTTGTCAATCTTGTCAGTTACAACCCCCCATTTAGAACAATTTTTTTTTTTGGTCCACCGCTACCAATAAATAACAAAAAATTTTAAACCTAAAATATATGTAAGCAATTTTCTTTATTTCTGCTGCACCTATGAACTTCAGGTGTCACCTCCATTGTGCAATGCTAAAATGTAAGTGGTTTTAGTCAATTTAATGTCTTCACGATACCTAGTATTTAAAAATATGCACCTTACTTGCGTGCTTTCGGAATGCATGCAATTGTTCAGGTAATAAAAACCATGGGATCCCAGAGTATGTAGGCAATGGTGGTAAAGAGACTTCTCTGAAAATTGCACAACAGACACTCAACTTGAAGGCAGTCATACTGGGAGGCAATGGGAATGTTCTATTTTCTTCCTTCTGGTCCGCCTGTCTGCCTGCTGTCCTGCCTTCCTAGCAGCATCTTATGAGCCAAATGGAGAAGTGAGGTCTGACAGAGGATTGAGACCTGGGTTCGACTTCTGGCTGTGTGATCATGGACAAGTTAATTAGTATTATGACACTAGCTAGAGAGTGATAAGACTAAGACTGTCTAGTCTTACCTCACTTTAAACCTTATCAAAGCAACATGCTGGCTTTTGACTATGAGGCAGCCCACAGGTCTGTCTGTGTGGCGATGTATGTGCACTGGATTTTACTGATTCATGTGTACTCTTTCTTGACCTGCTTTGAACCAGCGAGATAGAGATTAAAAACAGCCTTAACGACAATGTTGTCTAGAAAGACTGTATTCCTCATACCTATTTAATTTCACGTGTGCCAGTTCTGAAGGTTAAACATGCTTTACGCGTGAATTTCTGAGCACCTGATTGTAAAGTGTATGGCTTTATAAGAAAGACTGCAGAATCACAGTAATTATTATGTAAGCTGATGATACAAAACAAGTGTTCACAGTTCAAGTTTGTTTGCTACTCTTCCTATGACTTGGCTAATGTTTCTTTACTGATGTGCAATCCAAGACTCAGAACCCATCCTTTTATGGGAGGCACGCTCAGGAAAAGGGGCTGGGGTTTTACCCCATTTGTGAAGAAGATTTTCAAGAAGGTGATTTCCTTTGGTTCTGATCTAGCCCCCATATCTTGGATGAATAAAAGTTCAATTTTGGCAAAACAATTTGTGATCAGTAAGCAGCTGCAGGGAACACTTGTAAGCTGGAGGATGCAGAACGAGATAAGGGAAGTCCCTTATGTCATGTGGAATCGATGGAGCATTTTTCGTCTTCACCTTCCAAGTAGCTTCGTGAACCCTGTGTGTGCACCAAGGGCGAAGTGGTGGGTCAGCGGCTATGAAATCAAGACCCAAAAATGATGCGGTGTGGCTCTCCCCACTGAAGGCCGGACTGGCTAGGAAACATCTCTACCAACTTTTTCCTTTCAACAGAGTCGGGATTCCTGAGACAAAACTTTGCAAGTTGCCTGAAAATTTGTAGCAGCTTCCAGCTTTTGAATGAAACTTTTCTGGACTATTCCCTGAAGTAGAAGCCCTGGTTTAGTTTGGTTTGGTTTTCACACAAGAAACAGGCTGGCAGAGAGATCAGGCAGAACCCTATTTCAAGAGGCTACTCATTCCTCTAAGCTCATACAGAGTTATAAAGTCGGTTCTCAGAAGTCTCCTTTTTCTCTCCGAATCCCTTCTGAATGAAGGTTCTTGGGGCTGCCTGTTTTTCTTTCGGAGGGCGGCACCTATTCTCTATTCTCCTTCACTTCGAATATCATTTTTCAAGCTTTCTGGGAAGTGCTGTTACACTTCTATGAAGAGACTCCAACTGCCAATCTTGAAATATTCTTTGAAACCAGTAACACCAGGTGCTCTGTTCAAGGAGGAGAGGAGGCAGCTCCGCATAATATACAATACGACACTTGTTCGCAGGCTGCCCTGGGCTACACACACACACACACACACACACACACACACACACACACAGAAATTGCAGCCTAAACAGCTCAATATTTCTCTTGAAACATGACAGGTCTCAGGAAATGCAAAGGAACTTTCAAAAACAAAGCATTAAAAAAATGGAAAAAGAATCAAAGGAAACATTAGAACAGGAATCCAAGTTGAACATGGCTTGGATTAACGTGCTTCGTGGAACGGAAGTTGGGAAGTTAGATGGAGTTATATCACCAACCTGCAAATAAGAATGATCTCTTTCAGAAAGGCAAATCATCTGCTCTCTGTAAGTCCTTTTAGAGGGGGTAGATTTGTGTGTGTGATATCATTTTAGGAAGATAAAGCTAAAATGAGGTCATTGCCCATAGGAGGATGTCACTATTTGCTCAGCACGATTTATGTACGGAACCAAAGTAAATGGGAGAATAAACATCAACATGTTTTCTACTCTTGTCAAGCAACTACTTCAAAATTTTCATATGCCTTGCTGTTCAAAGAGCAGAGGTCTGCCCAGCAGGAGGTTCAGGTGGCAGAGAGATGACCCCCTCTCCAACCACACAGTGAGAACTGGGTCTGGCCCTCCATGTCACAGCCACTCAGGCTGTGTGGCCAAACAGAGCTTCGGTGTCACCCTCCACTGCTCACAGTTTAAAGACCTAATGAATACTTCAGATTTTTTTTGATACATATGTTATGTTTTCCAGCGCATGTGATATTTCAGTAAGTATTTAATGGAATTTTTTTAAACCACAGTTCCTTTCTGATATCCTAGAATATAGTCCATCCTCCTTATTTTGTGTCCACATTTAGCAGGAATATATATATATATATATATATATATATATATATATATATACTAGGAAATATGTTAGACCTGTGTTCTCTGTTACTGGGAGGTACTAGGGTAGCTCATTTATTTTTTATTTCTTAATTATTTCTTCCAAGTAATTATTTACTTTAAAACAAGCTTGGGTAGCTACATATATTTTTTGGAGGGCGGGTGATTAACTTCCTTCTCTGCTTTCACAGGACGATGTTTTAAAACTCTTCCTCCTCCTGACCTTTCCCAGGTATGGCCGCTTTGGGTTTGTTGTGACTGACACTGAACACCAACGGACCTGTGTGTTCGTCGTGGCCTTGTCTAGCTGTAATCGTCAACATGGATGTGCGCACATGTGTATGTCTCTACCTGTATCAATTATACCACGATGGACTTGATATCCCCTTTTCTTTGTCATTATTGTTGCCTATTTTCTCACCACTCTGTTTAAAGGCAACACGTGCTATTGTGGTGCTATGCCCAAAATCTCTTGACATCTAACACTTGCATTTTTAAATAGCAGACCTAGAGGTCCCACAAACTTGAATGGCAGCCCATAAATTACATTGCTTTAAACCAAAATGCCAAGGTGTAATCTCGTAACTTTTTTTTCTGGGTTTTAGATTTATGAAATTATTCAGATTCATTGAATCATCTTTACCCTTTGTGTGTTCTATTAAATTTTTTTTTATTGATTTTTAGAGAGAGAAAAGGAGGGAGAGAAAGAGAGAAACACTGACTTGTTGTTCCACTTATTCACTGGTTGCCTCTTGTATGTGCCCTGACCGGAGATTGAACTCACAACCGTGGCGCATCGGGACGACACTCTAACCAACTCAGCTACCTGGCCAGGGCCTATTCATTTCATATGGCTCAAAAAAACACAAATTCTTCCTCCTTTTCACTGGAGTTCTGGGTCTTTAAAAAAATAATTTTGCCAGCTATTATATGCCTAGTCTTTGTAATAAAATTCCTCTTGAGTAGAGGTGAAAGGGCTTGAGCAACGCCTTTCTACCCTCTGGCTTTTTAGAGAGGATGAAGGTTTTCTAAGCAGGATGAAAGAAATAATCCAGGAAGGAAGCCAGGAAGAAAAGGGGGTGGAGGGAAACTTAAGCCAGTGTCAAGAGGTTGGTGAATGGAAGAATGTGACACAGAAGAGAAAAAAAGAGAAGCCACTCTGATAAATCTCACCATCCATCCTTGAAGACTTATTCCAAAGGCTGCTTCTCCACGGAGCCATCCTGCCTCTCCCACCACTGGAGTCCCAGAGCGTTTTATGTGCATCTCCCTCAGAGGGCTCACCACATTCTCCTACACACCCTCCACTCATCAGCATTTCATAAACAACTACTAAGCGCCTCACTTGGTGCCAGGATACAAAGATGACTGGGACCTGACCCCTGTCCTCAAGACATGTACAGCCTTGGCCTGGCCCTTGCCTGTAACATCAGGCCCATTCTCTGCTACCTGTCATCTTGCTTCTGTGTCATTTCTGAGCTGCCACCTGAGCTCCCACAGCACATGCACACTTCTCTTTTAGCACTTACCATCAATTGAAACTTTCTGTTCACAAGTCTCTCCTCCAGTGGATTCGAGGCATGAACCTTGCCTTCTAATCTTTGATCCTTCAAGCTCAAGCACTATGCCTCTTTCATGGTCGATAACCCTTAAATATTAGCTGAATTGATAACTGATTAGCTGTCCTCATAATGTCTCTCTAAGATGAGGGCTATAATATTTATATTTGAATAGCAGCCATTAATGCCTGGATGCAAAGAACTGAAACAGGTAATAGAGGTATATTTGGGGCACTGTAGGATAGGACCAGTGGAGGAGAGATTTTCAGATAGGGAGCCCTGTTAAAATCCAGGAGGAGAGCTGCAGAAAGGGAATACAGACAGGATCCACTCTTAATCAGTGTGGTGTGTGATAGGACAGAGTGCTGGTATACCAGAATTGGGTGGGGAAGGACAAATCTGTCAAAACATGAAAAGAAAAACTGATGTGCTAAGAAAAGATGATGCTGAGTTTAAAATAAAGCTTCATAAAAAGCTACACGGTTGGGTATAACACCCAATCAAAATAGTGCCACTGATGGATGAATTATTGGCATGGAGATATAACTGTGAATTGTATACAGTAGCCTGGGGGTTGGGGGTGGACAGATGGGCATCAGGAGAACAGAACTGGGGGTGGGTACACTGAAGGTAAATAAAAGCCGGCCTCACATTAAAACACACCAGGCAAAATAAAATGCCTTTGCTTATTCTTCAGAAAACTGGTCTTTTTTTGTCCTGTGTGTTTAGCTATACATGTGTACTATGAGAAAACCAACAATAAAAGAATATATAGAGAGAAATTAGGGAATAATTACTCATAATATAAAATAATTTAAAAGGTTTCTTTTAGTGCCATTTAAAATACTATCCAAGTTATCTTTTTAAAATATATAGGACAAGCTTTTAAGAATTCTATTTCAGCAGGTAAGGCCAGCCCATGTAAAAGAGAAAGGTTTCATTTGATTTAGTTTAGCATTAAAAGAAAAACAAACAAACACAAGAAACATACACTGCTAACAAACACAGGGGTAGAAAAAAATGCAACCCACCTCCAGTGATAATAAGGGGTTGTTTTATATGCTATGCCAGTAAGCTCCTGTTTCACCAAGAAGAATTCATTAAGTAGAGAGAAAGTCAATAAAAATGAGCTTTATTAAAAAGAACTGGTATAATTAAAGGTAGTGGTGAAAACTAGCTCAGTTACAAAGGGAAATGAATCAGTGGCACATTTAAGAAATGAGACAATACACCATGGAATCTCCTCCCAATTTAAGTTATTGTGGGAAAAAAACACAATAGTTGGCATAATTTGTAATAGCCAAGGTGAATGCCAGCACGACGGAGGAAGAAGTGTTTCCATAAAACTGTCATTCCTCAAATAATAATGAATTATAGCAGTGACAGTGCTGGCGGCCAGAGAAGCCTGTCTGTGAGGACGATAAGAGAGCCCAGGCTCAATTCAGGTTCACACAACTTAAGGTGAGTGGATGCAGTTTTCAGCAGTGTTGTTCTGTGTGCTATAATCCAAATGGGACAGTCTGGTCCCTGGAATACTTAAAGCTGCCAACCGGGGGAAATAGGTTTAAGCCTCTCTGAGAATCCCAGATCAAATGATATTTCTGTGGGAAAAAAAAAATGTGTAGACCAGTCAAATGATAGAACAGCCACACATCAAAGAGAAGCCGAGTGGTTTTTAAAAAGAATCATCCTATCCAAGTTTATGTGGTCTTAGTCACATGGTTTGGATATAGGGAAAAGATCCATGTACCTCAAGACCAAGCAAAGGCATGCTGGGCGTTTTTACAGAGCTCAGATATGCGGGCATGCAAGGAGGCCAGAGGGGCTGGGGGAGCCACCAGCAGCACCCTCCACTGCGGAGCCCACAGCGTTGCACTGCCACGTGACCTCAGCCCTAGCCTGGAAGACAGAGTGACAGCCAGAGGCCAGGATTTGCCATACGACAGGCTGCTGCCTGGTCTAACACCTTCTAATATGACACCATCAGAAGGATTAAGTGCTTACTGGCTAAAAAAATCAAATAAAAAGGTGGACCAGAAGATGCCCTGGAAAGCTCAGTGTAGCCTCCTATGAGCTGCCTGACCCTTACGCTCAGGGGGGAATAAAGAAAAGTATTGTGAGAAGGGAGACAGAAGAAGTCTGGGACTTTCCAGTTACAAAAATAATAAATAACCCATAATAAGATCAGTTACAAGTGGATGGCACTTTCCAAATTAGAACATAACATTTCCATACTTTGTGATCCACATAGCCTTTCCTTTCTACCTCAGAGAGTTGCTAAGACAATCAAATGACATATTGTCTGCAAAAATGATTTATTAACTATATATCTTTCAATAATTTATTGTGGCATGTGGTCTAAATTTTTTTTTTTTTTAATGGCTAGGCCTTCAGTCATGTTCCTTGAGTCTGCAGGCACTTTCCTCTTGAAATGTGTGTCAACGCACCTCAGAACAGCAGAGCTGGGGCAATAAAAGGGAGACTGTCTTATGAAGTATGAATAAAAGTTGGTGACCAAGGATGGGTTATGGGTTATTTCATGATCCAATTACTGTCAACTTATCTTGATATGAAAGGAAAAAGCATTACAAAGAGCTTTGGTAAATCTGAAACTTTATGTTTACCTTACCTAAGGCCCTTTCTATCCACAAACTGCTGCTCTATTAACAACAACCACAACAACAAAAAACAAAAACAAAAACTGCCACTTTCTACCTCTAAGTCTTGTTTAAGAGGGAGTATTTCACAGCTTTGCTCTAAAAAAGCAGGCTTGTTTGAACTAAAATTAATCCATGCCTTTTGATACTTAGAAAGCTAACTTCTACCCAATCTTCCATCAGATGTATCATCTATATGCCAAAGGATCACAAAAGCCTGTGTTTAAAAATGGATCAGTCTTCCCAATATAAAAAGGCACATATGATCATCAAAAGACATAAAAGAATATACATGACATTATTCATAATAACCCCAAACTGGAAAGGAGAAATTATGGGACAGTCCCATCATGGAATATTATATAGCAACAACCTATAACTATACTGAACACCATATACAAATGTAATATTGAATAAAAGAAATCACAAGATTATTTACAGTAAGATTTCACTTAATTCAAGGTAAATAACAAGCACAACTAAATTATGTTGCTGGGAGCTGATACAGCAGTGACCTTTGCGGCAGGGGGTGTGACTGGAAGGGAGCAAGGTGCAGGCTCCTGGGATGCTGGCATATTTCTTAATGAGGTTAGTGGTTACACAGGTGTGTCCAATTTGTGAAAACACACCAAGTGTACACTTATGTACTTTTTTGTGGTATATTTTACTCTAATAGGGAGTTTTTAAAAAGTGAAGCAGCCTCTAAATGGATAGGATACACTTAAATTTATCCTGACTTGTACTCTGATAACTACCTGTTTTCAAACTTCTTAGTTCCCGTGGATCAGGAGGGAACTGATCAACAGAAACTCAATGGCTTCTGAGGCTTAAAGCTGAGACACAGAATATGGTCACGCACAGCTTAAGGGAGGGGACACACCCTGAGAACTGCACTGTTAGGGATTTTGTCACTGTGTGAACATGACAGAGTGCACGCACACAAGCCTAGACGGTCCAGCCTATTGCACGCCGAGGCCAGACAGGCTACTGCTCTACACTGCCAGCCTGTACACCATGTTACTGCACAAAACAGCAAAAGAGTAAATCCACCACAAGAGAAAACGGTGCAATCAAGAGACCCGGTGAATAGGAAAGGTATGCAGCACTGTCAGAGTAACATGGCATACTGTTTTACAGCAAACTTTTTTTAATAAATAGAAAGAGTACACTCTAAAATAACAGTAAAAACATAGTCTAGTAAGTACACAAACCAGCAATGTGGTTTATTGCCATTACCGAGTATCACGTGCTGTACATAGTTGTGTGTGCTGTGCAGCGCAGCAGGTTTGCTTACACAAGCGTCGCTGCACACACGTGAGTGATGCTCTGTGCTATGATGCTGCAATGTCGCCAGGGGACAGGAATGTTTCAAATCCATTATAATCTTATGGGACCAATGTCATATATACAGTCCAATATACACTGTCTGTCGTTGACTAAAACATTGTTATATAGCGCTTTGACTATATATAAATAAGTATTTTTGCTCTTCTATAAATCATGAATTCAGTAAATGGAGTTGTGAATTTAATGGATTCACAAATCCACAGATACTGTGAATCCAGGGGATGATATTTTGGTTATTTGGGTTTTGTTCCGTTTTTGAGTATCTTAAAAACCTTGGAGATTTCACATCCCCTATGTGAAAGAAATCTAGAAAAATAAATCAAAACCATTTATTAAATTTATTTCAAGAGACAAAGGGTTTTCCCACTGATATGTAATCAGGGTCTCATTTAATGCTAATTTGGGATCATAGAAGATCCCTTTGGAAATGATCGCGCTGTGATTTTAACCCCCACATTTTATAAATCAAGAACCTGAGACCCAAAGAGGTTAAATGCCTATGGTCTTACAAATGTTCAAAAGCAGACAATGGACTAGAAGGCAGGTTCCCTAATCACTAAACCAACTCACTTTCATTCTAGCTTTCTGGTTTCCACTTTATTGCTGGTACACAAAATTACAAACGACTAAAAAAAAAAATGACATGAAATGAAATTACAGTGTGACAACACTGAAATTTTAATTTAGTGCGATATTCATACATTGTAGAGAGTAGGGCCAAGAAATTATGTGTTCCTAAGTGAGTCTTGATTTTTAAAAACTGGCTTATTATTGGTATAGGAACTCATGTTAATAGAATCTTTTTTAAAAAAACACTAACTCTTATTTTGGAAATTATTATTGTTACCAATGAGAGCTGTGTAGGCTATTTTATTTTTCTGTTCAAGAACACACATTATCAGAATAGCACTAAATGACCTCAGACCAGTCAGAGTAGAATTTATTAGGCTGTTCTACATATATCTAAAGACATATATCTGAGATAGATTTGATGTTATTATAGAAGTCGACGGCTTGAGAACACTTGAGCTATTTTTACCTTACAATAGCTGTGGATCATTACTGTTTATAAATAGTAATAATTACCTGAAGTTGAAACTATTCACCACGTCTGTTCCATTTTTCCAGGACTCATGTGGCTCTGACTCACTTACTTAGAGCAAAGGAGATTCATTATTTTTCAAGCAATTTACTTGCTGGCTTTTTACTTTGGGTAATGTACTGTGACTTGGTATTGTGACCCTTATTCAGATTAAAAATATAAGTTTCCTTGATCATGGCTGCATATCATTTATAGTATGATTCAGTACACTTCTAATAACAGGACTTGCTAGATTAAACTAGGCTTTAAAAACAACCATCAAAGAAAATGAATTGACATAAAACATTGAGGCAGATGTTGAGATCTTGCTTCATTCCTATCTGACTCTCAAACGACTGGATGTAGACTGCACTTTCCTCTCAAGCCTGAAGAAATGGCTACACCCCTATGGTCCCTGTACCCATGCATGGCCCTCTGGCCACAGGTGCAGTGGTCAGACAAATGGTCGGAGAGCAGGCACGCTAAGAAGTGGATACTAAGGACTATAGAAATTCTAGCATAGAGAATATACTGAGACCATTCCTAAACAACCACTGCAGGGATATGAAGCGAAATACATTCACTCGGCCAGCACTTACTGAGCACCTATGTGGGCGAATGGAGCTTAAAGGTCACCCACAGGAAGGGTTAGCACAGTGACTGCTATATGACACACACTTCATAAATACTATCAGGCTAGCAGGAGGAAGTGACATTGAAGCCAACATGGAAGAACCTGAAGAATCAACCAGGCAGAAGGGGGTGAAGTAGGGAGAGAGCAGTCAAAGGCAAAAGAGAGCAGGAGCATTCTGGGCCAGAAAAGCGGGGACATCAAGTGACCGGGGCAAGGGCTGAGGCTCCAGAGATGAGCAGATGGTAGAGGATGAAGAGTCTACCATCTTTGTTACACAGGTTGGTTCCTTATCCTCAGCACAGTAAAAATCCTAAAAAGCGAAGCTTTTCACATCACAGGATTTCATCTATTTATCAACTCTGAGATCACTTTCATGGGTTTCAACCGGTATTATTTTTTCAGTAAAAGAGATCGAAACAAAATAGAATAGGATAGGGCAGAATAGAAAACACAAAACTTGTTTACATATATTTATGTGTCTATTGGGTCATGATGTTGAATTTGTTTCTTATTGTAAATCACAGTCAAAAAGTGTGAAGGCCACATCTTTGAAGAGGAATGGTATATACTGCCTAGCATTTTGAGTCAATTTGGCTGCAGTGTAGAAAGGACTGGAGGGGGACAGGCCCGAGCACAGGAACAGCAGTTGCAACAGTCAGGTTAGAGGCGACAGTGTTCACCTGAGGGCAGGACTGCTGAGGACAGACAGAGAAGTGCTGCAGATGGACACCGGGTCACCAAGGAGGACACAACTTAATGAGGAAGGTGTCAGAAATGCGACGTGGGTTGTCAAAGTTTCTACCTTAGGCAACTGGGATGGGTCTTGCTGCCCTTCTCTGAGGCCAGGGACAGCAGGCAAAAGCAGTTTTGGAGGCAAAATAATGAGGTCAGGACATGTTAAGATACAAGGTTACAAATATGGAGACTGAGCCTAATTAGAATAACTTCTTCTACAGAAAATTTTCATTTACAAATCGCTCACTGGTCAGTACCTAAATGTCTGAGTCTAAAAGTTAGCACCAAAATTTGGTTCTATTATAAGAAATACATACATATAACATACATATACTTTTTTATAGTAAAGAAATAAAGTTCATAAGGCATTGGCAACTTTGGGACAAGCTGGGAAAAAAGACATCTTTTAAAGCAAGTGCAAATAAGGATCATTAAAGGAATAAGTGTTGTAAAGATTTCAGACAATGTAAGTGAGCCTCTAGCTTATACCTGACCCATAGCAGATGCTTGTCAGGTGGTAGCTTTTCTTTCCCGCCTCTTTCCTATGCCTCGTCAATAGGTCTCAAGATGCAGCAATATAAACTATTTACATGAGTGTACTTCTAATCACCTGATAGTTAGATTTACCAGATGATGCTATGATTCACAAAACTGATTATGTTCTTTGTTTTACAAGGGCTGCCAGGAAGTTAATGGGCAAACCCATGACACATCTCTAGTCAATGTATAGAAACTCATCTCATGCATTTTGTTTATCTTACCTGTCTTATTCGTAAGCTATTTCTTTATCCCTCTACTTAAAGAATTTTTAAAGTCAACTTAAGTCTTTTTTTAAATTGAACTTATTGGGGCGACATCGGTTAATAAAACTATATAGGTTTCAGGTGTATGATTCTATAACACATCATCCGTGTATTGCATTGTGCGTTCACCACCCCAAGTCAAGTCTCCGTCCACCATGATTTACCCCCTTTACGCTTTTCTACCACCCTCACCCCTTTTCCCTCCAGTAATCTCCATACTATTGTCTGCAACTATGAGGGTTTTTTTTTCTTTGCTTAAGTCTTTTTTGATTTTTGAAATAAGTCAAAGCCTACAGACAGGTAGATAGATGGATAAGTTCATTAGACAGATGCTTGAAACTGATGGATGGCTGCATATGTGATTATTAATAAAAGGCCTGTGAGTTTGGGTAGCTGAATCAGTTTCCTGAACTTAGTTTCTTTCTTTTTCTAAAAGTACTCATTATGAAAAAATCAAACATATGCAAAAGTACAGACACTAGTCAAATGAACCCACATACCCCGGCTTCAACCATTGTCAGCTTGTGGCCAGTCTTGCTTCACATAGACCTCTGCCCGCCTCCTCAACTCCTGGGCTCACTTACAGCAAATCCCAACCACTACACCATTTCACTAGTAAACGTTTTAGTATGAAACTCCAAAAGATAAGGGTTCTTTCAAAAACATTACCATGACACTACTGTCACCCCTAAAAAGGACTAACAATAATTCCTTAATACCATCAAAACATCAGCCAGTGTTCAAATTTTCCCCAATTGTTTCTTAATGTAATGGTTTGAATTTTAGACACTGATTATTTCTGGGTCAACTTCTTAAGCAAGTCCTCAGTAAGTTACACTTAGGATCAAATAGGAACCTCCCCAAGAGACCTTCCCTGCACAGCCTGAGGCGGGGACCCTCCAGCTCGTCCTTTAACTTCTCTCTCCCTATATTCCTCCCATTCTGCTTTATCTCCTTTAACTATGGCTCAACTTCACACACACAGACACACACAATGGCAAAAAGCTTTAAAACTTGATGGTTGTGTGAAAATAAATGATATAAAAATGAAAGTTGGAATAGAGCAGAGAAATGGGCTAAACAAGTAATAAAGGAAACTGGGGTTAAGAATTATCAAATTTATGATTAATGACAACTATCAAAACTTTGAGCAGGATAGCTTCTAATAAAGATATATTGAAACACGATACTATACACGTATATAAAAAGCTATACATATATGTATATATGTGCGAGTGTAGGCCTAAAAAGAACATTACTGTGTCTGTTTGAAATAAAAAGATCTCCTCCAAAGTTTCTGAAAATTTTTATATCTATTACACTTCTCTCAAAATATCTTTAGGAATGTCTATATTAACATGAACAGTTTCAGGGGAAAAAGAAAGGAAGCATCTCACACAAAGTCAGTGTGTCTTTCCTTCTATTGCTCTAGGCAGCCTCCTAACTGGTTTTTGTTGCCAATCTGTCCCCCAGTTCATTTAACACATAGCCAGAGTCAGTTTTCCAAAACACAGTTATGACATGTCATGTCTTCCTTGAAAATGGTTCACCAAAGATGTGGTACGTATATACTATACAGTACTACTCAGCCATGAGAAAAGATGAAATACTGCCATTTGTGACAACGTGGATGGACCCTGAGAATATTATGCAAAGTGAAGTCAGTCAGTCCAGAAAGGTTGAGAAGCATATTATTTCACTCATGTGAGATATAAAACTGAAACTCAAAGACACTGACACCACCATGGTGGTTACCTGAGGAAACGGGGGGTAAGGGAGTACTAAGGGGTAAAGGGGGCCAACTATATGGTGATGAAAATATTTGACTGGGGGTGGTGGGCCCACAGTGCCATATACAGATCATGTATCATAGAAATGATCTCTTGAAACCTATATGACTCTATTAATCAATGCCACCCCAATAAATTTAAAAGATTTTTAAAAATGGTCCATTGTTAACCACTGTCTACAGAATCAAGTTCGAATTTCTAAAAGTGGCAGTCAAAATAATTACAACCCGGCCCCGCCTCCACCTCCAGCCCGTGCCCTACCCCTCTCCCCACACCCCTCAGGGCCCCGGTTCAGAACAGCTCCACCCCCCGAACGGGGCCTCCTCATGCCTCTGTGGTTTTGCTCATGTTGTTCTCTCTGCCTAAAATACATTATTTCATATTTATAAGTATGAAAAATCAGACAATAAATGTGATATTGCAATGAAGAGGTAAAGATAAGGAATGAGTCATGATCTTTGCTCTTAAGGAGCTCACAGCCTACTGGGAAACACGGAGAAATGAATACATTTCAACACAAGTATGATCAATACAGATACATAATAGATACTAGGTTTCATGGTGACACGAAAGAGGGAGTACTTAATTTTGTTACAGATATGTAACTATTAGTGAGTATTCAGAAATACGACAAGCAAAATACATGGAGAAAGGAGGGTCCAATCTATGATTTAAGAAACCCCCAAATTAAGTGTAGAGGATGAATACATAACCACAAGGTGGCTATTTTCAAGAGCTCAATCCAAGAGCATTTACACTTTAGTACAGGTAATGCTCATGACAGATTGCAATCACAAATGCAAATATTAACTGGTTTACTTTAAGGGGTCTCTGTTACCAAATAAGACAAAACCTTTGGGAATCAAAGCTGACTATAAGATAGCAGTAAAGGGAGGCCGAGCCTTTTGACTTACACATGGGGAGACTAAAGCAATGACGTCCAACAAACGATGAAACATGGTCAACACAGACTCATGAAAGGAAGAAGTTCAATGTGATGCTGAGGAGTAAAGCTATCACACCTTGAATTTAAGAGTACGCCAGACCTACTGCTACATTCACTCTAATGTCATTTAAGTAATTAAAATGTTTTTAAAGCTCTAGTTATGAAACATATAATACAAAGAACACATATACACATTTTTTTAAACCAACAACAAACACCCATGCACCCACCTCCCATGCTAAGAAATAGCACGTGATGAGCATCTTGAAAACCCCTAGAATCCCTCACAGCCTGATGCCTCCCATTCCCTTCCTCTGAGCGATGACCACTATCTTGTTTTCTTGTGATAATCATCCCTTCGATTTTCTTTATAACTTTACCATCTACGTTCTACCACCGAAACAGCCCCGGGAAAGAGCGCAGCAAGCACAAATTCCGCAGGCTCAGGAAAGAGCAACACTGCCGTTGCTGGAAGGCAGGCCACAAGGACGCCCAGCAGGAGCCTCCGCCGGAGAAGTCAGGGGGCGGCTGGGCGGGTCCCGGGAGACAGAGGTCTCCCCAGCTCTGGGCCATGGTCACAGCCATGGTGCTGACCGAGAAGTGGACATCTGGCAGGGCTGTGGTCAGGTGTGGGGGGCCCTCTACCTGCTGCTGTTTTTATGTGGCAAAAAATACATGACATATAATTTATCATGTTAACGTGTACAGGTCAGTGGCACTAAGCACATTCACACTGTTGTGCAACCATCACCACCATCCGTCGCCAGAACTTTTTCCTCTTCCCCCACGGAAAGTCTGTCTCCCCAGGCTCTGGCAACCACTGCTCTACTTTCCATGTTTGTGAAGACAAGTGCTTCATTGCAAGTGGAATCATACAGTATTTGTCTTTTTGTAACTGACATTTCTCTTAATACAATGTCCTCAAGGATTCATTCATGTTGTAGCACATGTCAGAATTTCCTTTTTAAGGCAGAATCATATCCCATTTTATGTATAGAACACATTTAGTTTGTCAATTCACCTGTTGATGGACCCTTGAGTTGCTTCCACATTCTGGTTATTGTGAATAATGTTGCTATGACCTGGATGCATAAATAAGTCTTTGAGTCCCTGCTTTCAATTTTTTGGGGTGTATACCCAGACGCGGAATTGCTAGATCAAGGGGAAATGCTATGTTTCGCAGGACAGTGGTTTTCCATAGCAGCTGAACAGTTCATTTTATATTCTTACCAACAGTGCACAGGGGTCCAATTTCTCCTCATCCTTGCCAATGCTTACAAGTTTCTGTATTTTTGATAATAGCCATCCTAATGAGCGTGAGTGGTACCCTGCTGTAGTTTTTTTTTTCCAGTTTAAGGCAAATAGCATGATGGTTTGATTTACATATATTGTGAAATGATTTTCACAGTAGGTCTAGAGTACATCCATCATCTCATACAGGTACAACAAAAAGAAAAAATTCTCCTTATGAGGAGAACTCTTAGGACCTGTTTTCTTAATACCTTCCCTAAACATCACACAGCACGGTTAGCTACAGTCATCATGTTGCACGTCACAAACCTGTGCCTTATTTATTTTATAACTGGAAGTTTGTACCTCTTGACCCCCTTCACCCATTTCGCCCACCTCCCAAACATCCTATGGTCTCCAACCATCAGTCTATTCTCTGTATCTGTGAGATTTATTTTGTCTAGTTCTTTTGTTTTGTTTTTTACATTCCACATATAAGTGAAATCATATGGTACTTCTCTTGCTCTGATTTACTTTACTTAGCGTTTCATATAAATTGTTGAATTTAGGGCATAAAATTGTTCATAATATTCAATACTATCCTTTTAATGTTTGTAGAATTTTCAGCGATGTTACCTCTCATTCCTGATAGTGAAAATTTGTGTTTTTTCTCCTTTTGTCCTGACTTCTAGTCCGGCTACAGGTTTCTTAATTTTACTATCTTAAAGAAACAGGTTTTGGTTTCATTGATTTTCTTTATTCTTTCTCTGTTTACTATTTTCACTGATTTCTGTTCCAATCTTTGTTATTTCTTTTCTCCCACTTACTCTGGGTTTAATCTTTCTTTTCTAATATAATCATTTAGAGCTACAAATTTCCTGTAATACTGCTTTGACTATGCTCACAAATTTTAATGTTATATTTTCATTTTAATTCCATTCAAAATATGATCTAATTTCCCTTGTAATTTCTTCTTTGACCCATCCATTGTTTAG
Source organism: Mormoops blainvillei (assembly GCA_004026545.1). Lineage (NCBI taxonomy): Eukaryota > Metazoa > Chordata > Mammalia > Chiroptera > Mormoopidae > Mormoops > Mormoops blainvillei. Next base: position 235,194 of record PVJD01000256.1, read on the forward strand.
AAGTGTGCTTTTTAGCTTCCAAATATTGGAGATTTTCCATAATCACTCTGTTATTGATTTTAATTTAACCCCACTGTAGTAGAGAACATAATATTCCTGCCTTGAATCCCTTTAAATTTATTGCGGCTTGTGTTATGTCCCAGAATAGTGTCTGTATAGGTGAAGGTTCCATGTGTACTTGAAAATAACGTGAATAATGTTCAATGGAAAGTTCTGTAAGTGTCCATTGGGTCAAGTCGGTCTCCTACATTCTTACCAATTTTCTGTCTACTTATTTTCCCAATTATTGAGCAAAGGGTTTTGAAATCTCTGACTACAATTGTAGATTTGTCCATTTCTCTTTGCAGGTCTACCAGTTTTGGCTTCGCATATTTCAAAGCTCTGTTAATAGGTGCATACGCATTTCAGATTGTGTCCTCCTGATGAACTGATCTCTTAATCATTATGAAATGGTCTTCTTAATCCTTGGTAATAGTCTTTGCTCTGAAATCTACTCTGTCTCATATTAATAGAGCCCCTTCAACTTTCTTTTGATTTTCTTTGAATATATTTGGGTGCAAAGGACAGACAGCCATGGATATAAAACAATCATCTCTATAAAATATCTGACAGAAAACATTAACATATTAACAAGTTCTGAGTGGTTAAAAAGATGGTATCTAGAGCAGCACAGTGTGAATCCTCAGATTGGAGGCATTAGCCTCACTTGGGAACTTGTTAGAAATGCAAAGTTCAGGCTGCACTCCAGACCCACTGAATCAGAATTTCTGGGATGGGGCCCAGAAATCTGTGTTCTAACAAGTGCGCCTGGGGATTTCAAGGCAGGCCAGTTTGAGAGTCCCGGCCGAGAGTCCTTCTAACTTCTAATTCTAGAAATAAGTATTTGGATCAAAATATGCCAAAAAATACTCTTTAAAGGGTGAACCAAACTAAAACTTTCTCTAGCAAGAAGAGCATTTTTGCAACCCTACATTTATGTTGAAAATACGGCTTGTAGAAACATCATAATGAATTTTCACTGCATGTGATGATTGAAGCTTGGGGATGAATCAAAGTTGAGTATGATTCAGATATTCCCTCCTCTTAAAACAACTCTATAGGGGTAGATCTTTTGTTTTCTTTTAGGTCCTGTGCAGTAGGTGGGCTATTTCTGAGTGAAGTCTCCCTACTGTGCAGTCAGTCTTTGTAGATAGCGTCTTTTGAGTGCTATACCAAATGGGTGGGGTTCTTTTTCCTTTTTTTTTAAATGTACTATTATACCTGGAGAGCTCTTTTTGCTGATGATGCTAGCAAAAAAGGTGTATACTGTTCTTAAAGCTCCCCTCAGGTATGAGGTTGCTCAGTTCTTTACATGTCTTATCTTACCTAATGCTCATGGTAACCCTGCCAGGCAGGTATTCCGCTCCTCATTACAGACAGTTGGAGCTACTGGCCTGTGGACACATGGCTGGGGACTCGCTGGATGAGCTGACTGACCACACTCCTTCACTCCAAATCCTGGAGAATTCCCACTGGGGCCTCTGGAGCTACTAGTTATGACTTCAAAACATAAAGAACAAAGAAAGAAAAAGACTCATGATGTTTAAAAAAAGCCCCCCCCCTTTTTTAGTTCAAAAATTTAATAGACATTTGAACAGTAAACAAGTTGGCTGATTTGAGCACACACTATGTATTTCTAAGTATGGAAGGAATGCAAAGGGAGGAGGAGGAGGAGGAGGAGGTGGCGGAGGAGGAGGGGGGGGAGAAAGTCCTTGCCTTGGCACTGTGTAAATCGATTACACACACACACCCTCACCTACACACCCTAAGCCAAAAAATCGCCCCAAGGAAACAGTAACAGCAGTCATTTCAGTATATCGCCTTTCATTTAATATGGACTGGACTACACATTTGTATTAAATGCACTTGAATTTAATTTTTAACAAAAGTTTTTGAGTTACAAGCAAGGACTACTTAAGAAAAATTTTCACAGATCAAGAATAACTAGTTGAGGTATAGAAATTTTATCATATAGCAATAATTGGGGATTGCAATATTTTTATGTATAGTTTGTTAATTGATTTGAGTCACTCCCTAAATAGAACTTAAGAACTCCATTTTTGACATCACATGAAAAAATTAGTTCAAATTAAAGTATGGATGCTATTTAGCCAAGTGGGATCACTTAATTGGTGGTTTTCTCCACAAAGAATGCTAAACAGAGCTCCCATATACCTCTTCTAATTTCCTTGTATCAGAACCAAAAATAACACCGCGTATTTGCTTTGTACCTGACACAACAAATTTTTTTAAAAAGCCCCACACACAGTGTAATCAGTGGTCGACAAAAGAATTTGAAAGTCTAAAAGAAGAGACATGTTAGAGGGTAGAGTGTTTGGTCTTTCCTCTCTGACCTTCATTTCTAGTGGCATAAAAATGAAGTTAGAGAAAATGTACTTTCAACACTCTGATAAAAGATTAGAAAGAATCACTTGGCTCAAAGAAATTTTAACAACAACACATTAAGGAGACAGAAGGTTGTAAAATAAAACCGAAAAGTATGTCCACAAGAACTTGAAGAAATCAGAAAAAAACCATGCGCAATCACTGACTTGGTTTGTTATAATTTCAAATTAACTCTTCTTAAACTATGTGGTTTGTATGTGACCACTTACACGGCTTTTATCTATGATTTCCAAGGTGATCAGTTCAAAGCTTAATGAATTTTCTTGAGACTGAGTTTTTAAACCTTTGAAATCTTATATTTCAGTAATGTACTATTACCTTAACGTTTAAACAAACGTTAAGCTGCCTGATCTAGAGAAAATTCAATGTCTTCTGATGATTAATTTCAGTAATTGAGCATAAAAACATTTGGAACAAGAAGGACTGCATAAGTGAACTGTCAGCATATATTACAACGTTACAACGTTGCTTAGGTAAGAAAATGCTCATTGAAGGAGTTGGCACAATGAGCAGCCAATTGGAAAAACAGAGGAAGTAAGCTATCACTGAAATAATGAGGAGGGATCCCATTAAGGCTCCAGGCCAGGTATGTGAAGGAGGTGTGACTGATACGCAGGACTTAGAGATTAACTGTGTGGGACACTTGGAGGCCAGGCCTACCTGCATCTCTTTGGTATCAGACTTTGACTGAAGTGGTGTTTACAGAGCCATGGCTCTTGCTAGCTCTTTCCTTTTCTATCCTAAGGATTTTGTTTCAGCCATGGCGTCTGCAAGGGAGCATTTTCAGGAGGAAAAGAAAAATACAGTCATGCCCAGAGTTCGTCTCACATTAAGATGTGATTAGTGTTCACTTTTGGTGTCAAAAACAATTTAAAAAGCTGCATTTCATACAAAGACAAGGATGACAATGACCATGAGCTCATTAAGTCCCTACGTTCCTATCAGTAGGTCCCTTTGGATGTTGCTAATAAATGGTAGGCTTTTTAGAAGTCAGCATAATGACATGATATAAAAACAATTTTAAAAATCTGACATTTATGAGTATGGAAGAAGTCATTGTTTTGAAGCTGTGTCTAGAATTGCCACAGAGCACTGGAATCTAGTTCAAGTTACCACAACATCCTTGAAAGGTTCAAAGACATTGGTTAGTCCCGAATATATATTTCTAGGGTGAGCAATTATATAATGAAGAAAGTCAGCTGGATAAATTTGGGTATTCCCAGTCTTTAAAACATTCTTTCTGGAGTAGAAGGGAAGCCCTGGAGATTTAGGACAGCAGAAACTTATTAATGGATGGTTTTTTATTCACATGAATTCCACTGTAGCGAGGGTTAAATGCTGTTTTGCCAAATCTGTCTGTTACTTACAATAAAAGTGTGTCCTTTGCAAGGTGAATGTGAGTCCTGTTTACCAACACCTGAGCGACAGGACAGGGTCCCCTTTTCCTGTTTACGGTTCCTGCTCGACATTAGAAAGAATGATCTGCCCGTGACTCCTGTTCTGCTACCAGTTCGCTCAGCTCTCTATGGCAATTACAAGTAACTCAAAAACTGAGCACACTGAAGGTTAATTTAAATTACCTACAAAGGTGACAACAACTGGTACCACGAGAAGTAAAAGAAATAGCCCTAAGGTATTTACTTTATCCATATCTTGTTAATTATTTAGTAATTTTACATCATAATTACACATCATCCCTCTCCCAAGACCGAGTTCAGATAGACACATTTTAATCTCATGGGTAAAAGGAAGAACATGGCAGCTCGTGTTACCAGAACAGCCCGTGTGTCTGAGTTCAGGATGCAGTCCTCAACACCAGCAACTAGTATAACATGCAATCTAGGAGATTTTTTTTTAATTTTTGTTTTAAGATTTTAATTAATTAATTTATTTTTAGAGAGGAGAACAGAGAAAGAGAGGAAGAGAAATAGCAGTGCATGGTTGCCTCTCATGCGCCCCCTGCTGGGGACCTGACCTGCCACCCAGGCATGTGCCCTGACTGGGAATCAAACCGGCGACCCTTTGATTTGCAGGCCCTCACTCAATCCACTGAGCCACGCCAGCAAGCGCAAGTTTTAAAGCCCTGTTGTGCTTATCCTTTTAGAGAACTCCTTCCCTATGCTATTAAAGTAATAACTTGTTCTAAGGTGATCAATCAATTTAATAAAATATATGGTATTAACTATCTTCCAGGTACCATTCTGTGTACTTAAAAGACCACACTTGGCCCTCAAGGAGTTTACACTCCAACTACCAAGTGGCATCAGTAGAGAAACTCGAAGTAAGCGGAAGTTCAGTGAGGGAGGGAGCTGAAACAGCCCAGAGAATAAAAAACATGTTTCTGGGTAAAGGTGACATCTGCAAGGGGACTTCAAAAATGAACAAATATAACTATGAAAGAAAAGGATCAGGAGAAGGCCATCCAAAATGAGGAAAAAGTAAGAACAAAACAAACAGTAAAGCCTAAAGAGGATAAGGTGTTTTGGCCGGATCCACAGATGGTTTGTGGGATGGTGGGAGCAGAGGCTGGTAAGAACGTTTGGGATCTTGGGTATAGTGTTTAGGATCTTGGACTCTTCTCTCAAGGAGTCCAGACAGAAGGGAAATGGGGGCCAGGCCTCTCTGTCCAGACAACTAACCTGAAGCTGTCAATTAACCACATGATATCCTGTCTTTTCTCTTATTGTGCTGGGTTCCATGAACAGAGGAATCACATGTTCTAGCTACTGAAGTCCAGGGCCTGCCTTTAGCAAACACTCACATTTTTATAAATAAATAAGTGAACAAAGAGCTAAACTGATTCACTGAAAGTAACTGAAATTTAAAATTTTACTATTAGTGTATCTTTTTGAACAAATAAGTTCCTATGTGATTTATTTCCAATAAATGAACGCAAAGAATCTAATGGAGTTTTCTTTACTCCGCATTACTTCCTTTTTAGGTTACTCAAAATAACATATAAACAGAGAAATACTAACATATTTTATATGCAAGGAGTTGATGTCACAATCCTGCGCTAGAGACTGGTTTTGCACACCACAAACTAGCTATTTGTATAAAAAGAAAAATAGGCATTTTACTAAACACAGCGTCTAATTTTAGAAACTCCTTTTTCCATCAGTTTTCCTGAAAAATATGTGTTCTTCATATCTTCCCTTGAAAGGGTTATTTTAATCTGGAAATACAAAAATATCTATTATAATGGCCACAGAAAACCATATCTAATATTTCAGAATCTTTCTCTCTCACTGGTCATTGTACTCCTGACACGGTGGAGGCAGTTAAGTGCAATCTACTCTTAGGGTCTACCCGGGGCATCATTCAACTGTGGAAGTCCTCTCATGGAGCCGTGACCTAAGAACACTCTTGCCCATCAGGCTGCCAAGGAAACCTGGGGGGCAGTTAGGAAAATGATGCAAAGACCTTCCTTTTGAAAGGATGCGCTGGAAATGACTTCTCGGAACGACTTTGGGACTCAGTGGCTGTTATTAACTCTGGGGGGTGGCAGGAGAGAGGGGAGTGTGTCCCGACTCACATGGAAGACAGGGAGTCTCATGCTTCCTCCCCAAACTGGCAAGCTTTAATGGTCCCTGGGAATTAATAAGGAGGTGAAGGGATGACTTGTGAATTTTCTGTAATAATAGAGGAGGCTCCAAACACAGCAGCGATTACGGATGAAGCATTTACTTGTCTCCTCTTTCACATAAACACGCGGGAGTGCCCTTCTATTTTGATGAAGAGGGTGACGGGAGATGACTTGTTTGTCTGATGTCCAGCTCTTGCCTGATCCCACTGCACTCAGCAGCTTGAGAAAGAACACTTCTCACAAACTGCCCTCATAGCATCTTGGCACGTTTTAAGAGTTTTACATATATCTACAGAAGGCAACGTTGTGGCAGTAACACCAACGCTGAGTGACTATTTAAACAATCCCAGAACAAATGACCTCGATTCCAATTAACAACTGATGCTGCAAAAGTGAACCAAAATTTGGGATCTGAGAAAGGAGATGGAATGTTATTGAGAAACCAGAATATAAATTTTCATTAGGAATAACCAGTAACATAAAAGTTAGTTCATGTTTCATAATGAATCATAACCTATGTTAACTGTGATGAAACACTAGGGAAAATAGTAATTCTGAAATATAAGTTTTCTTGGACAATTTGTTTAGAAAATAATTAGTTTACTAGAAACAAAAAACATTCTGTGTGGTTCAAGTATTTAACCCAGGTAAAACAGTTTTAGCTTTGTGACATACAGTTTGCACTCATTAAATGTTGGGGAATATGTCTGAATAAAAATAAATAAATAAATAATTTACCATAGATACTTTTTTTTCCTGGGAAAGCATAACAGGAGAAAATAAGTGTACTGTTCTATGGAATGTAAACTTCTAAATTAACTTTATTTGTAAACATAATTTCAAATTCCACCAAATAATAAAATAATGGGATTAACATCAGAAACATATATCTATATCTTTATTTATATCTATACCTATATATATCTTTCCTGTATTTTCACAGAGGTTTTGACACCATGTTTACATTCAGTTGTTACTGTTCAAAGAGAAAAACATGTTCAAGTTTCCTATTTAAAAGACCAAATTAATCATAAAATAGCTCTGGATTACAGAGAACCCAGCATTTATGTCTCCACTAGTCCAAGGAAATAAAGCTGTAATAAAGGAAATAAAGCTGTAATAAATTGCCCCAAAGCAAAGGTAAAATGACCACCCAATTAAGCCATAACTTTAAAAACCAGCTTGAGGTTAAATTGGAAAAAATATGAGCAAAAGGGCAATTAAAGATGAGTCTTAAATTTGAAGTCTCCTCATTGACAGTGAAATATTCAGTTACTTAAACTGTTTTTTTACTATTTCATTTATGAGTTACTTTTAACAGTATATCATCCCTCAACAGAGAAAATAAGAATCCTTTTTTTAAAAAAACAGAGGAAAGAAAGAAAAGAAGTAATAGAAAAGAAAAGAAACTATACCAGGCTATCAAAATCTTTGCTAAGAAAAATAAACTAATCAAGATCGATCTCCTGGCTTTCTCAGACGGTCGTCAAACCCAACTGTTCACCGAAGTTTCAAAAGGGAAGAAAACTACAGCTTCTCTGATACAATGCTAAACACTCACTGCAAGGCCAGGGGTTAGTAACACCAGCATTTTGTAATAAGTTGCATTTAATTATAATTAAATAAGCATTCATTTATTTTATTTCCTGAAAAAAAATCTAAGTTTCTATTCCCCAGTACTGAGAAGTGTCTATTAATGTAAGGGATTTTGTAGAATAATTTTCAAGAAAAGACTGAATGTGCTCGTAGCAATACTTTTAGCAGAAGAGTTGTGTATTCAAAATTTTTATTTAAAAATAACAACAAAACCGACAGCAATGTAACTGATAACTATGTCTACAGAGCCAGGATGCAAGGGAGGCTTCCTTTACATTTAAGCACACTGGCCGGTCATCCTTTTTCAAATGGTCTGTGCTATTAGTCAATGACAGAACAAATAAAAATGATAAAAAGTATTAATCACACTATTCAAAAAGAAGACTGGTTATTTCTCCTTGTCTTAAAATTCTCTTCTTGCTTCTTTTAAAGTCTACCAGAAAGAGAGAGTTTGCTATAAATGTTGCACAAATGGGAAGGCTAAATAGACCAGCACAATCGAGGGAGGCCTTAATCTAACACACCCTTGTCTGTTAGCTAATCTCTCCTGGTTTAACAATCTGAGTTTAACGACTTCATGATGAATGAGACAGGGTGCAAATGACCTGAGTGTTTCAGCCCATAAAAGAGGCTTAGGGAAATAAAACCTGCAAATTTGATCGCCAGCCTTCGATTGGCCACCATCGGCCATGTAGCTAGGGTTTTAACAGAGAGAGGCAGTTTTAAAGGAATTGTCTAAGTGTAATATTAGGTAATGAAATACCAATAATTTACATTTAAAGTACCATTTACTCTAAAGCAGCCTACTATATGCAAAATTTGCCTTTACATAACTGAAATTCAGATAGCTCTGAGTTGAAAGGTGGTGAGCTACTTGTCAGAAGACCCACTGAGGCTGAGAGTTTTATAGACTCAGTTTTGCAGAAAGTTTCTTGGGAGCATTAACAGGGAGCCACATTAAGCAAAAAAGACTCCAGTTGTTAACAGCAGTAGGTCTATTGTTCAAGAAGAAATACATTTTATGAGATTCATTATGAAAGGGAGGGGGGAAACCCTTTTTGGTATTCTGCATAGAAAATCTTCTCAAAAAGACATCTGCAGCTTAAAACAATTCCACCCACTTTTCCTACTACAAGCTTTGTTCATTTTCTACAGTTCTCTGCTCTGACTTAAAAGTCATTTCCTTAAGAAAACAGATGACAGACAACTTGAGTGACTGATGATATTGTGCCATCACTTTGTTTTTCTCAGAGGCCTTGCTTTAAGAGGATGGATGTTAGTATAACTGACAGGAAGGGGAGCTTCGCATAAGATTTCACTTCTGTTCAAAGACAAGCTAATGCAACCTCAGTGTGGTGCAATCAACTTGACAAATGGACACGGTGCAACCCTCTGCCTCCCACTGAAACCTGAGAGCCTGATTTACACAGTCTTCTCCCTGTAGACAGGAAAAAGACTTCATGCTGCTAGGCTGTAGAATGGGTTGATCTGATAACTCTCCCCACACAATGAAATTTGATAATATGGAGGTGAAATGCATCTCAGAGAATGAAGTAAGTTAATGAACTTATAAAACTACACTTAAGTCTTAAAACCTGAATAAACAGAAAAAGGGGTTTCCCTCAAACCCCGTTGAGAAAAATGTAGTAGTTTTCAGGTTTAACTCTGCAATCACAGCTGTATTGCCTTTATGGGCAATGAAGAGAAGATCGTAGCTCTAAGGAGTGCGCGGCTCTATTGAAACTCAGTATAATCCTTAGGCCTTGGTGTGCCTTGTCATTTTCATGAGGCTTCTGCCAGCCCTCGGTTATTTACCCAAAGAATTTTACCTTACCTTCTCTTGTTAAATTATTTCCCTTGGAGCTTAATAGTTTTCTTTTTAAGTGGGAAATTCCTTAAAGAATTTATAAATACTACCATGCAGAATTAACAAATACATCATCTGGACATTAAATGTATACTAAACTGGCTAAGGGCACAAAAATCACCAAAATCAGGGCTTCATAAGAAATAAAAACTTCTGCTTTAAAGTCATAGTATCAATTCTTACTTATTTAAAGTATAAATGTTTGAATAAATTATTTTTAAAAGAAAGACAGGATATATAGTATGATTTGCAGGTATGGCTGATTTCAAATCCTCTGCAGTAAAATTATCTATCAGTATTAAAGCTTGCGAATAAGTACTATGGATGCAGACTGCAGTCAGAAGCACTTTTCACACATGTAAATGTTGAATGAGGTAGAATTTTAGTCTTATGTTTATTTTGCTGTTGTCACAAATAAAAAAAGCACTTATGAAAACATTTCATGCTGAAGTGAATGGATTTCAACAGCTGCTGATTTGGTGACATGGAGAACCCCAGTGGAGACATCCTGCTGAATTAACGTTTTGGAAATGTTAAAAAGAAACTTCAAACAGACCTCGTTTAGCAGGCGGTCAAAGCTTTTGCTCAGTGGGGATCATGTGAAGGCTAGCAGAGCAGTCACTCAGCCATGAATCAGACTTGTCAATAGTTGCCTATTCTCTCAACAGGTGACTCAAAAAGGCATGCCGCTATTTCCCGAACGTTTCTGGTGTGCTCACGCTGAAAAAGCTCTCTCAGCCTTCTGCTCAACTATCATTTAGGAATGCCCAGCACGTACCGTAGGGCAAACAGTCACTTAAGGGCTTTAAATATATTTTTTGAAATTCGTACTTTTGCTTTTTCCTAACCAAAAAAAAAAAAAAAATTTTTTTTTTAAATCAGCTGAGCTATATTTGAAGCCTACTGATTTTCAAACACGTTTTTATCCTACATTAGAAATCTGGAACAGGTTCAGTCAAAGAATTACAGACCAGCAAGGAATCTTGGAGCTAACAGAGATCAAACCCCTTACCTCACAGATGAAGAAACAGGCCTACCAAGACTTGGTAGAGATTTAAGTAATTTGCCAAAGATCATATATTTATTTATTGATGTGTCAGGACTAGAACATCCATCTCCTGACCCCTCGGTTCAATATTCATACTCATCCTTAAGAAATATATTAGAATTAGGCTTCACTTAGCAATGTAAAGATACTTAAGGAAAGAAACTGTTAAACTGGACAAAATCTTGTGGTTCAGTGTGGCATGTTTTTGTTTTTGTTTTCTTTAAACTGGCCTCAGAGAGATAGAGTTAATGGAAAATTCCTTCCCACATCCCCAAGAAGTGGGGGTGGAGTGGGGGTGTATGTGAAAAGAGGTCCAGTACCAAGCTTTGTCTTCAACTCTCAACATTTGAGAGTTTAGTACAAACATAGAGGACAAAAATAATAAAGCATCTCATTGTTACTGATTCAGATTGGCACTGCGAACTGCGCGGCACAAGCTACTATTATGTCAGAAAATTACCAGGTATCCATTAAATGAGCTCAGATTATTTTCTATTGTTCCAGGATTTTTTAGTTGTTTTGGATAGCCTCAGAAAGAGTTCAGCGAGAGTTCTCAGAGGTGACTCCACAATCACAGCCGTGCGCATTAGCTCAGCCAACCTCACCTATTGCTCCCCTCTGTGCACAGCCATTCCCAGCCAAGGCTAACATGGAATCCGAGGCTTACTGAATCACTTCGGAGAGAAACAGAGGCTTCCTAGAGAAGTACCCTGTTGACAATACTTTCTACAGACTTCAGAGGAAAAACGAGAAGAAACTTCAGTAAATGCCAATCCTACAAACACACACACGCACACCATATACACGAGCCTCTGGGGGAGGGCGGCCAAGTTCACTAACTCTTGTTATTAAAATTTACCTTTTAGTAGTTCAACTCCTCATGTGGTAAGAGGAAACAGGTACTCTAATGTAAAGGCTGACGGGAGTGTGAAAGACAGATTGGGTCCATACATCAAAATGAAAAATGCCCTCATCCTTTGGCCCAGAATTCCCGCATATAGAAATTACCCTGAGGATATAATTCAACAAGTGGGGAGAGATATATGTGCGAGGATTTTCATGTCAGTATTTTTTATGGTAGTACAAAGTTGGATATTAAGTTAAAATTAAATTGAATTAAATTAAAAGTTGGCAAGAAAATAAAGGTACATACATACACTGGCATATATGCAACTGTTAAAAATGGTCATTCACTTAATATAAAGCTACAATAAAGCTGTTAAAAATTACCATTCACTTAATATAAAGCCACAGTAATGTTAACAGTAAAGATTTGCAAAGAGATTAATGGAACAGACTAGAGAGCCCAGGAACAGACTCGTATTTATTTGGTCGTTTGATTCAACAAAACACTAAAGTATTCCCAGTGTGTTAAGATTTCTAACTGAATAACATGTGTAAAAAACAAACAAACAAACCTCAACTCCTCCTTCTCACCACACACAGAAATTAACTTTAGGTCTGTCTTGGACCTAAATGTAAGAGCTAAAACTATGAAGCTTTTAGATGAAGACAAAGAAGAATATATTCACAAGCTGGGAACAGGCAAAACTTTCTTAAAAAAGAAATAATCATAAAATAAAAAACATAAATTGAATTACAGACCAGCAAGGAATTTAAAACTTCTGCTCATGAAAACCCATTGATGATAAGATGAAAAAGAAGCCATACTAAGAAAAAATACTTACAAAGCATATACGACAAAGGGTTGGTATTTAGGACATACAATGACTTTCATAACTTAATAATAAAAAGACAACCTATTTAACAATGGGCTAAAATTTGCACAGACTCTTCACCAGAAAAGATATATGAATGACCAGTAAACAGATGAAAAACTATTCAACATCATTAGTCATCAGGGACCAACAGAGACAAACCACGATGAGACACGGATAACATTAAAAGGACAGCACCAAATGCTGGCAAGGAAGTGCAGCAACGGTAGCTGTCCTACATCATTAGTGGGAGTGTCAAAGGATGTCTGATATAAAACATACACCGACCTCGTGTGTGTGTACGTGTGTGATGAATGAGTGACATCCACAATGTCCTGTCCTCAACAGCCCTGCTCAGCTCCTATAAACTCAGCCTATGGCTTCTTTTACAGTCAGTCCATCTCGTACTTGGTCTTCCTCTGTTCCTGTCACCTTCTGTTTTTCTCAGTATTATCATCTTTTTCAAAGAACCCTGCCTTCCCATGATGTGCCAAAGTAGGACAACTTCAGTTTTGTCACTTTTGCCTCCAGTGATGTTTTAGGCTTAATATGTTCTGGGATCACTTGTTCATCTTTCTGGCAATCCAGGGTATCCACAGACCATATTTCAACACCATATTTCAAATGAATCAATTTTTTCCCTATCATCCCTCTTCAGGGTACTACTTTCTCATCTGTACATAGGAATTGGGAATATGTCAGTGTGGAGGACTTTAGCGTGGTCTATAATGACACATCTTTGGTCTCGGTGGTCTTTCCTTATTCTCCCCTTGCTGTTCTTCCAAGTCTCAGCCCTCGTGAGTTCTTGGCTGCAGTCTCCATATGAATAGATGAGCAAACCAAGATAAGTAATCTTTAACAATTTCAGTGTCTTTAGTGTCTATGTTAAAGTTGTGCATCTCTTCCGCCGCCATGATTTTTTACCTTCTTGATGTTCAAATGCAATCCTATTTTGGCACTTTCTTCTTTCACTTTTATCAGAGCTCGTTTCATATCATCACTGCTTTCCACCAGTAAGATGGCATCATCTGCGTATCTTAATTTATTGATATTTCTTCCATCAATTTCCACTCCTTCTTCTGTGTCTGGCCCAGTTTTTCATGGTATGTTCTGCATACAAACTGAACAAATAGGGGGATAATATGCATCTTCGTTTAACCCCTTTGCCTACAGGAAACCATTCTATCTACATGTTCTGTCCTTAAAGTGGTTTCCTATTCACAATACAAGCCACGCATCAGGATAGTCGAGTGCTGAGGCACGCCCATCTCTTTTGGAGTAACCAGTAGCTTTTTATGATCAACGCAGTCAGAGGCTTTATTGTACACTATCAAACAGACTAACCTTCTAAAATTCGTTGGAGCTCTCCAATACCCAGTGAATGCTCACAATTAGATCTTGAGTGTTTCTTCCTTTTCTGTATGCAGCTTGAACACCCGGCATTTCTTGTTCTGTACAAGGTAGAAGCCCTAATTGCATCACCTTGAGCGTCATTCTCCTTGCATGGGAAATTAGAGCACTCCTTGGCATTTCCTTTCTTGAAGACTGGGATGTACACTGGCTATTCTCAATACCTAGGCCATTGTTTTGTTTTCGATATTTGTTGACAAATTCTTGTTAGAATTTTTTTTATAACCTTCACCTGATGATATGTTCTGATTGATTTTTAGAGAGAGAAAGGGAGAAAAAGAGAGAGGGAGAGACGTGATAGATAAACACACCCCAACAAGGGATCGAATCCACACCTACGTATGTGCCCTGACTGAGAATGGAACCCTCAACCTTTTCGTGTATGGGACGATGCCCTAACCAAATGAGCCACCTGGTCAGGGCTAGACTTCTGACAGACTCAGTCTCCGTGGCGTGAAGTAATTATGTCGGTATCCCTGGTGAATTATTTCTTCCCGATACTTCCAGGGAAGCTTTTACTTCACTTTCTAGAATTACAGGAACTTCTTCAAAGATGTCATCCTTTTGTTTCTTATGCATATTTTCAGTGTACTGTTTCCACCTTCTTTTTATTTTCTCCTGGTCTGATAACATGCTTCCTTGCTTTGAATTTCCCTTTTATTTCTTGAATCTTCTAGTAGAGATCTCATTTTTCCCTTTTTTGTTGTTGTTCTCTTCTAGCTCCTCACATTCACTAGTATAATAGTTCTTTTTATTTCTATGTGGTAGTCATTAAAAAACTGCATTTAGGATTCGAACCCTGCTTTTGTCACCTTCTCCTTTTGCCTCTTGCCCATCTAACCATTTTTCTTGTTTCGTTCTCATCCATTTAGATTTTTCGTTCCTTTTTACTTCCAGCGTTGTCTTTTCGCATTCTTCCCCAATACTTCTAGTTTCAGTCCACAGACCTTTTTGTTCCCAGTCAGTTAGGGTTAACACTGCAAATCTGTTTTTTATGTGGTCTTTAAATCCATCAGGAATGTTATTTATGTTATATTTTGGCACTATGATTCTCTTAGTCTCTCCAGCTTTGCTCCAGTGTTTGATATTAACAGTTCATGGTCAGTGCCACAGTCTGCTCCTGGTCTTGTTTTGGCAGACAGAACACAGCCTTTCCATCCCCTGCTCCCCCTTACATAGTCTACTTGATTTCTACATTGGCCATCTACTCTGTGAACAAGCATTCCACTCTTAGGGACTGATCCAAGAGAAATGAAAACATATTCACAAAAGATTGTACATGTTCATAGCAGCTGTATTCGTGGTAGCTAAAAACTGGAAACAGTTCAGGTGTCTATCAAAAAGATAATGAATAAACAAATTGGCATGGTCATACAATGAAATACTTAGTATTCAGCAATACCAAAGAGCAAGCTATGAATACACACAACAACAGGGATGAATCTCAAAACCATTTTTCTCAGTAAAAGCAGCATTACAGGAAAGAGTGTACACTATGAGTTCATTTATATGAAGTTCTGGTACGGGCAAAAATAATATATCCTAAAAACAAATACCAGAACAGTGGTTGCCCTTGAGGGTAGTGAGGGCTGGGACTTGCTGAAAAGAGACATGAGGGAACTTCTTGCGTGATGGTGATGTTTTGTATCTTGACAGTGTTTGAGTTGCACAGGCATATAATCAGAATTTGTTAATTGCTATACTTAATAGTTGTGTATTTTATTGTATGTAAACTTTACCTCAAAAGGAAAAAAAGGAACCATGAGCAAATATGGAACTCAAGTTAATAACATGCATGACACGCTGGTGGGGGAGTGGGGCAGTATATGGATGTCTGCTCCTTTCTTTGGAATGTATGCCCCTGACAAAGAGAGATTAACAGAGATGCTGAGGTAAATAATGAAACAAGTAGAGTAATCACAATCACAGGTATTTACAATCAGCATGTATAATTTTTCAAAAATAACATTTTTGCACTGCTATATTACCACTATTAAATAGATATGTCTTTCATCTTTGTGTACAATGAAGTTTAACCCTCCTTAAAGATAGAATGATTGAATAATTTTCAAGTCCATCTATGGCAAATGTCAAAAGGAAATATAAAACTGGTTTGGTTTCATCAGTTGATCTGAATATCAAAGTTTGTCATGTTTTTGAACAATATAAAAATACAGCAATTATTGTACCAACTTCCATTAAAAATCTGTGGCATGGCTCAGAGCAAAGATTTTTTTAAATGATCTAGAACAATAAACTGTAAACCACTTGCACTGAAATTAGAATTACAAAAATTATTAAGAAATAATGCTATGTTAAATTTTAATGGAAAGTTTTATCAAATAACATTTTGAATTTTTTAGATTACAGAAGGAAAAACAATATTTCCCAATTGCGTTGAGGCAACAAAATGGAGGTAAACAAATCACAAGATACTGAAGAACCTTCCAGTGTCGTGTATAAGAATATTTTATTATAATTCCAGAGTTCCTTTACCATATATTCAGATTAAAAACCTAAAGTATGCTCCTATTTCTAAATTAATATATTCTATCAATAAAAGGAAGAATCTGTACTCTTATTTGTTGGGTATGACTTTTTATTTGCAATTGAAACAATAAATCTATTTTGTATCTAATCTGGCAAGGCTGGCAATGACCCCAAATGCCATGCATGGAAACTGATCTATTCAAATTAGAAGTGGATTGGTCTCTTTATATATTCTAAGCACCAAATATATAACTATATATAAAATTTGATGGTACATATGGGGATATACTTATAGTATTCAATAATTTACAGAATTCAAATTAAATATGGTATTCATAAAAACCATATAACAGACCTCAGAAGGTTTTTTTCATTTGGCTGGGTGGTACAATGTGCTTTTTTCTCTCAATTATACAAATGCTTAGCTTCATATATCAATAAAATAAAAGCATTCTGACATTTAATTGATGTGAGAATTTTTTAAACGGTTAATGAGTATAAGAAATGGTCATCTGTTAGAAGTTTATCTTTTTTTAAAGTATAGTTTGTTGATTATGTATTACAGTTGTCCCATTTTCTTCTCTCCTTTATCCTCCTCTGCCGTGCACGCCCTCCCTGCAGCATTTCCTCCCTTAGTTCATGTCCATGGGTCACACATATAAGTTCTTTGGCTTCTCCATTTCCTATACTATTCTTAACCTCCCCCTGTCTATTTTGTACCTACCAATTATGCTCCTTATTCCCTGTACTTTTCCCCCCATTCTCCCTCCTCCCCCTCGCTGCTGATAACCCTCCATGTGATCTCCATTACTGTGATTCTATTCCTGTTCTAGTTCTTTGCTTAGTTTTTTTGCTTTGTATTCCTGTTCTAGTTCTTTGCTTAGTTTTTTTGCTTTGTTTTTTTAGGTTCAGTTGTTGATAGTTTTGAGTTTGTTGTTATTTTGCTGTTCATAATGTTGATCTTTTTCTTAGATAAGTCCTTTTAACATTTCATATAATAAGGGTGATGGTGATGATGAACTCCTTTAACTTTACTTTATCTGGGAAGCACTTTATCTGCCCTTCCTTTCTAAATAATAGCTTTGCAGGATAGAGTAATCTTGGATGGAGGTCCTTGCCTTTCATGACTTTGAATACTCCTGTCCAGCCCCTTCTTGCCTGTAAGGTTTCTTTTGAGAAATCAGCTGATAGTATTATGGGAACTCTTTTATAGGTAACTCTCTCCTTTTCTCTTGCTGCTTTGAAGATTCTCTCCTTATCTTGAGTAATTTGATTATGATGTATCTGGGTGTGTTTCTCCTTGGGTCCAACTTCTTTGGGACTCTCTGTGCTTCCTGAAGTTGCATGTCTAGTTCCTTCACCAGACTGGAGAAGTTTTCCTTCATTATTTTTTAAAATGTTTTTGATTTCTTGCTCTTCCTCTTCTCCTTCTGTCACCCAATGATTCAGATGCCGTAATGTTTAAAGTTGTCCCAGAAGTTCCTAAGCCTCTCCTTATTTTTTTTGAATTCTTGTTTCTTCATTCTGTTCTGATTTAATGTTTACTTCTTCCTTCTGCTCCAAATTGTTGATTTGAGTCCTGGTTTTCTTCCCTTCATTGTTGATTCCTTGTATGTTTTTATTTCATTTTGCATAGCCTTCACTTCTTCCTCTATTTTGCAACCATATTCAGTCATTTCTGTGGGCATCCAGATTACCAGTGTTTTGAACTCTGCATCAGACAAGTTGTCTATCTCTTCACCACTTAGTTCTTTTTCTGGAATTTTGATCTGTTCTTTCATTTGGGTCATATTTCTTTGTCTCAGTGCACCTGTTATGTTGTAAGGGGCAGAGCCTTAGGTATTCACCAGGGTGGGGCAACACACTTCCCTGCATTGTGGCACTGTGTGTGGGAGGGGTCAGAGAGGGAACAATGCCTCTTGCTAGCTTGCGTGGCTCTCTCCCTACTCTCAGTCACATCTCTCGCCTCCCAAACTTTTGGGGTGCTGATTCCTGGGTGGGTGGGCTTGTGTACGTTCTTGGATCCTATGGGCTCCCCTAGCAGACTCTCCTGTGAGGCTGGGAGTTTCTCCCATTGTCACAACCCCACAGCTTTTTACAGTCTGAGGTTTTGAGACTTTATTTCCAGTGTTCCTGTGCTGGAACACTGGGTTGGGCAGTCTGCCTCACTCCCCAGTCATTCCTCCCAGTTTATCTGCACACGAATGTGGGCTATCACAGTCCACCAGCCACTGCCTCATCTGCCCACTCTGCCAGCACCAGCCTGGTCAAGCGTCCTCTCAGCCCTGGCTTCCCATCTCTGCCTCTCCTACCAGTCTGGATGAATGATTCTTTAACCCCTTGGTAGTTAAGACTTCCATAGAGTTTGATTTTCTGGCAGTTCTGTTTCTTTTTTTAAAATTGGTTGTTATTCTTCTTTTGGTTGTGGGAGGAAGGGAAGCATGTCTACCTACACCTCCATTTCAGCTGTAAGCCAGAAGGTTATCTTAAACATTTACATTTTTCTTCTAACAATTTATTTTTAAAAACACATATCATTTACTTTATCAAATGATTTCATTCCTCATTTAATGTCTTCTCTAATGTAAGAAGATTGTAGTCTTCCAGTTGTGAAATAAAATGCTAATAAAAGTTCACTTTTTTTCATTACTTAATTTACCTACATTTAAAGATAGGGTTTCTTAATAAATCATACACTACTACAGGGGAATATTCAAAGAGTTCAATATGTTTGCATATAGCTAACACTAATTCTTGGGTTTACCTAATGAATTTGACTATAAAAGTGATTAAAATATCCCAGAAATTATGTATATAAATGAGTACTGTCTTCTTAATATTCATCTAGGGAAGCAATGATGGATGAATATAGTCAAAGATCCATTTTGGAACTGTTCACAAGATTGTCTGTCTCAAGTGTGTGTTCCCTCACTCCCCCTCAGCCCCCTCCCATACATGTACACTCATCGACACACACTCACCACACAGTTGTCTTTTCTTAATGACCACACTTTCATCACAATAATATTACTTAACCATCATCTCTAAATAACTTATAGTTATTTTTAAAAATGAAAGCCTGCAAAAAGTGATAAAGCTGCTACCAAAAGAATGTTTGGAAAATTCTGATGATATTTGTGAAAGTGGAAACTTAAAGACATCACTAAAGTAATCATATATTGCCTCCCAAGACACTCAGATGACTACTTTGGAGGAAGCAGTCCATGCTTAGATGTGCACACTCTGGGATGTGTGTGTGTGTGTGTGTGTGTGTGTTTTCACTGTCTCATTTGAGAGAAATGTGTTCGGACAGAAAGAACTGCATCAGGTTTCAAGAGGCCTGGATTTGAGCTTCAGCTCTGCCATTTATAAGCTGGGCAAGTTTGGGGAAGTTCCTTCACTTCTTTGGGTTTCAATTTTATCATCTTTAAAGAGTTTAGCCTTGGTCTGTGTGGCTCAGTTGGTTGGAGTATCATCCCACAGATCAAACGGTCGCAGGTTCAGTTCCTGGTCAGGACACATACCTAGCTTGCTGGTTCGATCCCCGGTCTGGGCGTGTATAAGAAGGCAATAGATAGATGTTTCTCTATCTCCCTTCCCCCACTTCCTATCTCTCTAAAAGCAATGAAAAAATGTCCTTGGGTGAGAATTAAAAATAAATAAATAAAATAAGTTTATCTAGACCACCACAGTCCAACAGAAATATAATGTGGGTCACATATGTCACTTTTATAGCCACATTTAACAAGTAAAAAGAAACAGAAGAAATTAATTTTAATATATTTTATTTAATCCAGTATATCCAAAATATTGCCATTTTAACATGTACTCAATAAAAAATTATTAATGAGATCTTATAAATTTTCTGGGTTTTTTTTTGTGGTACTATGCCTTTGACATCCCGTGTGTAATTTATGATTATGGCACATGCCCCAGTTTGGACTGTCCACATTTCAAAAGTTCAGTACCCACACTATGGTCAATCGGTCAACACACAGGACAGCACAAATCTAGACAGCTTCTAACAGTTCCTTCAGTTTGAAAAACTCTATGATTACTTTATTGTCGAAATTAATATATTAATAGAATTAGTATAAAATTCATCACAAGTATATGAAAACCATAGGTTAAATGTATCTATGGAACATCTACTTTCATCAGGAAAGGTTCATTAATTTCCTTTCTCATCTGGCATTTTTAAACTCTAACAATCATTAAGAAATAAAGAACTGGCAATTATCTTCTGAACTCAGCCCCACAGAAAGCGGATTACTTAATCTATTAAACTGGCTTAAGTCTGTTATGTAACTGCCAAGACCCCATTTCACAGTATATGATGCAGATTTGGTCTTAATCTGAAGCTTAGATCTTTATGTAATCTTAAGAATTATGACTATCTTTCAAATGAATAAACATCCAAAATTACTACTATAGTGATAAAGCCAGTTTAATTTCTGCTATTTTATTTAGTCTAAATTATTAAGACTATTAAAGCATTTTATATTAGTGAGCCATAGCACAAGCAAATCAATGTTCAATAATAGATGTCATTATCAATTAGTGTCAGCTTATTACTGGGAAAGGCCATGCTCATTAAAACAGGTGATGATATTCAGGTTCTAATTGAGAAAAATGCATAATTTAAAGACTTCAGTAGAACCTTCTTGCATCAAAGGACAACTTTTCAATTATCAATTAGACTTGCAATAGACCTCTGCAAGGTATTTATCTCTGGGTACAATCATACGTCATCTCAATTAGCTTGTGAGTCTGTTATACTGTACTTTACAAAAATTATATAAATGTTCTTTGTGACAGTACTATGATCTCTTGAACCTTCTCTTTCCTTCTCAAATTTATAAGAGAATAATTATAGCACACTGAAGTGTTTCTGTATCATTATAAGCCATTATATAACAGAATTCCTATTTTTTAAGAGTCAATAAAACATCCACATGTTTTGTCAAAACAGAGATGTTTCTGCAAATCTCTAAAATTTATCTCAATATTATATACAGTGAAAGCTGATGGTATTAATTCATATTTATAGGTAGCAACATAACATACTGATACCTTAATAACTAGCTTAAGTTGTACTGTGTGTATAAATTTGCCTGTAAGACAGAATCATGTCATTTGAAGTCAACTTTCTACATGACTTATATTATTTAAGGAGCATTCAGCAGAACCAGCCTGATACATAGTAATGCTTCATTGTTGGAGGAAAAAAAGTAAATGTTATTGCTATGCTGTAGGTGCCCACAATTCCTCCAGTCAATTATCTATTGCATGTCACAGGCCAGTGAGGAAAGGAGTAAAGGCCAAGTCAGGGAAGCTCTTGATGTTGTGAGGCCCACATCTAGTGCACTGCCCAGCACCTAGGAGATGTTCAAGGTCTGTTACATGAATGGCCATGGAGTATATACACTGTGGCCGTATATACTCCACAAACATAATGCATTCATTCTGTAAGTAAATAAACACAGACACAAACACACACACATTACATACAGTATATAAGCTGATTTACTGTTTTCTTTTAACTAGAAGAATTTGTTAGTAAGAACTTTTTATCTGATTCTGAAGTCTGAATTTTAGTTCTCCATTTGGGTGGCATCAAAACTGACGCCTTTTTCCTGCTTTCACTTATTATGTATTCCACTCATTCATTAAGTATTTATGTAACTGGTAATATGACAGGTATGGTGTGATATAAAAAGAATAAGTATATAATAAAGACATACACATAAAACAATAATTATTGTAAACAAAGGTATTGTTATCTAAGGAGACTAAGAAACTTGCCCAAGTTAACGCAGCCTGTATCAGAGCAAAGAGTCAAATCTCAATCTACATGTCTTCCAACTACCCCACGAAACATAAGCCCGGAGCCGGGAAGGGGGTGTGATGGTTAATTTAATGTGTCAACCTGGCTGGGCTGTGGTGTCCAGGTGCTTGGTCAAATACTAGTTGGTATTGTGAAGGTATTTTGTAGCTGTAATTAACACATAATAAATTGACTTTAAGTAAAGAAGACTAAAATCAATAATATGGGTGAAACTCATCCAAACACCACTCAAGACCTTAAGAGTAAACTCAGGTTTCCCCTAGAAGAAGGAATTCTGCCCGAAGACCATGAAACAAAAATCCTGCCTGAATTTCCCTCCTGCCAGCCCGTCCTACAGATTTCAGAATCAAAGCTGCATACACTCTGCCGGAATGGCAGCCTGCTGATGTGCTGAACAGCAGGTTTGGACTTGCCAGCCTCCACATTTATATCAGCCAATTATTTAAAATCTCTCTGCATATATACCCAATTGGATCTGTTTCTCTGGAGAGCCCATGCTGATATGGAGTCAGTTAAATGTGGAGACTGGGAAGGCATCAAAATGTAAACAATGATGCAAATCACGGAAGTGGATAGGTGACAAAAGGAACTGAGGCACGAAGGATAAAACATGAGTGCCACAGCGTTAAAGGGGCCATTGGCAGACAAGGAGTAACAGGAAGAGATAAGTCAAGGGAAAAGAGGGTTTCACAAAGGAGAGGCGCAATCCCAAAAAGGTGGAGCAGGATGAGGGTTGAGTTCAGGCTGTGGTGTTTGGCAACTAGTAGCACAATGGTGACTGTGGTGGCGACCTGGCAGTTGGGATGGAAATCATACCGCCTTCACTGACCGTCTACCAGTGAATAAGAAGTGAGAATGTGGAAAAAGTTTGGCAATTGAGGAAAGGAAGAAAACCATGTAATAGCTCAAAGAGAAAGGTTAAGGCGCGGGGGGTGCTTTTTTTAGAATACTTTTAAGTTGACGAAAAGAAGCCATTGGAGAATATAAAGGCAGATGACAAGTGTTAGGATACCAAGTCCCAGAAGAAGCAGAATGTCCCACAAGGTGATGTGTAAACCACAGGGTGGGGAAGAACTCTGATTGGAAGTTACTACCTCCTTGTCTAAGGTCAGCAGAGCATAGATAAGAAGTCAGTGCTCCCATGACTGCTCTGCGGCTGGGGCTCCGTGCCTTTATCTGACCTATCCTTTATTTTCTCAGGGAATTCAGAGAAAGTCAGGTTATCACAAGAGTGTTTATTAACTATCTATGTGCCTAGTCCTCTAAGGGATTCAGAAACACACGAGCCCCATTCTCCATCGGTCTATCGGTCCCACTAATATGGCCCAGTATGTATTCAGTCATTAAACCAAAAAAAGTTTTAACCATTCCTAGAGTTAAATTAGTACTCGTATTGGGTTGCACAGCAAATTGTGGGAAACTTTTAGCCAAATAGACTCATTTCTGCCAGAGATTAACAAAAAATATTATTGGTCCTCTGCTTCTCATCATTTGTACAAATTTTTTAATAGAAGCTTGAAAACAAAATTTCTAATATATATGACTGTCTAACCCAGAGATTTTCAACCCATGTGCCACAAAAGAATTTGAAACATGCAATGCCTATTTAGTCAGAAGCAGTTACTTTTTTTCTTTTAGATTGTCAAATAAAAAAAATGACAATAACCAACACAACAATAGTTGTCTAGTGTGAACAAATAAAAATTATACATATATTTTTGTCAGATCGGTATTTTTTGGTGTCCCACATGACTTTATTAATTAGTCTATGTGTGCCATAAGATGAAAAAGGAAACCACTGGTCTAACCACTATGCTGAACACCTGAAACTATTACAAAATAAGATCAAATGTAAACTGTAATTGAAAAATAGAGTCAGCCCTGGCTAGTGTGGCTCAGTGGATTGAGTGCTGGCCTATGAACCAAAGGGTCACTGGTTTGATTCCCAGTCAGGGCACGTGCCTGGGTTGTGAGCCAGGTCCCCAGTAGAGGGCGTGTGAGAGGCAACAACACATTGATGTTTCTCTCCCTCTCTTGCCCTCTTTCTAAAAATAAATAAATAAAATCTTTTTTTAAAAAGTCAAATACAAGTTTAAAAAAAGCATTACATTAAAAAAACTTCCCAATACATGGTTTAACTATAATTCCAATTACAAAAATAACTATATGATTTTGGTGGCCACAAGAGGAGACTAATATTACAACAGATAATCATGATAAAATAACGTAGTGTATTTTAATCTTAATATGTTCAAGTGTTCAGAAGACTGAACTTGAGGTTAGTGACGTGACCAGTCTTCCCTATTTTCTTAGCTGTGAATATGATGTAATTATACAAATCATGTGACAATTTATTCCTTAAAATATAATGTAATTTACACAATTTTCTCACATTCTACTAAACTAGAAGATGGGTGGTTAGGGGCTAAAATATTTAGGTTCTCCAGTGATGCATCAACTAACCCAAAAGGACAGCTTTACTCATTTCAAAATGTTTTATTGTAACAGCAATCTTCGAAGGCAAACACAAAAGATTCTACTATGCTTAGATTTTAAAACATAAATAACCAATTTAATGCATCAGTAATGATGCATAATAGATGTCTTCTTGAAGTACCAACTCAAATAAGAGATTGATGTAATCTGCCAGATACTTCAAAGTAACTAATTTGGTAATAAGAAAAACACTTCTTTTGTGCAAACTTTCCTACTAAAAAAACTTCGGAAGCTTTCACAGTTGGATATTTACTAAGTGTTGAACTCTCATTGTAATGTTATTTAATAAGTAAAAGAGAACTAATGCTTTAGATCTTAAAAATTTATCTTGAATAACATTAGGTTTTCAGATGGAAATCTCTCTCGATGCAAAGAAAATAGATATTAATGGCTAAGTATGACCTATTTTGGAATTGTGTATTTATATTGAATGTATTTATATTTAATGTCTTAAAAAGTTAAGTATGTTACATTTGTTGCTATTATGTTATATACCCCTTATACACTCTCTCCAGATGCCCCATCTATGAAAGAAGTGTACCAGTACATTTCACTTCTCTATAAATCTTCCCCA
>PVJD01000256.1:260371-407876 GCA_004026545.1 Mormoops blainvillei
CGGAGTATAAATTTCAACAAGTATTTCCAAAAGCATGTTTAATAAGATCAATGTTCTTTGACCAAGGCTATTTATAATTTGTTTTTGGCCCACAAATGTCAACCAAAATATAAATGTAAATTAAGACATTTTTAATTATCTGTTGTTTCTTCCCCAGGAGCAGTAGCCAATCCTGGGAAAGTACCTATTATTCCACAAAGGAGCAAGAAAGGGATTCCAATTTCTACATGCCAGGGTGGGGTGGGGGGCGGGGCCCAGAAGTGGCACACAGGAGATGGAGTCTCAGGGTTCTTTCTAGTCACATCTAAAAGACCCAGGATCTAATCACCTAATTTGTAAAAAATATTTTCTTGAAATTGGAATTTTTTATGGCTAATAATTGAGAGGTAGAACACACACCTATACTGTTACAGCAGAATTTTCCTTGGCTGTATATTATTGTAGGATATATATTGTCAACTAAAGAAAAAAACAAAATAACTCGAGCCATGTAATAATAAACTACCTTACCAATAGTGTGGTATCACATTATTTACTCTATTAATTTATAACTTACAGTACTTTAGAGCTGAAGATATTTGCTAAATTATTTTTTACTTAAAACAAATGTTGTATACGCCCCATGCCAGGATATTAGCCCCAACTGCTTTGTATGTTTATGGATTTTCATGGCTTCTCATGACCCACTGGGTGGAATCTAAACTTTTTTATCCTGGCAGCCAAGACACCGCAGTCTGATTCTAATCTCCCATTCTAAGCCCTGTTCTCACTGATATCTGAAGACCACACCATACTCCAAGCAAAGGGTTCTGTCCACTAAGCGAGCCTCGCCCTCCCCACCCAGGGCCCGGTCACACGAGCCCTGCCAGACCAAATGCCTGTTTGCTGCTGAGAAGCAAACCTGGTTCATTACCCTCTTTCTATGGAGAAGGCCACCTTCTGCACATCCTAGTGAAATCATCCCTGTCCCCCAAATTCTTTAAACACTTTCCTTATATTTCTCAAATGCCAGTTAGTTTTCATTTGCATTCCAGGTTTTCTTCTGTTCACGGTGACTAATCCTGGGGGCAGCATCTGTTTTGCATTCACACCTTGAGATCCCTATACCCACATATCCTCACACTGCCTTGTGTGCAGCAGGCATTCGATAAAGGTTTATTGAATGAATTAACTTTTATGTAATCATAATGTTTTGTCCTGGATTTATTATTATGTGAGCCATTACTGTGGCAAAAACTGTCACTGCCTATAATCTCCAATAGCAAACAATAGAAATGATTAATCTCTCAATTATAAATTCAACTGGGGGTGAGACCAGAGATCAGCCTCATTCATAAAGTGAGACAGTAGAGCCTGTAATACTGACACCAGGGACTAAGAAATAGGCCCTGAATGATAGGTGTCCTTCTAACTCTGAAAAAGACATTTGCACCTCAGAGCGTACACGGGACATCATCTGGCCTGAAATAGAAATGAGGGTATGCTATACGGAAGTGCTTTATAATCAAGTTTTGCTGAATAGATTCTTTACTACCCAATGCAAGCGGTCAGGTTTTAAAGCCTCCAAATCACTGAGGCTTACAGTAATTGTGAGGCTCATTTCCTGGGATGATACTTGATTCCCTGTTCAGAGTTCTATCATCTACATAAACTGAGAAGCCTATATGGAAAAATTAATAAAATGGGGCTTCCTTTCATGGACCTGACAGAAAGAGTGAATCACAATTTGAAAATTACTCATCTAAAACAACAATGAAACACCCAAGCACCTTGTCTTTGGTTTAAAAAGTAATAGTACTTTTTTGGGACGTGGAGGCACATAGAGATACTGAATAAATGTTTGTTGAATGTATTAATCAATGACTGGCTGTCTTTTGATTAGAATACTAAATAAGAACACTGACAAGAGACACAATGCTAATATCTGAGCATGGCCTTGAGGGGGAGAAAGTAAACCCATGTCTCTTGGCTGAGATTTGAGAAATGTTCCCCCCCACCCATAAACTATTTCTGGTTCTGTAGGACTAAGCTCCAGGGAGGGCCCACTGCTCTCTGATCTTCCGGGACCAGCTTACAAAGGTTAGGGAGGGAGTCTGTTTCTATTAGAATAAAAGCAGTAGTCTGCTGCCTTCCCAGAGATATGTTAGACCAAAGGACAAAGTAAAACATATATAAAAAGAGTGAAACAAATACCAAGAGGAGGGAAATCACTACTAATGTTAATATTAAAAATAAAATCAGGCCATCATTTGGTGACCCTAATAAACAAAATCTATGAATAGCGCACATTGAACGTGCTACTCAGGTTATTTATCTCGGGCTGTTCTGAAGCAAATTGTACATTGCATGTAATTAACAAGACCTCCAGAAACCATTTACATTTATGCAAGCCCAGAGAGGAAAGCAACCTACAGTGATAGATAATAGTTTAAGAGGACTTAAAAAGAGTAGCTTCCTACCAGCTACTATCAGAGAAAGTGGCTTACTTATTAACAGAGGTGATAATTTAGCTCAGCGTTCTTCAATAGTTAGCATTTCCGGAGGACTCTTGGACAAAATGGTGAATGACCACAGTAATTTTTTCTTTAGTATTTAATGTAAATATTTGTGTTTTATGTTGTATCCCAAAACATTCATAAGTGCTTGCTTTAAAAAAATCAATACAAGGTATGTATCTTCACCCTCTTTCCTCTATTTTACAGGAAACTTTAGATGTTACATACACTACCTATTTCAAATGTACAGTGTTTGAATTTTCCAAAATGACGGTTTAAGGACACATCGCTTGGAAGTGACCAAGCAGGGTGGAAGGCGATCTCTATCCCACAGCTCGCTCCTGCCACCTAGTGGGAGAGGCAGTTGCATAGTTAGGTTGTGTTTTGTGTTAAAGATTGTCTCCTTCCTCTAAAGCTAAGAACAGTCTTAGCTTCTTACCAGAATATGATGAAACATACTTTTCTTTCCTATTGGGGATTTCAGATAGTTTTTTTACTAACCTTAAGTAATTTCTCCAAACCGGTCTGTTCCATATCTATTGGTTTTCTTTCAAAGCAGTTAGTTTTCATTACAATGTTTAACCTAGAGAATTCAAGGTAAAATAAAATCTTCTTGAATAAATCTATAATTTGACTCGGGGGGGAAAAAAACCCCAAAACATGACCTTTTCCTGATTTCCAATCATCCACTCTCCCCTTACCTTGTAGTTTTCCCAAGGTCTGGGTTTTGGCTCATTCTTGTTTTTTATACTCATGTGGAGACTAAATCTGTATCTTTAGCCCCAGTTTCTCAGCGGGGTTCTATCTCAAATCTTCAGTTATCTACCAAGTCTCATCCACAGAACCCACAGTTACTATGGTAACACCTAAGTCATCAGCCCCCACCCAGAGTCACAGAGCAGGGTCTCCGTCCCTTCAGCGAGCCAGAGCCAGCATGGCAGACTGAACTGGAGTTGGAGTGCAATTCAGGGTTAAAAATGGCAGAGAGATTTTTAAAAATATATAAAAAGTAATGAAACATGTTAAGCCAAGGGAACAATCAGAAGTCAGGATCAGTTTACTGGGCTGGGCAGGAGGAAACATGATGACCAGGAGCTGGGGTGGAGCAGTAATAATTAACAGGAATTGAGGTCAGGAACATAGGAAATTTGAGGCGGGTCACAAAGCTTAAGCTAAGAAAATTGGAAATAAGAGGTAAGGGAGGCTGGAGAAAGTTCTTAGGCTCGAGGTGCATGCAAGGATGAAGAGGGCCTGAGACCAGCAGAGATGTGGGAATCTCAGGCCTGGAAACACATGGTGATTAGATACAGTTTTCTACTCCACCTTTGTCCAGACAGTGACCCCTGCCCTTCCCAGTCCACACAGGGTCTGCTGAGGTTCCTGACTCAAATAAATTACTGCCAACCAAAATTCCCAAGATCATGAATGGCACCATAAACCTCTTCATCTATAAGAATTTGAAACATACAAAGTTATTTTTAACACCTTTATTGAGGTGAAATTTATATACCCCGAGGTTTATCTACTGTGATAGTTTCAAACATCACCACAGTCGACTCTTAGGACACTGCCATCACCGCCAAAATTTCTGTGCTCACTTACAGTCAGTCTCTGCTCGCACGCCCAAGGCAACCACTGATCTGCTCTGCAGATTATTTGCCTCTTCTGGGAATTTCATATAAACGGAATCAGATACAATATGTGGTCTCTTGCATTTGGTGTTTTTCATATAGCATGTTTTTGAGGTTCATTTTTGTTGTAGCGTGTATCAGTTCATTACTCTTTATTGTTAAATAGCACTCCATTGTGTGGTTATCACATTTTGTTTATCCAATCACCAGTTGCTGGGCATTCGGATTGTCTCCAGTTTTTTGGCTATTATGAATAATGCTGCTATGAATACTCCTATACATGTCTTTGTGTAAACGTGCTACTTTTCTTGGGTAGATGCAGGAGTTAAATTTCTTGATAATATGGTAAATTTGTTTAACCTTTTAAGAAATTGCGAAGTTGTTTTCCAAAGTGGATATATAATTTTACATTTCCACCAGCAATGCATGAAGGTTTAAATATCTCCACTATCCTTGCCAACATTTGTTAATGTCTGCCTTTCTCAGTATGATCATCTTCGTGGGTATGAAGTAGTTTTACTTTGCATTTCCTTGATGGCTAATGACATTGAGAATCTTCTCAGGTGTTTATTAGTCAACTATATTTTCTTTGATGAACTGTCTACTCACATCATTTATCCATTTCAATTGAGTCATCTTCTTACTATTTCATTAAAAGAACTCTTTGTATATTCTAGATACAAGTCATATTTCAGATACATGATCTGTTAACATTTTCTTCTAGTTGGAAGCTTGCATTTTCATTTTCTTAATGGTATCTTCTAAAATACAAAAGTTTTACATTTTGATAAAGTCCAATTTGCCAATTTCTTCTTTTATGGATTGTGCTTTTGATGGTGAATCTAAGAACTCACTGCCTAAACCAAGGTCATGAAAACTTCTTTTATAATTCTTTAAACAGTTTTATAGTTTTAGGTTTTACATTTTAATTTTTGCATATGGTTAAGGTAAAGGTGTGAATTATTTTTTATATAAATATTTAATTTTTCCCAGTACCATTTGTTGAAAAGACTATTCTTTCACCATTTAATTTTCTTGTTACTTTAGTTGAAAACTAGTGCATGTAAATATAAAGGTTCATTTTCTGACTGTTCCATTTGATTCCGTTCCATTGGTCTACATGTCTATCCTTATGCCACTAACTTGAATAATGTAGCTTTATAGTAACATTTGAAATTGACAGATTGCATTGAAACTATAGGTCAATATGGGGAAAACTGCTAAAGACTTAACAATAATGAGTCTTCTAATCCATGAACATTGAATTCCTTTTATATATTTAGGTCTTATTTAATTTCTCTTAACAATGTTTTATAGTTTGCAGTATACAAGTCTTAATACCTCTTTGGTTATGTTGACACCTAAGTATGTTATTTTTTTTAATGCATTGTGAATGAAATAGTCAATTTTAGTTTTGGATTATTTGTTTCTAGTATGTAGAAATACAACTGACTTTTGTATATTGATTTGTTTCCTGTAACTTTCTCAAACTTGTTTTTAAATCCTAATAGGTTTTTATGTGTTTTTCCTTAGGATTTTCTACATACAGGATCATGTAATTTGCAAATATAGTTTTTTGTTTTCTTCCCAAGCTGCCTGTCTTGTTTCTCTCTGTATCACCCCCGTCCCCCCGCCAGCCCCCCACACACACCTTGTTGCACTGGCTACACTCTCTAGTGTAATGATAAGCAGAAGTGATGAGAGCAGAAACACTCGCTTCGTTCCTAAAGTTAGGAGAAAAGCATTCAGTCTTTCACTATTAAGATGACATTAGCTATAGGTTCTTTTGTAGATGCCTTTTATCAAGTTAAGGAAATTCCCTTCTATTCTTACATTGTTCAGAAGTTTTAATCAGAAATGGGTATTTGAGTTTGTCCAATGTTTTTCTGTGTCTACTGAGATTATCATGTGATTTTTCTCATGTCTCATTTGTCCCTTGACAAATCCTTTTTTTATGTTGCTTGCTGTTGTCTCAGTTTCAGGGGCTCTGTTCATCCATTTTTTAAAAAATTTTAAATTTAATCTTTATTGTATTTTTTCCATTACCATTTATTCCCCTTATGCCCCACCCCAGCAATCTCCACACTGTTGTTCATGCCCATGAGACCTTTTTGCTCAGTCTCTCCACCCCCTCGCCTCACCCCACTAGCTGTCATCCTGCTCTCCACCTATGAGTCTGTCCCCATTTTTGTTCATTCTTTTTCCTCTGTTATGAAGACTGGATAATTTCTTTTGATCTATCTTAAAGTCCATGGGTTCTTTATTCTGCTATCTCAGCTCTGTTACTGAATAAATTCATCTAATGAATTTTTCATTTCAGTAATTATTTTTCAACTCTAGAATCTCTATTTGGCCTTTAAAATTTTTTATCTCTTTATTGAGATTCTCTATTTATTAAGCCATTGTTATATTTTCCTTTAATTCTTTAACCAGTTTCCTTTACTTCCTTGAACATACATACATATTTACTATACCTGCTTTGAAGTTTTAGTCTGCTAAGTCCAACACTTAAGCCCAGCATAATTATATCCCTTGCTCTTGACCGAAAAATAGTTCTTGGATGCAGACCATAAAATTCATGCTGCTCAACCCAGCTGTCAAGAATGTACTCAACTGCCTTGATTTTATGCAACATCATTTACTGCTGGAGATCCCACCAAGCTGAGTTTCTCTTCTCCCACAGATTTGCCACCTTCCATGTTTCCATTTTTTCTCATGTTATTTCCCCATGTGGAAAGCCCTTATAATTTGTCTTTCAATTTACGGTTCATCAACTCTTAAAAGAAGCTTAATTAGGTGAATTCTTCCACTCTTGATCATTTTTATGTGCCACAAACTTTCAATATTCATATATACTATATACATTATTTCTGACACGAAATCATGTTGCTTTGCAATTAGTCCTCAATTGTTTCTATGTATGTTTTGTTGTTTCTCCAATTTTTTTTCCCTTTTTAATAGTCTTCACTTTTTAGAGCAGTTTTACATTCACAGTAACATTGAGGAGAAAATACAGAGAGTTTCTATATACCGTCTCCAACTTTTAATTACACTCAATTTTAGGCTTTCCTTAGTTACAAACAGAAAAACACTTCTTAGCATCTAGTACAGTGGTGGGCATAGAGCTGGTGCTCAGCACAAGAACGCTGAATGAATAAATTAAAATGCTTCTTGATTTCCTAGGGAAATTTTCAAAAATCTTTTAAGAAAAATCATCACTTTAGGATGTCCTTCACTCCCTGCCCTTGAAGCACTTACCTCTCACACATACATCTCTGACAGCAGAGGTGATACTAGTGTGGCATGAATACCAGCCCCTGCAAAATCAGGCAACAAAACAGTCCTGAAAACTCCTGATGGCCCAAGAAATGGTCCTTCAGTCCCGAGGTAGGGGGGTGGGGGTCCCAGAGATCCTGGACACAAGGCCATGATGACGGGGACTGAAGCACAGGCATCGGCTACTTGCCAAGTGGTGTGAGGTATTTTAGCAATCCTTACAACCGTATCGGGGGCACAGGCTGAGCATCAGTCTTGCCAACAAGTAAACTGATATTATCTGAACTTTATAATGACTGTAGAATATAGTGCCTACAAAATGGATTTCTGTCAATCATGAATAGTTTTGGATTTGGAGAGCAATGAGTCTCTGAAATGCAAGGTGCAGGCAAGAACAGAAAACAAGTCAGCGCCAGTGTCAAGGGTCAGCGAGGCAGCACAAGCCCAGAGAGAGCTAAGGAGCAAGCAGGCAAGGCAAGCCACCAGGGCAGCCCCTGGGTAAGTAACCGTGAGTCGGAGTTCAAGGCAGGCAGTAGAATCAGCTAGCAAACGGTAAGGGAATACTAGATAAGGGTCCCCGCAAACAGTTGTCTAGGAAGCAGAAATGTGTCAGCAATGAGGAGACTATGACAAATGGGCAACTTTATCTGAGTTGAACATTTTCTTCTTATGCTTCCTACTATGGCAAGAACCTAATTAAGGCATGACCTCTCACTGGTCACGAAGCTAGATGAACCAGACAGGAAAACAATTAGCATATTAGTCTTTCAGAGTGAGACATTTAAGTGTGGGCATTGGTACAGTGGTGACATGTCTTACCAAAAGGTACCAGGTTTGCTGGTAGCTCATCACTGTGCTGCCTATAAAGGGTAACAGAGACATTTTAAAACATGGCATTAGCCCTTACTATTTAATTTCACATGTCAAATATGTGGGGGATTAAAAAAGCCTTCAAATTCCTTCCATCAGAGGGTACAAAAGAGAAAGCAATGATCTGAAGAGGAATTAGCTACCAAATTAGAAACAAGGAGAGCAGGCTAAGTATCTATCAGTAATGAAACAATAAAATCACAAATTCCAAAATCACCAGTAACTGGTTTGTCTAAAAAGGAATTTTGGAAATGGGGAGAGGCGCGACTTAATTGAAGGTGTATTGCCGAGAGAGAGAAGGTCACTGTTTTTTGGTTTTATATAGGGTAATAAATCATACACAACACCATAATTCGAGTTTACGAGGAAGGTAATACTCTTTAGATTGTAAACGTGACCTCCAGTGGGCAATAATGCTCTCAACTCTACAGCCTAGGGAACTATATTCCATTGATTGTCACTCTAAAAAAGTCTATATGGGCAACAGCTTTCCACTATAACTTTCACATCCATTTAGCCAATATATACATACGGTATTTCCTGGTTTCATAATGTATCTGGTTGATTCATTAGTATGAACTGTTAACAGAAAGGTTTTTAGAATATTTCCCCAATGATCTTCAAATCATCAAATATATATATCTATAGAACAACAGGATTATTAAAGTCCTAAAATAACTTGAAATTAGACTACTGAATTAAAAATTTTAAAATTTGGAGTGTGTGTACAGGTCCAAAATTGAACAAAATTTATTAAGGAGAAAAATATAGAAAACACCTTTGGATGCTATTTGCACTTTATCTCCTGTCATATCATGAATGTGAAGTTATTTTCATCAATAATCTGTTGTAAAACACTGACTTAGTAAGCTGAGATACTGATCAAATTACCACCCTGTAATTGGGAAAAGTCAGGTTTTTAAAACCTAAAATTTCACACTTTCTGTTGATTAAAATAGCTATTATTCATCACTTCAGGAAAAAAAGTGGGAGAAAGAAAGCAATAAGTTAAGTTCGTGGGTTTTGACTACAGTCCAAAATTATTTTATAGGCCAAGTTAATAAGTCACTTGTGTGCACAATATCACTGGATATATGCAACCTCTTAGAAATGTGGTCATGCTGTCCTAAGCATAAATAAAATTATAAGTTGGTTATAAAAATACATAACATTCAATCTTCCCACTACCTTCCCCTGTTGGTTCTAGAAACTGCTTATATATCTGAAATAAAAGAAGTGAAAGATCACTATGGAAACAACAGAATATTCCTTATTGCTAAAAAAAAAAAAAAAAAAAGAAAGGAAAAGAAAAAAGCTCAACTATGAAGTGTTGTTAAATGGGAGTTCAGAAAGGACACAAAAATGACTTTTGCTTGAGTGAACTGTTTTCAAGGGCATTTTCAAAACAAGCTGCTTAAATCAGACTTTTTTTTAACCCGAAGAATAACACATTCAGCAAGTGTACAAAGCCTTAGTGCAATCATCACAAAATGAACACATCCATGTCCATCATCTAGAACAACAAATAAAACAACATCATTATCTTCTCCCCCTCCCGAATGACCTTTGTGGTGGGCAAGCTTTCTTTCAATGCTCTGATGAATACTGATGAAGACAGACTTATTTATTATTTCCTTGGAGAATAAAACTGGTTTCTATGGGAGAGTAAATAAATTCAAAATTCATAATCAAGTCTAACTGCTGTTATATGGGCAATATTTGCAGAAAACTGGCTCCTTTCCAAAAGAGAATGAACTCTGAACGACCATGTTCAAAATAACATATGATACAAAATTCGAAAGGTGAATGCCTAATGTTTCTTCCTTCTAGTCCAGGGATTAGCTCAGCAAACTTTTTCTGGAAAGGGACAGATAGTAAATATTTTAGGCTCTGCAGGCCCTAAGGTCTCTGTCATTAACTACTTGTCTCTGCTATTGCACAGAGGAAGGGCCACAGGCAGTCCTGCAAGGAATGGGCGTGGCTATGCTCCAAAAAAAACTACACCTATGGCACTGAAATTTGAATTCCATGTAATTTTTACATCATGAAATGTGACCCTTTGATTTTTTCAACAATTTCAAAATCTAAAAAGTATTTTTAATTCAGGTGGTAGGCTGGGTTTGGCCCACTGGCTACAATTTGCTGAGTCCTGTTCTAGTCCATTAATGAGTAATAATTATCCAGTAGTGAGAATTTGCTCCCTGGTGACTCTTCCTGCTGAAATAAATAAACAAACAAACAAACAGATATGATTGCATTTGTAATTATGTGTGGTGATAGACATTAACTAAACTTATTGAGAGAATCATTTCATCATATATATCAAGTCATGTTGTACATGTGAAACTAACACAATGTTCTATGTCAATTATATCTCAATTTAAAAAAGCAACTAAAAAACAAAAACATAAAAACACATTGTGAACTATGGCCTAATTACAGAAATACAAAATGTAAACAAAAAAGATAATGATTGAATTCCTTAACTATGAGATGTACCTATGTAAAAGAGGGATTTTATATATTAAAGTTGAAAACCAACAAAAGAAATAATTGATGTGCCTTTTTACTATCTCTCTTACCACCCTATTTGATAAAAAGTAAACAAAAATCAAATTATGTTTTGAATTTTGGCAGCTCCAGAACCTCCTGGAAGGGCCAACGGCAGTGATCAGAACCTCTCTTTCAAACACCTCATGACACTTAGCACTGTGGCCTGACATGTGGAACGACTGAACGGATGAAGTTCAAAACTTATGCCAACCCAGTGTGAGACAAACACTGCCAGAGACCGATCACGGGTACCTCTAGGATGATGCATGCAGTATGTTGTTATGCAATGTTACTTCAGTGTGTCCTTTACACTAATAAAAAGTTTTATTAGTTTTGGATAATTGTTGCTCAAACCTATGAAGTTCATGCCTCCTTAGATTCTGAGGAATGCAGTCCCAAACAACATTATTCAGTAAATACTGACTTTTTTTTCCCCATCTCTTTTTAATTGCATTTTTTCCATTACCATTTAGTCCCCTTATACCTCCCCCACCCACAATGACCACACTGTTGTCCATGTCCATGAGTCCTTTTACCTTTTTGCTCAATCCCTCTACCCCTCCCTTCCTCCCCGTTGCGGTCATCCTGCTCTCTATCTATGAGTCTGTCTCTATTTTGCTTGTTAGTTCAGTTTGTTCATTAGATTCCACATATGAGAGAAATCATATGGTATTTTTATTTCTCTGACTGGCTTGTTTCACTTAGCATAATGTTCTCCAGGTCCATTCATACTGTTGCAAAGGGTAAAATTTTCTTCCTTTTTACGGTTGAGTAGTGTTTCACTGTGTAAACGTACCATAGTTGTTTTATCCGCTCATCTATGCTGGACACTTGGGCTGCTTCCATATCTTGGTGAGTGTAAATAAAACTGTAATAAACATAGGGGTGCTTATGTACTTTTGAATTAGTGTTTTGGGTTCCTTTAGATATATTCCAGAAATGGGATCACTGGGTCAAAAGGCAGATCCCTTTTTAATTTTTTGAGGTATCTCCATAGTGCTTTCCACAGGGGCTGCACCAATCTGCATTCCCATCAACAGTGCTAAAGGGTTCCCCTTTCTCCACATCCTTGCCAGCACTTGCTGTTTGCAGATTCATTGATTACAGCCATTTTGACAGGTGTGAGATGATAGCTCATTGTGGTTTTAATTTGCATTTCTCTGATGATTAGTGACATCGAGCATCTTTTCATATGTCTATTGGACATGTGTATGTCCTCTTTGGAGAACTACCTATTTAGGTCCTTTGCCCATTTCTTAACTGGGTTGTTTGTTTTTTGGTGTTCAGTTTGGGAAGTAATCTATAAAATTTATCTATAAGATGTATTGGCAATTATGTTCTCCCATTTAGTGGGTTGTCTTTTTATTCTGTTGTTTTCCTTTGCTGAGGAAAATATTTTTAGTTTGATGTAGTCTAATTTGCTCACTTTTTTTTTGTTTCTTTGTTTCCCTTGCCTTGGGAGATGTATCTAATAAAAAATTTCTACGAGTAATGTCTGAGATTTTTCTGCCTATGTTTGCTTCTAGGGTTTTTATGGTTTTGGGTCTAACGTTTAAGTCTTTAATCCATTTTGAATTTATTCTTGCTAAGAAGGTGGTCTAGTTTAATTTTTCTGCATGTATCTGTCCAAATTTCCCAATACCATTTACTGAGCAAATGATCTTTCGCCCACTGCATGTGCTTGCTTCCTCTGTCAAATATTAACTGATGATAAAGGTGTGGGCTTATTTCTGGGCTCTCTATTCTATTCCATTGATCTATGTGTCTGTTCTTATGCCAGCACCATGCTGTTTTGATTACTATGGACTTACAGTATAGCACGCTGACTTTTACACTAAACTGCAGAACGCTAGAATCTGGAAGCAGCCCCCAGAACTGAAGACAGCAATTTAGGACACAGGGAAGGATGTCGTCACATACTTGATAGGTTAGAAAATTAACAGTTACAAATAGATCAGTAAAAGAACTAATGGAGAGATCTGACAGATTCCTATTGATGGTTACATGTATTCAAAGTATATAAATACTCTGAGGTCAACATTTGGAAGTACTATTAGCACCCTGGTACTTTCACAAAAATGTCTCCATAAGGCCACCATCAGAGAAAGCAAACATTCAATTTCTCTCAGTCTTCTATCAAAGGATTTATTAAATGCACATCCTTCTAACTTTCTTAGAAATGCAATCCCATTCGATCCTATAAACATGTATTGGGTGTCTCCTGCCCTGGTTCGTATGGTTCAGTTGGTTGAAACGTTGGCGCATTGACCCGTAAATCAAGTGGTGGTAACTTTGATTCCCAGTCAGGGCACCTGCCCAGGTTGCGGGTTCGATCCCCAGTCCGGCACATACAAGAAGGCAACCAGTTGATGTTTCTCTCTCATATCGATGTTTCTCTCTCCCTTCCTCTTTCTCTAAAGGTAATAAAAAAAATGTCCTTGGGTGAGAACAAAAAAAAATTTTTTTTCAAAGTATGTATTGAGTGCCTCCCAAATGCCAGAGCAAAGACACTGAAAATATTCAGAAACATGACACTGCCCTGCACCTCAGAGGTTTCTGCCCAGTGGGATAAACCAATAAGGTTTATTGACTGGAGTGACATCTTGTTTGGATATCATGGATCCAACCATTAAAGTTCCTCTTACAAGCAAGGAGAGAATGGCCCAGGCAGAAGGAACACAGCAAACAAAGGCACAGATGGAAGAAAGCATGAAATGTGGTGACTCATCGTCACCAGAACATCAACTGTGGTTATTGTAAGTTAGACAGAGGGTGAGTGGTGATGGGTGAGATGGGAGACACAGCAGGGCCAACTCAAAATGCTCTTGGATTTCATCCCTATAGACCTGTGATGTCCAAAACACATGTGACTATTGAGCACTTGAACCATGGTTAGTCCAAAATGAGAAGTATGAAAAATTATCTCAATAATTTAAAAAGCTGATTACATGTTGAAGTGATACTTTAGATATACTGGGTTAAATAAAATACATTATTTATTTAATAATAATGTATTATTACATTATATTATTTTTTAAATGGGTCTACGAGAAAACTTTTAACTGTACCCATAGCATTTAATCCCTCAGTGTAGTCCTTGTGGTTGAGTCCTCAACCGCCACTTCACCCCAAGCACTTAAACTCAGTGACCTCATTTCTCTTGCCAGTGACTAGTTTAGAGATGGGCACGTGACCAGACTCATCCAAGCCTGAGTTAAGAAGAACAGATGGCTGGAGAAGTTCCTGATACAAAGGTCTTCGCTACTAAAAGGAGACACAAGGTCAGATCTCTCATTTTTCTCTTCAGATGTGGCTATATTGCCAGTGATACAGGGAATTCCTATGGCCATCTTTCCATGAGCAGAGGATGGCAGAGCTAAGAAATGGAATAACCTGAGGGTTTGCTGCCATCTTTGAGCTGCTTTATCAACCAGCCCTAGACTTCAACCTTCCTCTGAACTTCCTGTTATGTGAGATAACAAGGCACCTTATTATTTAAGCCAGTATGAGTCAGGTTTTCTGTTACTTGTAGTCAAAAGTGTCTTTGCTGATATACTCCAAAAGACTAAGCTTACCTCAAGAGGAAGGGAGTATATACACTACCATTTAAGACCATCTCCTACTACAAGTTCTGTTCACAGTCTACAATAGACCAATATGCTATTGTTGTGATAGTATATACACGACATGTATGAAGGTTTCTTCTCTTTCTTTTAATTTTAAATTATCATACAACTACAAGACATTATGGAATCATTATGCAGGCAAAGAAACTTTATATTAATTAGAAAAAAAACTATGAGCAACATTTAATGAATAAAAAGTAAAACAGAGTATCCATTAGATTTGTAAATGGTTACACTGAATAGTTATCCTTTCATTGAGGGGTCTGCCTTGAATTCTGGTCAAAGAAGACTCTTGGGGTACAACTCAGCTTAACTTGACTAATCTGGACATAAACCCTTTAAGGTGATATAGCAAATATACAAATGCAACAGTTTATACCTCATAGAGTTCTTATGAGAATTAAGCAAAATAATGTAAGTAGAGCCCAGCACAATGTTTAGTACTGGTAAATACATTATATATCAATTTGGTTCTTGTTTTTCTCTTGTAGAATTGTTGATTTTTTGAAATTCTAAGTACTATGCTAAATATGCATTATCATTTACTCTACATGACAATCTTGCTTTGTGTTGCTAGACGTCAGGTTACAGCAAATACTAACAAGCATTATATAATTTACTGGCTAGTTGGTGCTTGGGTAATGGTTGATTTCTTAGTTCGTCCTTTTATTTATATGAAGCAAGTAAGTTTCAGAGATAACTTGACTAAAATAAGGGAAGCAGTGATAAAACTATCAACTAGAAATTAAGCTATAGCATTTTTACCAACCTACTCCTGGTTACCCAGTATTTGTGAGATTGGTGGGATTGACAATGCAGTTGGAAAGAAGATGAATAAAAAGAAAATATCAAGGCAGGAAAAGAAGATTATGACTTTGAGGATGTAACTAGGTGACGGATGATGTAACTGAAAGATACAGAGAAGAAAGAGGTATACTCAGTAACACCTAAGAATGATGATGAAAGATGTGGAAAGGTTACCAGGCCAGCTGGAGAAAGTAAAGAATATTTAATAAGTTACACCAAGCTAGAAGGTTTGAAAAACCTTTCTACTCTATTACAGAGGATTTTGCTTTTAATAACATATACAAATATGAATTTAATTTCCAAATAGAATATACTGAAAAAAATATTGAGTAAAGTCCTTACTAGCTCAAGTTTAACAAAAAAAATGTTTTTTTCTCAACTTAACAAATAATGATGATTGCTTTCTTTTAATCCTCACCTGAAGACATGTTTCTATTGATTTTAGGTAGAGAGGAAAAGAGAGAGAAACATTGATGTGAGAAAGAAATATCGATCAGTTGCCTTCCACATGCGCCCCAATCTGGGATTAAACCTGCAACCTAACTATGTGCCCTGGCCGGTAATCAAACTGGCAACCTTTCAGTGTATAGAATGTTGCTCCAACCAATTGAGCCACACAGCCAGGGAAGGCTGATGGTTCTTTATTGAAACCAACATATGATCAACAAATTTTAAAGTTCACCAGATTGTTGATCCAGGAAGGACTATAATGAGTTAGTTACCTGGCTCATTAGAAGAACTATAAATCAGTTCTCTTTCTAGACTCCAGGGTGTCCACTACAGTACTCCCACAGAGTTGTTCAGTTAACAAGTGTTTGCTGAAAAAAAATCAGTGTCTGGAAATTTAAACTACATTTTTATGCTGGACAATTAAATATATTAAACTAATGTGAATTTATAATGTAACATTTGTTGCGATGAGTAAGGAAAACACATAACAAACATTCTCACCCAGACATCAGGGGAGCCCTCCAGGCAAACACCAACTTGAATGACGTCCTGTGCCCAGATGGAAAGTCAGCTCCCAAATGGGAAACATTGGCCTAGAGACCCTTCCCCTGAAGTCAGATAGGGGCAGGTAGACACCACTTTCTGGATATTAATAATTATTCTAGGAGATCTGAGGTGGCCTTAGCTAACCAAAGGCATTAGGAGGAGCTCTAAATTGGGCTATCGGTTAAAGTTAGTGTATTTCCAAGAAGGATCCAACATACGCAGAGAACACAGGAAAGTAATTTCCTAGGAATCAGTGCCACATGAGTAACTGGTAAAAGGTTGGATCTGACTTCTTTTAAACTTATGTTTGTTGAGCTATACTTTATATATAGTTAAATGTACCCTTTTTAGTGCACATTCTATGAATCTGACAAACGCATATGGTTGTGTTTCTACCTCAACAATTAATATGTAGCAATTTCCATCACCCCTAAAAATTCCCTCATGATAATTTATGGCCATCCCTCCCCAGCCCCTGGCAACCAGTGATCTGTTTTCCATCCCTACAGTTTGCTCTTCCAGAATGTCATACAAATCAAATCTACAGTACAGAGTCTTTTGTGTCTGGTTTCTTTTCTCTATCGTGTAGTAACTGGCAACAAGGCCAGTGAGAGGGGGACAAGAGAATGAAAGGGACAGCAGTAGGAACTGAAATTGGAGAGATGGAGGGGCCTGGTCACATATGACTTGCATGCCATAAAAACCTGGATTTATAGGTGTGATGAGAAGCCCCTGGAAGATTTTGAGCAGCTGAGTTATGTGATCTGATTAACTCAAAAATAATTTGGGGACATCTAGACAAGACGGTGGCATAGGTAAACATGGCTTGGCTCCTCACACAACCACATCAAAATTACAACTAAATTATAGAAAAACCATCACTCAGAACTGTCAGAAATCGAGTTGAATGGAAGTCTGACAGCTACAGAATTAAACTGTATCTATCCAGGCTGGTAGGAGACACTGAGATGCAGAACAGATTGGTCCTACATCCATGTGCGGTGGATAAAAATTTGGGAGGGATACCTAGGGAGCGAGGAGTCCCAACCCTACACCACGCCTCCCCAGCCCAGGGTTCCAGTGCCAGTAAGATAAGTCCCCATAACTTCTGGCTGCAAAATCCAGTGGGGATTGAGTTGGCAGAAGAAAATTCTGGAGTCCCAATCAGTTCCTCTTAAAAATTCCACATACAAACTTACTCAGACTCACTCTGTCTGAGCTCCAGCACCTAGATAGCAGCTTGAAAGGCACCAGTGGTGTACAGGGAGAAAATGAAGGGTCTGGCATCAAGACAAGAGTTGAAGGACAGTTTTCTCCCAGAGAGAACTACGGGCAGAGGCCATTGTCCCTTTTCTGAACCTCCCACCACAAAGCCACAAAGCCACAAAGCCACAAAGCCAGATGGTTGATACCATACCTGAGACTCCATCAGATAAGGTTAACACGGTTTGCCCCACCCTGGAGATCCCCAGAGACTCCTGTCCCACCCAATTTATGGGCCTACCACACTGCATTTCCATATGAACAGCTGGTCTTGGCTCATGCTTCACAACTTCCTAAATCCTCTCAAACAAGCCACAGTCAGCCTCAGTGAGCCCCCTGGCCCCAAGACCTCTTGCAAAGTGGTCCCAGGTCTGCACTAGCAGCAACCAGCCTAGATTTACAACTTGGTTTTGCCTGAGAATCTCCAAGCCCAGCAGAAGCAGTGGCCATCTCAGATTGCTTTAGAGCTCAGGCAGGGTGGCACTGGCAAAACACAGGTGGGAGCTGACCTTGCCCTGCACCACCAGGGAAACCAGAGCCTGCACACCCAGCGGGCAGCTATAGACCACGTGAGAGCACCACTATCCCAGCCCCTGCACAGCTGATCCTCTACGGAGGGTGGAGGTGGTTGGTCAGTGATCACAGCCAGTCCCCATAGCTGACTGGCCTTATGTAAATCCCTCTCACTGACCTGCCAACAGCAATCAAGGCTTAACTGTAAGAGGAGGGTGTACTCTGCCCACACAAAGGGCACACTTCGAGTACCCAGCTTGGGTGATAGGGGAGGCTGTGCTACTGGACCCTACAGGACGCCTACTACATTAGGTCACATTACCTAGACAGAGAGTCATAACAGTTCTACCTAATACATAGAAACAAACATGAGGAGGTTGCCAAAATGAGGAGTCAAAGAAACGTGGCCCAAATGGAAAAACAGATCAAAACTCCAGAAACAAAATTAAACAAAATGGAGATTAGCAATCTATCAGATGCAGAATTCGAAACATTGGTTATAAGGATGTTCAAGGAACTTAGTGAAGACCTCAAAAGCATACAAATGATCCAGTAAGAAATGGAGGACACACTAATTGAAATAAAGAACAATTTACAAGGAAACAAAAGTAGAGTGGATGAAGCTGAGAATCAAAGCAATTATTTGGAATATGAGGAAGCAAAAACAACCAATCAGAACAGGAAGAAAAAAGAATCCAAAAAGATGAGGACAGTTAAGCAGCCTCTGGGACAACTTCAAGCACTACAACATTTGCATCATAGAGGTGACAGAAGGAGATGAGAAAGAACAAGAAATTGGATATCTATTTGAAAAAATCATGAAAGAAAACTTCCCTAATTTGGTGAAGGAAATAGAAAGGCAAGTCCAGGAATCACAGGGAGTCCCAAACAAGATGATGTGAAGAGGCTTACTCCAAGATACATCATAATTAAAATGTCAAAGATAAGGAGAAATTCTTAAAACGCAGCAGCGAAAAGCAATTAGTTACCTACAGGGGTGTTCCCATAAGACTGTCAGCTGATTTCTCAAAAGAAACTTTGCAGGATAGAAGGGATTGGCAAGAAAAATTCAAAGCCATGAAAAGCAGAGACCTACAGCCGAGATTGCTCTACCCAGCAAAGATATCACTTAGAATCAAAGGGCAGATAAAGTTCTCCCAGACAAGAAAAAACTAAGGGAGTT
Source organism: Mormoops blainvillei (assembly GCA_004026545.1). Classification (NCBI taxonomy): domain Eukaryota; kingdom Metazoa; phylum Chordata; class Mammalia; order Chiroptera; family Mormoopidae; genus Mormoops; species Mormoops blainvillei. The sequence continues at coordinate 279,585 of PVJD01000256.1, forward strand.
CATCATCACCAAACCATTATTATAGGAAATGTTAAAGGGACTTATTTAAGAAAAAGATCAAAATTATGAATAATAAAATGACAATAAAGATATATCTATCAACAATTGAATCTAAAAAACAAACTAAGCAAACAAGAAGGACAGATGCAGAATCATGGATAGAGAGAGCATTGTGATGGTTACTGGATGGCAGGGGGGTGTGGGTGAATGGGTGAAGTGGTGAGGAGATTAAGAAGTACAAACAGGTAGTTACAGAATAGTCATGGAGGTGTTAAGTACAGTACAGGAAATGGAGTAGCCAAAGAATTTATACACATGACCTATGGACATGAACAGTGATATGGGGATGGCCTGAGGGTGTGGGAGCTGCCAGGTGGAGGGTGTCAAGGGGGAAAAATTGGGACAACTATAATAGCATAGTTAATAAAAAATAACTTTTAAAAAAAGAAATCACATATTTTTCAGATTTTTAGCCTCGTTTCACAAATAAAACTTAAAAAACAACACTGGAACATTATTTTAATAATACCCTGAGTTATGGGAATAGTTGATGGTTCTGCAAATTCAAATGGTTATTTTATACATTATGTAATACTAAACTCTCTTCAACAGAACTGAGCATATTATTGCGAGACCTCAGTGTTATCCTTATTGTTTTGCTGACACTTCTTCCCATATATAACTATAAAAAATAATTCCCAGGGCAATTATTTCTTCCTTATAAGAGGATTCTATATTTAAATTAATAATAAACTGCAAAGTAGATGCCTAAAATAATTTAAATCTTCTAAGACTTCCGTTTCCCAACATAAAAATTTTTGATTTTTCAAAAGTTTAGCACATGATGCTAGCAGGTATGCTTACGGTGGGCAAAGTAAGTTTACAGTTCTGAGTACATGAAACAGCTTATTCTTTCATCATTATTTTTTAATTATTGTATTATTTATTTGTATTACAACTGTGAACCTACTTGTGCCCACCCCTGTATCAGAGAAAGCAAAGTTGTATGTGTGCACATAACTTCCGTTTTGCTGGTCTCTGATTTCTTTGCTGGGCCATAACACAGAAAACTGTCAGTGGCATATTATACCTGGTCATGGCAGGCTTCAATGGAGCTTCAATTAGCATGGAAAATCACCTGCAGAGGGGCTAAGGTCAGGCAGGTCACACTCTCTTTGCCACTCTGTCTGTCACAGTAGTGAACCTCTAACGGAACACACACAATCTGTTGAGCACCACTTGTCCAGAGGGAGCCACATGCAACAGGTTGCCTTTGCCCAGGGTCTAGATTTCACAAAAAACTCAATTTATGTAGCACATATTTCAAATATTTAAAACTTTACCAGGACCTTCCCGTATATGGGAAATCTATTCATTCTACTCTAGGTATTCTTTCAGAGTTCGAGTTTAGGAAATGGTTTACAAAATGCTTATAGCTAGTAGAAAACTTCACAACTCAATGCTACCCCAATCTTTATGGTCCAGCTTTTCATAATGCACAAGGGACTCAAGGGTATGTGTTAAGTCAAAGTTCTCTTGATTCTAATGGTACTTTGTCAGCCATCTTTGACTCTGGGTGTGTGTGATGGCCCCTTAATTAGTAGTGACAGTCTTCTATTTATACACTCTAGTCCCTATTAAACCACTGTTAAATATATATATCGCTACATCATGTCCTGCTTGAAATTTTGACATTACAATCAAATTGAATTAAACTAAGATGATTTGTAATGTGCAGACCAAAATAAAGTTACTATATTATTTTCTTTCAGGAAATACAACCAAGCATTATTAAAAGCATATTTAAGACTCCATATCTGAGGTAGGGTATGGGGTAGAGGGTGGTAGGGAGAGTGTGGGTTCATCTTCCCACAGGGAAAATCCCCATCCTCCTATTTATCTGCTTTCAAAAGAGTTCTTTTAATCACTTATTTCAATTCTAAGCTAATAAAGTAAAATTAGCATTGCTTTTGCGATAAATTAATGAAAATATGTCTACAGAATGGGATTTTTACTAACTATATCATAGGAAATATTGGTTTTATTAGCTACAACTTGCTCAATTTGTTAAATTTGGGTGGATTTAGGGTAAAAACTTAGATGAAAACCCTGAATTTGTGACAAAGAAAATCAAAACACATACTAGTTCCCTGCCTGAGGTTTCATTCTGTTTGCCACACAATATCCATATTACCTTCATTACAGATTATAGTCCACAAACATTTTGTCATGTTTAATATAGATATGAGTGAAAATGATAATATAAATCCCAGCCCCATGGCTTAATAATTCAACTTTTTAAAAATAACAGGGTTGTTAAGATTGGCCATCAGCCTCCCCAAAGGTAGGGAAACTTCTAAAGTTCAAATCAAGTCAACATATAAAGCCTTGTCTCCAAAGTACTTTAAAGATTTTATTATGAAAATATTTTTCAAAGTTAACTTTGGGGAAGCAGATTTGACAGCAGTTCTCGTTCGCCACATCATGCCTCCTGAGCAAAGTAAGCGGTTCCTCAGAGTATACAAATTCAGGAGCATGGACGCGTTGCTCGGTGCGCACCAGCTAAACATGAGGGCGACAAGGCTGCCACACGGCAGGTTTATGCAAAAGCCAATACAGTAGTTACAGTTTGTAGCCATTTCTGATACAGCTAACATGTTTTTGTCTCACATAGTGCTATTATAAAACACTTTGAAAAATAAAATACAATCACCCTTTGATGCAACTGGAAGTCCATGTGAAAGACGTGACACTCTTCTAAATATCCAAATCGATAGTGAAAATGCTTATGTGTTGGTCAACTTATTGTGGTTCTATTCTTTCTTCTAGAGAAATAAAAATTAGAATGGACAGGAATATCACAAGACAATTCCAGTTAAAAATAAGTTTCAATCTTCATTTCCATCAGTGGCTTGGATACTATTTCTGAAATATTTAACTTTGCTCCTATCTTTAATTCACTGTGAGCCTACAATACCCTATAAAATACCACATATCCTGCAGACATTCAACACTGGTGTATGTGTGTAACTCGCATATAAAAGGAAAATCTAATGGTACAAGTTTGCAGACAGCTCCAAAGGAAATGTCACAGCACCTGGTGAATGTTATGGCTATTGTTAATTCTCCATGATTCTTCCATAGAAATTCTTAGCTGAGCACTTGGATGTTCAGAATAATTTCCCAGGCTCCCTTGTAGCTCCGAATCAGCCATATGACTGAGGAGAATGTGAATGAAAGAATTCTGTGGCAGCTTCCTGGGAACTTTAAGAGAATTCAGGCATGCGCCTTTTGCTCTTCTTCTCCCATTTTGTCAACCCACTGCTTGGAGCATGGACACTGACATCTTTGACCATGAGGAGAAAGGCTGAAACTTAAGAGACAGTAGAGTGGCGAGTGGGAAGGAACTTGGATCCCTGAAGACCTCAAGGAGTAGAACCATAATGCTAGGCCTAGACTGCAAGCTTTACATGGCAGAAGAATAAACATGTATTTTCTTTAAGTCACTGGGGTTTTTATCACTCACAAAAGAACCTAATCCTGGTGGGGTTTCTCCTGTTGCCCCAGAATCAACACCAGAACCCACAGCCAACAACAAAAGGAGCCCCAGAGAGCTGCAAACATTCAGGTCTAGGCCTCATTCCCTTCCCCCACACCTTTATTAAGAGTCAGCAGAACTGGTCCAAACATAAAGGATTCTTGGAGGAACGCACAGGATTCAGTGAATGGGAGAGAGTCATCTTGATAGTCAGTTTGAGGCATACGGTATTTCCAGAGAGGGGGTAGCTCTAATGAACAGTCGACAGAAAGGGGGATACCCCTAGGAAAGGGAGACTGACATCTCAACCTGGCAGCAGCCTTGCTGAGAACTGAGCCTGAATTGAGCCTCAGTCAAGATCTCCCTTTGAGAGAAATCTTGACTGAGTCTGATGTGTGTCCCTAGCAGTGTGGAAGCAAATGAAAACATACTGAGTATGGAGATAATGAGAGCTTGTTGCAGGAGCCCTGGGCACATGCTGCACCTCGGATGAAAGGACACATGACAACCCCTAATCTCCATGGTCCTTGGAAGGAAAGAGAATCTCAGCTTCTGTCAAGAGGTTATGAGGGTAACCATAGTGACATCTACCAACAGACTGGGTCAGGAGCATGGACCACTGGTAAAACCCAAAGACAACATCCCTGCCCTGCAGGGACAGAGGAGTGGCCTCAAGAAAATCAGGAACATCCCCTCCGTGGTAACCAGCAGTGGGTGAAACCAAGCTAGGGTGGTACCTTCCCCTAGTTTAGTGCCGTCCAAGCCTGCAAACACCAGAGGGGTAGACTACAAAACAGAGGTAGTGTATGGGGGAAGATGTCTCAGAATGGATCAAGCCCCCACCCAACCGATCACAAAGAAACAAAGGTCAAGGGTACCAAAGTGAAAGGAAAGCAAAGGAAATCGATGTGCATCCTCCCTCCTCTGACGGTCTTGAGCCAAAATGACAAGCCTGCAATGGGAGGATATGAACTTGGAGTTTTACAGTGAACTAGACTACATTTTTAAAAACTAAAGACCACCAAAAAATTACAGGACTTGCCAAAGATACCCTAAAAGAAAATGAATGGGAGATTTGATAGAGTTCAGGAAGATGGTAAGAAATATAAAATCATTCCACGTTTACATTACCACTGCCCCCAAACCAATTAAAATATGTAAAAAAAAAATATAGGAAACTACTGCTTGAGGACATAATTTCGAATTAAGCAAAAAGTAATCATATGTAGTCCTGAGTGGCTCAGTGGATTGGGCATCATCCTGCAGAGGGAAGTGCCACTGATTTGAAGGGTACATGCTTGGGTTGTGGACCAAGTCCCAGGTTGGGGGCATGGAGAAGCAACTGATCAACGTTTCTCTCCTACATGGATGTTGTTCTCCATTTATTTCTCCCTCCCTTCCCCTCTCTCTGAAAATAAATAAAAATTTTTTAAAAGAAATTATATGCAGATGAAAGGCCTTAAGAAAAGTCCCATTTTACATACTCATCAATCACTCATAAAAATAAGTTTGATGTAGCTCTCTTCAGTTTTTCTTTTTGAACAGGAAAATATTAGAGTTCATAAAATTGTGAGTTTTTTAAAAAGTGTAAATTCATCCTTCTAAATCAATAAATGCTTCCTATGATTAAAAGTATCAGCAGAAGTCAGGAATCTTCCAACACTAGGATGAAATAATTAGGGTAATAAAATTCCATCATGTTCTGCAATGCTCAAATCTTCAGGATTGACAGGCAAAATGTTCCTGCTACAACAAAGCAGTGTTCTTCTACAAATGTGGCCCTAAAAATTCTAATATACAATGTCACAGGAACTTAATTTTGATTAATGAAAAATGAATAAAGATAACTTTAGATTACAAGACATCTCCCATATTTACTTTATGATTTTTTTATAAATCTTATCATTTTGCTATCTTTGCTACTCTAAATGTAAGCAACTGAGCTTGATTTTCATAAGTAGCACTTGTTCTGCATTTATAACACCATCAACTACTACTTATAACTGAAATTTTATTTCTTATAATTTACAAAAATTTTTCCACTAAAATATGTGTCAGAAATTTCAATACATGTTTATTACACAATGTGGCTTCTTTTGAAATTTATAAATCTATAATAATTTTTATTTTAAAATGTTTCCTAGCTTGATTTATAAATACATAAACCCAGATGAGATGTAATATTCGTGCATTCTGATATTGATTCTGTCAGTCTACAGGTTCCTTTTTCTTGAAGGGAGGGACACAAGTCACCTCAACTATTCATATAATTTAAGAAACAAAGAAAAATACTGTATTCCTTAGGATAATTTACATAAAAAGTGGAGACTCCAAATGGCAGCACAGTAGGTGGAAGCTCCACTCACCTCGTCCCAGGACCAAACTGGAATTACAACTAAAATACAGAGCAAGAACCTGAAGAGCCAATCAGACACTAGGTGAAGAGAAGTCTCATAACCAGGGATTTATAGAGGTCCCAGCAAAACTGGCGGGAAGGGCACAGATAGGCAAAGGGCTGGCCCTGCTCCCCCAGGCGGCAGCTGAGATTTTAGAGGGCTGTCTCAGCTGCAAAGGATCAAACTTGGTGTCTCAACTCTAAGCCAGGCTCCCCAGAGCACCAGAGCCGGAAAGAGGCACCCGCCTAACTTCTGGCTTTGAAAATCAGTGCAGATCCTGTCTGCAAGGATGAAGGGGAGTCTGCTGGAGACAGAGGTGCCCTCTTAAAGGGCCACTGCACCAAATCTCGTTTGTAGCCACTTACCCTGGATTCGGACTAAGGGATGGTGGAACGCATCAGAGTTGTGCAAGGAGAGAGTAAGGTTTGTGGCTCTGGGGAGACAGGTCAGGGAACAGCTGCCAGGGCAGAGGTGTGGGGATTTTTCCCTAGCACTCTTGAGAGGGAAAGGGCCCTCCCTCCAAACAGCCAAATCTCGGTCTATTTGGGTTCATAAACTCCGCTGGCCGCATCCTGAAAACTCACTGAGACCACATCCCACCACAAGGGTGTATGAGCACCCAGCAGGTGGAAGCTAAACTTGGTACACACTGGACATTGGCTTCAGACCCAGCACTGGCACCGTGTTTGAACAGGTTTCAATCTTTTGAACGCCATTTGCCCATACCTGGTGACTCACTATGATCCTACCTCATGCAATTCGAGTACAGCCAGAGGCTCTTTCACTGGCTGGGCCCAATAGGCAACTAGCAGGCAAAAGCATGTGGAGGCAGACCTCAGGGTTCTTTGGAACTTTTGCTGACCTGCCCCTGGACATGATGTTGGTAAAAGCCAACTTCGATGTACAGCTTGATCCTCCCTGTGCACGCCCAGTAGAGCCAGGCACAAAATATTGACTGCTTTGCAGCTCCAATCTGGTTGCCCAGGGCCACTCACAGGCAGCATCTGACATTGGACTGCACCAGAGTGCCTTCCAAGAGGCTCCTAAACCAATACATCCAGTGGCCAGTTCAGACAACATCAAAGCAGGATCCAATTAGCTTCTCAAATGGCATGCCAAAGGGAGATCTCAGCACTGACTAGATCGTGCTCAGGTGAATTCCGCTCCATGTAGTTAAGCACCTGCACAGCGGCTCATACACTGTGGTCACGGTTGATCCTCACAGGCAACCAGCCTGAGGGACGACAGCATACACGAACAGGCTAATGGCAATCAAAACTCCATTAAACAGGAGGGTCCACATAACCCACACAAGAGACATGCCTAGAGCACCCATCTCAGGTGATCAAGGAGACTGCACCACTGGATCCCACAGGACTCCTACTACATATGATCACACTACCAAGATGGGGAGTCATGGCAGATTTACCTAATACATAGAAACAAACACAAAGGAGCTGCCAAAATGGGGAGACAAAGAAACATGCCTACAAGTTTAGGTATTGAAGACTACAATATCTAAAATAAAAAATACGCTAGAAGAAACGAAAAGTAGGTTGGATGAAGCAGAGGATCAAGTCAGAAATTTAGAAGACAACACCCAATCAGGTATCAGAAAACTCCCAATCAGGGCAGCAGGAAGGAAAAAGGATTTTTTAAAAATGAGGAAACTTACAGATCTTTGGGACAACATGGGGCGCACCAACATCTGCATCTTAAGTGGACCAGAAGGAGAAGAAAAAGAGCAAAGGATAAGGAAGTTATCTGAAGAAATAATGACTGAAAGCTACCTTAACCTGGAAAATAAAGAAACACAAGTGCAGGAAGCACACAGAGTCCCAAAAAAGATGAACCCAAAGAGGCCCACTCCAAGACACATCATAGTTAAAATGACAAAAGTTAAGGACAAAAGAGAATCTTAAAAGCAACATGAGAAAGACAGTCAGTTACCTTCAATGTAGCTCCCATAAGGCTGTCAGCGTATTTTTCAACTGAAACATTTCAGGCCAGAAGGGACTGGTATGGAATATTCAAAGTGATGAAACACAAGGGTGTACAACCAAGACTACTTTACCCAGCAAGGCTATCATTTAAAATTGAAGGAGACACAAAAAGCTTGCCAGAGAGGAAAAAGCTAAAGATTTTGTTACATCAAACCAATAAGATAAGAAATGTTAAAGAGCAAAGAAGAAATATGGAAGAATAAAGAATAATAAGAAGTCAAGAAGAACACAGTTTAAAAAAGGCAATAAATATATGCCTACCAACAATCACTTTAAATGTGAATGGCTAAAATGCTGCAATCAAAAGACACAGGGTAGCTGAACAGATAAGAAAACAAGACCCATACATATAGGCTGTGGAAGAGACCCATTTCAGAAGAAAGAGATACACACAGACTAAAAGTAGAGGGATGAAAAAAGATATTTCATGCAAATAAAAAGGGGAAAAAATGCTGGGGTAGCAATACTTAAATCTGACAAAATGGATTTTTAAAAAGGCTACAGAAAAAGACAAAGAAGGGCGCTACATAATGATAAAGGTAGCAACTCAATAAGAGGATACAACCCTTATAAACATTTATGCACCCAACACAGGAGCACCTAAAGATATAAAGCAAATCTTGATGGACATAGAGGGAGACACTGACAGTAGTAGAGTCATAGTTGGGGATTTTAACGTTCCATGGATATCAAAGCATGGATCTTCCACACAGAAATTCAGCAAGGAAACACTGGCATTAGTTGACAAACTAAATCAGGTGAATTTAACTGATAACTTCAGAGAATTTCACCCCAGAACAGCAGAATATACATCTTTTTCAAGTGCACATGGAACATTTTCTAGGATAGATGACACATTAGGACACAAAACAAGTCTCAATAAATTTAAGACAGAAATCATATTAAATATCTTCTATGACCATAATGGTGTGAAACTAGAAATTAATCACTAGAAAAATACTGAAAAACACATAAAGTCATGGAAGCAAAATAACATATTACTAAACAATGCATGGCTTAACAATGAGATCAAGAAGAAATCAAACGATACCTTCAAAGAAATGAAAATGAGAACACAACCCCCCAAATCAATGGGACACAGCAACAGCAGTCCTAAGGGGGAAATTGATAGCATTACAGACCGACCTGAAGAAACATGGAAACTCTCAAATAAACAATCTAACTAAGGAACTTAAAACAATCTAAGTTCCTTTAAGTGTAACTTGCAAAAGAACAACAAACAAAGGCAAAGTGAGTAGAGTAAGTAAATAATTGTTATCAAAGCAGAAATAAACAAAATAGAGCCATAAAAAAAAAAAAAACAATGAAAACGATCAATGAAACCAGGATCTGGTTCTTTTAAAAGATTAACAACACTGACAAACCTTTAACCAGACTCATAAAGAAAAAAAAAGGGAGGACCCAAATAACTTAAATCAGAAATGAAAAAAGAGAAATAACAACTGACACCAAAGAAATACAAAGGAATGTAAGCAAATATTAAAACAATTATTATGCCAATAAATTGGACAATCTGGGATAAATGAGTAAATTCCTAGGAACATACAATCTTCCAAAACTGAACCAAGAAGAATCAGAAAATCTGAGTAGACTGATTAAAAATAATGAATTTGAAGCAATAATCAAAATTCTCCCAACAAACAGAAGTGCTGGACCAGATGGCTTCACAAGAGAATTTTACCAAAAATTCAAAGAACTAACATCTATTCTTCTCAAACTATTTCAAAAAATTCAAGAGGAACTAAAACTCCTAAGCTCATTTTACGATGCCAGCATTATCCTAATTCTAAAACCAGATGAAACACTACAAAGAAAAATATTATAGGGGAATAACCTTGATAAACATAGACGCTAAAAACCTCAACAAAATATGAGCAAACCAGATCAAGCAATACATTAAAATAATCATACACCATCATCAAGGGGGGTTTATCTCTGGGATGCAAGGTAGGTACAACGTCCGCAAATCACTAATGTGATATACCACATAAACAAAATAAAAAATAACAATTACACGATCATATCAATAGATGCAGAAAAGTATTCAATAAAATCCAGCACCCATTATAAAAACTCTCAGCAAAATAGGAACAGAGGAGACACACCTCAACATAATAAAGGCTGTATATGACAAACCAACAGCCATCATCATACTCAATGGGCAAAAACTAATAGTGTTTCCCTTAAGGTCAAGAACAAGGAAGGGACGTCCGCTTTCACCACTTGTATTCAACACAGTTCTGGAAGTCCTAGCCCCAGCAATCAAGTAAGAAATAAAAAGCATCCACATTAGGAAGAAGTAAAATTATTGTTATTTGCAGACAACATGATAATGTAGGTAGAGAACCTGAAAGTGTCCATGAAAAAACTATTAGAACTGATAAATGAATTCAGTAAAGTAACAGGATACAAAATAAATACCCAGAAATTACTTGCATTTATATACAGCAATAATGAACTATCAGAAATGAGAACCTGGAAAACAACCCCATATAAAATTTCATCAAAAAATAAAATAAAATATCTAGGAATAAATTTAACCAAAGATGTAAAAGACCTGTACTTGGAAAATTATTAGAAAGTGATGAAAGAAACTGAAGAAATACAAGTAAGTGAAAGCATACACTATATTCATGGATGGGAAGAATTAACATCATTAAAATGTCCCTACTACTCTAAGCAATCTATAGATTCAATGTAATTCCTATCAAGATACCAGTGGTGCATTTCACTGAACTAGAACAAATATTCCAAAAATGTATATGGAACCACAAAGACCCCAAATTGCCAGAGCAATTTTGAGAAAGAAGAACAAATCTGGAGGAAACATGCTGCCTGATATCAAACTATACTACAAGGGCCCTAGCTAGTGTGGCTCAGTTGGTTTGACCATTGTCCCATAATCAAAGAGCTGTGGGTTCGATTCCTGGTCAGTGTGCATGCTTGGGTTGTGTGTTTAATCCTTGGTCTGAGCACAGAAAGGAGGCAGCTGATTGATGCTTCTCTCTCGCATCGATGTGTCTCTCTCCCCCTTCCTTCCTTTTTAAAAATCAATGAAAAAAAGTCATGGGGTGACGATAAAAAAAAATTGAACTATGCTATGAACTAACGCCATAGTAATCAATACAGCATGGTACTGGCATAAAAACAGACATGTATATCAATAGAACAGAATAGAGAGCCCAGAAATAAACCCACAGCTTGATGGTCAATTAATATTTTACAAAGGAGGCAAGAACACACAATAAGCTAAAGATAATCTATTCAATAAGTGGTGTTGGGAAAAGTGGACAGATACATGCAAAAACTAGACCACCTTCTTACACCATATACAAGCATAAACTCAAAATGGATTAAAGACATAAATGTTAGACTTGAAACTATAAAAATCCTAGAAAAAAATTTTTTTGAAATATATCTCTTCGGGCAAGGGAAACAAATGATAAACTAAACAAATGGGACTACACCAAACTAAAAAGATTTTGCACCACAAAGGAAACCATCAAAGAATGGAAAGACAACCCACTGAATGGAAGAACATATTTGCATATGATACATCTTATAAGGGATTAATATCCAAAGCCTACAAAGAACTTACACAACTCAACAACAAAAAACAAAAAGCCAAATCAATCCAATTAAAAATTGGGCAGAGGACCTGCACAGACACTTTTCCAAAGAGGACATACAGATAGCCAATAGACATGTGAAAAGATGCGCAATATCGCTAATCACCAGAGAAATGCAAATTAAAACCACAATGAGATACCACCACACACTTGTCAGAATGGCTGTCATCAATAAGTCAACAAACAAGTGCTGGTGAGGATTTGGAGGAAAGGAAACCCTCATGCACTGCTGGGGGGAATGCAGATTAGTCACGCACTGTGGAAAACGGTTTGGAGTTACCTCAAAAGAATAAAAATGGGCCCTGGTAGAGTGGCTCAGTTGGTTTGAGCATCATCCCATACACCAAAAGATAGGTTGGATTCCTATTCAGGGCACATACCTAGGTTGGGGGTGTGATCCCCCACTGGGGCCCATACAGGAGGCAACTGACCAAGGTTTCTCTTTCACATTGATGTTTCTCTCTCTCCCATCCTCTCTCTCTCAAATCAATAAATATATCCTCAAGTGAGGATTAAAAAAAATTTTTTAAATTAAAAATGGAACTGCATCATGGTCCAGTAATTCCACTTCTTGGAAGATATTTGAAGAAAACCAAAACACTAATTCAAAAGAATATATGTACCCCTATATGCACTGCAGTTTTATTTATAATAGCCCAGATTTGGAAGCAGTTCAATTGCCCATAAGCAGGTGAGTAGATAAAAAAGCTATAGTACATTTACACATGGAATATTACTCAGCCATTTTTTATGGTCAAATCTTAAATCCTAAGGAAAATCTTAAGGAAATCTTACCTTCTGTGACAGCATGGATGGACCTAGAGAGTATTATGCTAAGTGACATAAGCCAGTCAGAGAAAGGCAGATACCATAGGATTTCACTTATATGTGGAATCTAATGGACAAAATAAACTAATGAGCGAAATAGAAACATGCTCATAAATACAGCGAAAAGACTGACAGCTATCAGGGGGGACAGGGATGGGGGACGGGTGAAAAAGGTCAAGGGATTAAACAAACAACTCATAGACACAGATAACAGTATGCTGACTACCAGAGGGAAAGGAGGTAGGGGGAGACAGAAGAGGGTAAATGGGGGGATAAATGGTGATGGAAGGAGTCTAGACTGGGACAGTGAACACACAATACAAAATACAGATGATGCATTACAGAACTGTACACCTGAAACCTATATAATCTTATTCACCAATGTTACCACATTAAATTCAATAAAAAATTTTATTTAAAATGCTAGGTATGTGATTTTTATTTTGCCCATTTGAAACTATGAGGGACGATCCAAATAAAAATATAAATTTCCTAACCCCTACCTCAAAAAAAGTTGATCACACTGTTTCTTGCAGGGCTGAAGTTCCTTGATGTAACAGGACTACTAAATATTTTACTGATCTCAGCAGTGGGCTGGTTACATGCCCATCTGTCAGCTATTTTAATTTATTTATTTATTTATTTATTTTTAGAGAGAGGGGAAGGGATGGAGAAAGAAAGGGAGAGAAACATCAATGCATGAGAGAAACATGGATCAGTTGCCTCTCACAAACCCCCAACTGGGGACCTGGACGGCAACCTAGGCTTGCGCCCTGACTAGGAATCAAACCTGCAACGTTTTGGTTTGCAGGATGATGCTCAGTTCACTAAGTCATACCAGTCAGGGCTCATCTGCTAGATATTTTTAAGGGTCACCCACTGTGGGGCAAAAATGAGCTGGGTGTGAAAAATACCCAGGTTTAAAAAAAGTTGTTCATTAGATCATTCAAGAAAGATAAAGGCCAGCATATGTGATACCTAATATCCAGCATTTTCTTGATACTCTGTGTCAAGAAAACATGTTTGATTAGTACAGCTCAGGTTCATTAATGGTGCGGTGTACTCCACAGCAGTGGTATGGATCTCACCATAGCTACTACAGGGAGGTCACGTACAGAATACAGAGAGCAAGAAGCTAAAGAGCACCAGTAGATCTTAGAATACTTAAAACGTGTCTGATTCACGCAGAGTCTGCTCACTAGCTGCACAAAACACCTAAATCTTTACTAACACACAAAACAGCATGTTCTTGGCCAAGCATGAAACACTATGGCTTTATAAATATTGTCCTAGTAAGTAGGTTAAGTTGGTATTAAACGTTTCTTAACTACTTTTTTTAGATCACTTGATGACATAACTTATCTTGCTTATTTGGGTCAACTATGGTCATTAACAAAAACCTGTATTATTTCTATTTGAATATAAGCTAACTAATGAATTAATTTATAAATACTAATGATTTCTCCCTGAAAAACACTTAGAACAATGCCTGCTTCATGATTAGCATTAAATAAATATTAGATATTCTTATTACTGTTATTTATAACAATGTAATAATAGATGTGAAGAGATGTATAATTATTAAGAATAACATTACATTAGGATAATATCTGTCACTGACTTGTCCTAAAGCTTTTTTCCCAATACTTTTCATAACTAAAATCAGCTCTTTTGTAACTAAAATGTAAATATATAGTTAACATGCTCAACCATGTACCAGTATTTGAGCTGTATGAGTAATGTTTCACTGTGCACGCAACATGCTTGTCACACTAATGCCTCAAAAGGGATAAATAAATGAAGGAAATCACATTATACAGACTGGTACTCATCTTTTCTGTCCTTTAGAAATTCTTCACTTGGGGTAAACTTTGAGAATTACATACCTATATTTGGTATATAAAATCTAGAAATAATGCACAGAATTATTTCTGTACAAGTCACATGTAAAAATTGTCTAGCGACTGTAACAATATATGTTTTGTCAAGCACTGTTAAAAGAGCTGGCTGTATTCTTAAGTGATGAGTAGGAACATGACAAAAACCCCAAGTTTCTGTTATTTGCTTTTCAGTTTTCAATGACTATGGCGTTGAAAGTCTAAGGAGGCAACTCATTAAAGTGTAAATTATATACACATATATACATATACAGTTATTTTAGTTTTACATGTCCATCAAAAGAAAGCACTAAGTGATTTTAACAGTTTTGTATCTACCAGAAAAGGAGCTTCTTTCTTTTGTAGTATGTACCCATGTTTTAAAATACTCACATACACCCACTTATATATGTAAAAGATGCTATATTAAAATCTATAGCGCTTTCCAAAGAAATAACTTCTTAATAAGAAAAACTAGTCCAAGGCCAAAGGAAAATTGTAGTTCTAGAGATAGTATGCCACCAAATTTAAACTAATGCAAAATCTCCTCTCAATAGTCCAATGAACTCTACTACTTTTCATGTATTAGAATTCTATTGTACTAATTATCACTTCAAAAAATGGATATCAAAGACAAGACCTTATCGATCTTTCCATTACATACTGATTTAATTCATAATGGGATTTAATTATTTTTCCAAAAATAATGAAATCTATTGCTTTCTACTCATTACAGATTTTAAAACATACTGTATTTAATATTTAAAATATAATTACATTCATGATAAAGAGACCATTTGTAACTTCTGCTTCCAAACAAGATGGAATAAATTTATTTTTCCCCCTTCTTCCTGCTTAGTATAAGAAACAGCCCTGGATATTATCTATAAAACAAATACAAGAGGATTCAGAGAAGTGGAGAGGAGAAAATCTCAAGAAGTAACAGTGATAAATTGCTGGGTTTCTTTTATATATCCTAGATTGGGTGCTGAAGAAGTCAGAAACCTGGAAATGCCAAGGGGTATAGGGAAAAAAAAGAAAGCCTGCTCTCTAAAACCAAAGGGCCAGAAAAAGAATAACTTAGCAAGACAGAAAACGTTTAGACAAAATTGCCCTACTCCAGCCAAACATCAGAGAAAATATGGCCGACCCACTCCCACCCCATCAGCAAAGGCTGAACAAACACGGAGCCAAGCCTTCCACCCTTGCCAGGCTGCCATGCAGTGACCCAATTCCCTCACAAGGATTATGGCAGAGAAGGCTGAATGGGGAGTCATGACTTTCATTTCCAGTGGATTCCTAGGCTGATAATGAGGTACACTACCCTTTCTCATGGGTGTAGGGAGAGGCATAGTGAAGAGTCAGGACTGTCACCACCATCTCGCTATGACAAACCCCTTTCTTGGCCCAGGGTGTCAAAAGAGGTTAAGTGGAAAAGTGAATTTCTACCTATATCTGGTAGTAACAAGGTGGCACTCCAATATCCTCCTAGGCTGGGCCCATGCCAGAGGAGGCTTACTAAAACAAAGTATTTAAATAAGATACAGGCTTATACCCCAAATATCTAGGATTCAACAGAAATCCATTTATTATACCAAGAACCAGGATAATCTCAACCTGAATGAGAAAAGAAAATCTTAAGATGTCAACAACATAACGTAGATTTTAGACTTTTGTTTTAAAGTAGCCATCATAAATAAGCTTTAAAAGGCAATGAAACACTCACTTGAAACAAAAATGTTTCACCAAAGAAATACAACATATAATAAAAACCAAATTGAATTTTAAAACTAAAAAACACATGAACCAAAATAAAAAAACTCAATGGATTTGCTTAACAGCAGAATGGGCAGAACAGAGGAAAGAACCAGCAGACTTGAAGAGAAAAAAATATTGAAATTTTCTAATCTGGACAACCAAAAGAAAAATAACTGAGAAAAAATGAACAAAGCCTCAGGCTGTGTGGAGCCGTAATAAAAGATCTAAATGTGTGTCATCAGAGTCGCAAAACAAGAGAGAACGTTCGGGGCTAAAAAAAAATTTGAAAAACTAATGGCTAAAAATTTACCAAATTTTAGCAGACTATATAAGCCTAAAGCTTAAGAAGCTGGGAACATACCAAACAAGAAACACAAAGAAATCCATGCCAAGATACATCATAATCAAATTTCTAAAAGTTAAAAACAAAGAATAATCTTGGAGACAGTGAACAACAACTCCTAACCTATGTAGGCAAACAGTTAACAGGAATTTGTCAACAAAAACCATAGAGGCCAGAAAGAACTGGTACGATTTTTCAAGTGGTTTAAAAAGAAAATACAGTTAACCCAGAATTTTATAGCCAGCAAAAATATCCTTAAGAAATGAAGAAAAATCCAAAACATTCTCAAATGATAGAAACTGAGATTATGTTGCCAGCATACCTACCCTAAAAGAATGACTAAGGTAAGTTCTTGAAACAAAAATGAAATGATAAAAGTAGGAATCCTAGAACTCCATCAGAAAGAAAGAAAACAGGATGGAGTAAAAATGTTGTTAAAAACAACAGACTTTCCTTCTCTTAAATTTTTAAAATTATGTTTGACATTAGAAGCACAAATTATAACCGTGCCTGATATGGTTCTTAACATGTGTGGAGGAAATATTTAAGACAACTATATTATAAACAGAGTAGTGTACAGGTCACCAAGAAGGGCACATCGTTTCTGTGATATTCTTATAAAAAATGTACAATCTCAATAAAATCATGAGAAACTAACAGAAAAACCCAAATTTAATAACATCCTACAAAATAAGTAATCAATATTATTCAAAAGTGTCAAGATCATAACAGACTAAAGAACTGTTACTTAACTGAAAGACACTTAAGAGGCATCACAAGTAAATGCAATGTGGGATCCCTGACTGGGTCCTGAGCCAGAAAAAGAACATTAGTAGAAAAACTGGTAAATTTGAATAAGACCTGTAGATAAATGATTGTATCCTCATTAATTTCCTGGTACTGATAACTGAACTATGATTACATAATTGTTAACACTGAAATGTATACTATTTTTACCTTTTCTCTAAGAGTAAAAATAATGTTTAAAGGTAATTTGTAACTGGAAAGACAGCCTTTGGTGTTTCATAATAAATGAGACTTGAAAGAAGCTGAGAGCCTATTAGAATAAATAACAGATAAATTTAAGTTTTTCCATGCATATCAGAATTTTTAACTAAAAGAATCTTTCAAATACAAGAGAAGAGAATCAGTGGAAGCTAAATTTTCTCTTAATTAGAAAAATAAAGTTACTAAACAATGTAGTTTCTACCTTTGATATAGGAAAGGAAGAGAAGGCAGGAAAACAATTTCCTGGCATAAAGTCCTGGAAAATTACAATAGCCAAACAATCATGAAAAAGAAGAGTTAAAGTGTCCTCCAATAGTTAACGTTTCAGAGAGAGAAAAATAATAATATAGGCTTACGCATGGGAAATATAGCAATGGGGATCAAGAAACATCAATGAATACACCTAATCTGCAAAAGCTAAGGCACTGTTGCTTAAACTGCAAATCCAAATTGGTAGCAAAACTACCAATCACACATTATTTTCAGCTATTTCTATTTTTAATCTAGGAAAATATTACTGTCATTATCCCAGACATTCATTCATTTTATTACACAAACTTTCTACTGAAACTACTCTTTATAGAGAGTAATAACAACCTCAATACCAATTCTATTAGGGTCTTCTTTCCAGCATTTGACAGAGAAGTAAATGGAGAACCAAGAGAGGCTGCTATTCCAGAAGCCATGAGAAAGTTCTAGATGAGATAGAAAGTTTGGAATCCAGCCAGGTTAACTAAACAAAATTCAAAACTATGCAGAGGAATGTAACAGAATCCAGTCTCCATAATATATCATTTGCAATAGTCAGAATACAATCCAAAATGACCAAGAATAAACAGGAAAAAGTGATTCATACTCAAGTGAAACGGCAATTTATAGAGGCCAAATCCAATATATCTGATGTTGAAATAAGCAGAAAAAGTTTTGAAAGCACCTATTGTAACTAAATGTGTGTCCAAGGAATGAAGGGATAGAAAAAATCACCAGAGAAACAGAAATTTTAAAAAGAACCATGTGGAAATTCTAGAAATGAAAATATAACATCTCAAATTTAAAATTCACTGGGTGAAGGAGATATAGGAAAGATTGAGGTGAACTCATTGATCAACAGAAACAGTATAATCTGAAGTCCAGAAAAAAAATTTTTTAATGGATAAAGACTCAGGAATCTGTGGAACAATATAAAAAATATATGTAAATGGAGGCCCAGAAGGAGGGGAAGTTGAAAGTGGGCAAAAATTTATTTGAAGAAAATATGGCCAAAAGTTTCTGAAATTTGATAAAAGCAATATACCAATTTAAGATATCAATAAACATAGTTCAATATTGGCATCCCCAAAAAATACATCCAGGTCCTAACTCCAGTAGCTTTGAATATGATCTTATATGGAAATAGGGTCTCTGCAGAAATAATTAAGCTAAGGCTATCAGGACAAGATCACCCTAGATTTAGAGTGGGCCCTATAACCAACAACAAGTGTCCTTACAGCTTTTCCAATCTTTTGAATTATTTTCTTATGACAGATGTCAAGACTATCAGTAATTAATTAAATGGTCAATTCAGTGGTATTGAAAAACAAGTGGTAGAGTTGCAGCTTTGGGTAATGGAAGAATAAAGTCTCTGTACAAAGCCTCTTGCCAATAACAATATAAAATGCAGACAAAATGAGAGAAAAATATCTGAAGATGCTGGAATGTGATCAAAAGCCAGCAGACACCAGGGCACAGTTTTCCCTTGAAAGACCAAAACTATACAGAATAAAAATTGTGAGTTCGTATGTGTGTGTGTTGGGGGGGGAGGTGTTTCCTGAGAATATTCTTGCTTCCTACAGTTCTACTGGTGAAAAACTGCAGTCTTACCAGCTGTAGGTGGTAGAGGAAAGAGTTTTGGGGTGACAGATGAGGTGGACATTGAGGGAAGAAATCCCAGAAGTAATGTATCTGCATCAGTGAAACAGCTCTAAATCTACCCAAATTCCTGACTGACTATAAACTTTACATGTACCAGGAAGGCCATCAAGGGTCCAATGTAAAAGTGGGCAGAAAGAAGTGAGGAAATCATTAAGATCTGAAAATCTGCTATGTTTTTAATAAAGTGCAGACCTTAAAGTGCACCAAACTTGAGTGCTAAAAAGCTAAAGCTTTACTGGGCTGAAGTATCAGTGGATGTGGGGCTGGGAGATCAGCTGAAAATTTAGGAGGAAGGCAGAAATGCTGGAAGCTAAATGCCAAGAGGGTGGGATCCAAAATCTGAGAATAAACTGGGCCCAAATAATCATGCAGGCGCTGGGAAGACTGCAGGAGAAAATGCCACAGCTGGAAGCGAAAAGGACTAAATGGGTACATCAGCAAGGAATGCCACTATGGGGGAGGCAAAGCCTGCACTTTCGGATCAGACAACTTAACTGAATATTTAACCAAAAACAAAAACAATAATCTGTGAAAGAAAAAAATGATAGAATTGCTATACCATATTATCCACAATGTCCATTTTTCAAACAAAAGTTACAGACATGCCGAAAAAAAAAAAAGCAGGAAAAGGTGAACCACAGTCACACATAAGAGAGTCAATAGAAAGACTCCTAACGGGCCCAATTACTGAATTTAGATGACAAAGGCGTCACAGCAGCTATTGTAAAGATGTTCCACTAATTAAAGGAAAAGATAGTCTCAATGACTATTCAGAAATGAGATGTCAAGAAAGAAAGAGACTAAAAAAGAGCAAAATGGAAAATGTTAGATAAAAATTACAATTGAAATAAAAAATTTATTACATAGATTCAAAGAGAAAATTGGAAAATATAGAGAAAAGAATCAGTAAACTTGAAAACAGATCAGTAGAAATGACATAATACAAAATAGGAGAAAAATAAACAGTCCCAGAGACCTGTGGGATAGTATCAAGAGTCCCAACATATGTGTAACTGGAGCTCCAAAAGGAGGAGAGAAAAGGGTATAAAGTTGTTGAAAAAGGGGCCAAAAATATTATGTTGTCATTCTAAGAAGCTAAATGAACCCCACACAGGATTAAAACAATCCTAGATATAGCATAGTCAAATTGGCGAAATCAAAGATAAACAGAATATCTTAATAATAGTTAAAGTAAAATAACACATTACATATGTGGTACAGAACGAGCTGGCCAACTTATGGAAAAAAAAACCTTCAACCCTCACCATACCATACACAAAAAATTAACTTTAAGTGGCTCTTAGTATTAAACATAAAAGAAATGCCATAAATGTCTAGCAAAAAGTAAGAGAAAAATCTTTGCAACCTTAGGGTAGTCAAAGATTTCTTAGCTAAGACCAAAAAGACAGAAACTATATGAAAAAAATGTAGAACTGAACACCAAAATGGAAAACCTCAACTTTTCGAAAGATGACATTAGGATGATGAAAAAACAAGTCACAGGCAGGGAGATAATGCCTGTAACACAAAGGACTTATATCCAAAATATATATGTATATTTTAAAAGTCTTACAACTCCATAAACAGAAAAATTCCAAATGAAAACTGGGCAAAAGATGTGGGCATTTCACAAAGATACATAATTGGTCAATAAACACAATGAAAAAGAAGCTCATAATGTTGGTCGTCAGTGAAATACAAATTAAAATATCAGTGAGACACCACTGTACCATTCATAGAATAAGACTGATCATAACAATGTATGAAAAACTCATACATTGCTGGAAGGAATGTAATGATACAGCACACTGAAAAAGAATCTGATATTTTCTTATAAATTTCAATGTACACTTACCATGTTACCCATCAATTCCACTCCAAGGTATTTTTCAAGAGAATTAGAAACGTGTCTGCACAAAACTTGCACCTGAATATTCATAACCAGCTTTATTCATAATATGCCCAACCTATAAACAATTCAAATGTCCATCAACAGGTAACCTGATAATTTGTGGTATATATCCATATAATTAACTAGTACTTAGCAATAAAAGGAACACATTACTGATACATACAACATGGATGAATCTCAAAAATATTACAGTGAGTCAAAGCCAGACATAGTATTGTGCATGACATATGGTTCCATGGGTTGAAGTTCCTGAAACAAAACAAACAAGCAAGCAAAATTGAACCAGAGATATGGAAATAAAGACCAAACTGACAATGACCAGAGGGGAGGGAGGAAGGGGATAATGGGGGAAAGGGGAAGGGTCAAGGACCATGCATAAAGGACCCATGGACAAGGCAGGATTGAATGTGGGAGGGGGGTGGGCAGGGCAGGAGGGAGGAATGGGGGGGAAAAGGGGACAATTCTAATTGAACAATAAAATTTTTTTTTAAAAAACCAAATAAATTTGCATTACAACGCTGGCCATAAAAAAAATAAGAAATTCCTGAAAAGGCGAAACTCATCTTTAGTGACAAGAGGATATCCTGGTTGCCTGGAGCCATGGGGAGATGAGGAAAATGGGCTGCGAAGAGGCACCAGGAAAGTTTTCACAGTAATGTAAATCTCCCCATCTTGACTGTCATTGTAGTTACATGGCTGTCTACATTTTTCAAATCTTAAGTGTACAATTAAAATGGGTGTGCTTTATTATATGTAAATTATACCTCAATAAGGTTAAAATATTGTTTATATTTTATTTTGTTGTTTATGCTATTACAGTTGTCCCAATTTTCCCCCTTTGTGCCTCTCCACCCAGCACCACCTGCACTGTTAGGCAATCCCCACACCACTGTCCATGTTCATGAGTCATGCATACGTATTCTTTGGCTACTCTATGCCCTATGCTGTACTTTGAATCCCCATGACTATTCTGTAACTACCAATTTCTATTTCTTAATCCTTTCACCTTTTTCACCCATCCTCCTGACCCCCTTACATTGGGCAATCATCAAAACATTCTGTGTCTATGATTGTTTCTGTACTGCTTGTTTATTTTGTTTAGAATCAACTGTTGATAGATATGTATTTCTTGCCATTTTGATTGTTCACATTTATCTTCTTCTTAAAGAAGACCCTTTAATATTTCATATAATTCTGGTTTGGTGGTGATGAACTCATTTAGGTTTTTCTCGTCTGGGAAGTTCTTTATCTGTCCTTCAGTTCTAAATGACAGCTTTGCTGAGTAATCTTGGCTGTAGGTCCCTGCTTTTCATCACTTTGAATATTTCCTGCAAATCCCTTCTAGCATGCCAGGTTTCTTTTGAGAAATCAGCTGCAGTCTTATGGGAGCTCCCTTGTAGGTAACTGCTGCTTTTCTCTTGATGCTTTTAAGATTTTCTCTTTATATTTAACCTTTGGAATTTTAATTATGATGTTTTGGTGTGTGCCTTTGGGTTCATCTGTTTGGAACTCTCTGTGCATCTTCACTTGTATGTCTATTTCCTTCACCAAGTTAGGGAAGTTTCTATTATTATTTTTTCATAGGTTTCCAATTTCTTGCTCCTTTTCTTCTCCTTCTGGCACCCCAAACATGAGATTGTTGGGTATGCCTGAAGGTGTCCTAGAGCCTCCTTACACTATCCTTATTTTTTAAAAAATTCTTTTTTCTTCTTGCTGTTCTGGGTTTATTTTTTTAGGTTTTTTGTTTGTTTTTTGCTTCCTCATGTTCCAAATGGCTGATTTGATTCTCAACTTCACCCACTCTACTGTTGATTCCCTGTAAATCGTTCTTTATTTCAATTAGTGTATCCTTCATTTCTGACTGGATCCTTTTTAGGCTATTGAGGTCCTCACTAAGTTCACTGAGCATCCTTATAACCAGTGTTTTGAACTCTGCATCTAGTAGATTGCTTGTCTCCATTTTGTTTAGTTCTGTTTCTGGAATTTTTGTTCTATTCTTTTATTTGGTCCATATTTCTTTGCCTTCTCATTTTGGCAGCCTCCCTGTGTTTGTTTCTATATATTACATAGAGCTGCTATGTTTCCCAGGTTTGATAGAGTGGCTTAATGAGATAGGTACCCTGTAGGGTCCAGTGGCACAACATCCCTATTACCCAAGCTGAGTAATCAAGGTGTGCCAATCGTGTTAGCTGTGTACACCCTACTCTTATAGTTGAGGCTTGATTGTTGTTGGCATGGTCAAAGTCAGCTACCACCTCTGTTCTGTCTAGGGCCACACAGCATAAGCTACAAGAGATCTGCAGATGGTTGCTATTTGTGCTGGCCTTGGAGATTCCCTGGTGAAAACAAGCTGTGAACCAAGGCCAGCTGCTGCTAATTCCAGGCCTGGGGCAACTTAACGAGAGGCACAGGGGGTGGGGGAGCTTGTTGAAGTCAGATGCTGCTTCTTTGAGATAATTTAGAAATTAGAGATGCTGCTTCTTTGAGATAATTTAGGAAAACCTGAAGCATGGGTCGAGACAATTTTTATGGAAAAGCCACTGGAAACACCTTTGAATGGGCCTGAAAGTTGGGTGGAAGATAGCCTCAGAGAATCACCAGAGTAGGGCAAACACTGTAAGTGAGGTCGATGGAGTCTCAGATATGGCACCTGCCTGCCGGTTCTGTCTGGATAGGACTCAGAAGAGGAACAATGGCCTCTGCCAGCACTTCTCTCTGGGAGAAAACTGCCCCCCAGCTCTCACACTGATGCCAGACAATTCAGTTCCCACCATACATCTCTGATGCCCTTTAATCTGTTTCCACAGCACTGGAGCTCAGAGGATTGAATTTGAGTAAGTCTGGGCATAGGCTCTTTAAGAGAAGCTGCCTGGGATTCCAGCAGTTTCTCTCTTCTAGTCCCCACTGGTTTTTATAGCCAGTATTAAAGAGTCTTATCTTCCGGGCACTGGAACCCTGGGCTGGGGGTGCCTGGTGTGGGGTTGGGACCCCTCACTCCTGAGATATCCCTTCCAATTTTTATCTGGATATGAATCCAGCCCATTCCACGCCTCTGCCCCTCCTACCAGACTCAGTGTTGTTTTTTCTTTAATTCCATAGTTGTAGAACTTCCATTCATATCTATTACTGATGGTTCTGAATGATGGCTGTTCTATAGTTTAAATTTAGATGTGGTTGTGCAAGAAGCCAAGTAGTATTACCTACACTGCCGTCTTGACCAGAAGTCCTAAAGTATTTTAAAAGTGTAGTTATCTTTGACCCAACAGTTGAATACACTTAGTCATTGCTCAGGCATCTCATAAATACTCTTAATTCAAGTCACAATTAATTTCCAAGCAATTGTTACCTTAGGATATTAACACCATTTGAATTTATCATATGTGCTCAAATGTGATGTTCTGCCCTTTCACCTGGCCCCTACCCCCAACTCCCCATCCCATTCGAATGTTAGCTCCATGAAGGCAGAAACCCTGACTGAATTTTTTCTATATCCTCATTGCTAACAACAGCACCTGGCCAATGGCAGGTGCTAAATATATTTTCATTGAATTAATGAATAAATGAATCCCTTACATTAGGATGAATACCAAGCAAAATCTCCTAGGCCTTTGCTCAGTCTTCCCAGTCCATCTTCTGCTTCTATGGTTTCAATTACATCTATACATCAATGACTTTGTGTGTCCGATCCTCTCCTGCTGGTCACCGGACTCATTCCAAGCGGCCTATTGGACAACTCCAATTGCAAGTCCTACGGGCAACTCAAATTCCACATGTGTAAAAATAGAACTTACTAAATTTCTCTGTTTATACATTCCATCCATACTAAAACTAAAACATCACCTCAAACATGTCATTCACATAACCTTTCTATCAAATTCTTCACAGAAATCTATCTACTCTCGCACAGTTTTCATTTACTCTTCAATATGTTAAATCTAGTTCCCATCATGACCAAGCCAGTAAAAGTATCCTCACAGAAGTCAGCACAAGAGGTCATTTAGGCCTTGGCCAGGTAGCTCAGTTGGTTCGAGCACTGTCCCGATTACACCAAGGTTGGGGGTTTGATTCCCCTATCAGGGCATATATGAGAAGCAACCAACGAGTGCACAAATAAGTGTAACAACAAAATGTTGTTTTTCCATCTCTCCTCCTTTCTCTCTAAAATCAATTTTTTAAAGAGACCATTTAACTTTCTCAATTAAATGAATTCTCTCATAGACAACTGTACTTTAGTCCCCTTCCTCTATGCCACCTAGCTCTTCTTTAATTCTATCTTTATTATTTCTCTTCTAATTTGTGCAAAACCACTCTAATTAGCCTTTCTACCACCAGTCTGTCTTTTTTGTCTAGTTCATCCTGCTCGTTGCCTACATAATTATCTTTCTAAAATACAAAACCCACATCAATTACCCTTTCAAAAAAAAGTCAGTGGTCTCTGCCTAACTACTAAAATTCAAACTACCAGCAACACACATATTTTTGGTCTCCGTGCCAGCTACTTCCCCTTTGAACACCAAGCACTTTCTAAGAAAACACCCCATCCTTTTGTCCAGTTCTTAGCTGCTTCTGTCTGCAGTTCCCTTTCTTGTTACCCACCCTGAATTTCTCTGTGCTGTTTAAAACTTATTTGAAATGTCTCCTCTGCTACAAATTCTTCTCTAATTCCTTCAGTCAGAGCTGTTCATTCCCATTTATGATTCTTGACATATGTAACCATACCTCAAGTGGACACTTACCAGGTTACACTATGACACTTATTATATGGGGCAGGCAGGCATTGCATACATTATTTCATGCAGCATTCTAGAAATCTCTAATTCTTTTTATGAAACACTGATCCATAGAGAGGACTGATTTGTGGTAGTGGTCATCTTTGATATACTGGTTTTTTATCTGTCTGTGTCCAACTTGACCATAACTCCTCCTGTGCCCAGTGCTTGAAATGCTACCAGTAGGTGTAGGTACTTATTAAGTATTCTTCCAGCATGAATAAACAAATGTACCATTTCCTGTTCTTCAGCTAAATCAACTCCAGTTTTCAATAGGATGGTATCTCACAGTCAGATTAACTTCATATCTGTGTAATTCTTCACATACACACTGAAATTACTGAACCTATTCTTAATGTTCTATCTACTATTCTTCTCTTAATAAGAGTTTTTCCAGCTGTGAACTTTGTAAGGTTTTCCAACAGTGGTCCCTGTTTTCTCAAATGTTCCTTTTTAGGACTTGATTCTGGACTTTCCTATACTTTAAAAAATATTTTTATAAACATTTCAAGAGTTTTTCAACTATCCCTTATCTCTGACAGCTAAATCTTTCTGATGTGATCATGTTAAGATGGTAGAAATTTTCAGAACCTAAAATCAGTCAAGGTTTAAAATTAATTAATAATTTCATATAGGAAAATGAGTGAACTGATTGCTGATAGGATGTTTTATTTAGGTAGTCCCCCAGATGTGTATTTACATAATAAAATTTAACTTAGAATAAAATCCAAAGTTCCTACCAGATTAAAAGAACCAGAATTTTTAAATGACTCAGACTCAGTTGTGTACATAGGCGGAGGCATAATGTGTCAATGAAATCCAAAAATACCACTGGTTCCCCTGACAAATTAGCTCTACTTATAAGGATCAACCTTCGATCACTGTACAACAGTTTGATTTCAAATAAAGATTGTTAGCAAACATGTACCAGGCACTTCTGCTTGGCCACAAAATAATGTACGTAATGCCTACTTCACTCTGTGCTATATAAAAAGTCAGTCAGTGGGTGTCAGTTTCATCCCTTGTTTACTCATATGTCTCCTAAATCAGAGAAGTGTTTTTCAGGGTGCACAAATCCTTTACATGCAGTATTCCACGTACTGCTCTATTTCTCAAGAATTGTCCTGGGTGAGAAGAGAACAATCATGAAATTCAAGCCATTGTTACTCGTGAAAAAAAAATGAGACATAGCTGAAGCTGGAAAGAGAGAAATAGTCATTTCAATATGACCTAAAATGTGTATAGGTATATAAACACTAGCCTGACACGAAGGTTCCTGATGGGCACTACAGTTAATCTCATACTACTCAGAGAAAGTCACGTCACTGCCAACGTCTTCTAGAAAAGGAAATGTAATTCACCTTCAGAGGAAAAATAATTTATTCTTCAAAGACTTTATTTTGAAATAATTCCAGCTAGAGTTCTCATGTTGAGTTGAAATTTCTTCTGATACAAAAAGAAAAAACCTGCTGATATTTCTACTTGGGGAGGACACAAAAGGACAGCCATCTTTTTTCTGCAGCACAGTGGTTGGATTCAGATCTACATCAAAGTCACTGTGGTAGGAATGGCTGTTTCTGGGTTTGTACATTACTATTTCTTTGAAATGTCTTAAATGTCTTACTACGTACATGCTGGGACCAAGGCTCAAGATGAGTGTCTTTGTCCTTTGGAGTTCCACGATTACGTTCCATGTGATATCAGACAGAGTTAATCCTGAATCATTTATACAGCAGTAATGGACGGTGTTGCTCAGGCTGGCTTGACTCTTTTACGAGTATTTCTGGTATTCGTTACAGTATGTGTTTATGTGCATCAGGATTTCTTTCTTCAAATGTAATGTTTTTCTCTATAGTGTTGGAAATTTTAGCAAAATGAGTTGATCTGGTGTCCACTGGTTTTGATGGAGTACAGTTACATGATATGTGGTTTGTATCCCCATGGGAGTTTGGAGCCTGCAACTATAAAATAAGCCTGCTATAATCATATTAAATTTCACAAAAGGAGACATATCAGTTGAAATATACTGTCTGAATTATCTTTGAAAAGAGATGTTAAGTAGATGTTTCAAATCCTTGTATTGACATTCTCCTTTTGCTGGAAATGGTACCAACATCTAAAACTCACCATAATAATGAAAAGTCCCTCCATCAAACACTCCTTAAATATGTTAAAAACAAAACAAAACACCTAATTATGGTTTAACTGAGACACCAACTAAGTGTTTCTTTATATTCTTTATGTAAGAAATATAAATCTAGTTTTTTTACAGAGTAGTAAACTGAAATTAAATCCATCTAGAAGGAATAATTTATTAAAATGCTGTCAACGCTGGAAGGAAGGGAAGGAGGGAGGGAGGAAGATATAAAAAATATGGTCAGCCCTCCATATCTGCAGGTTCCCTGTCCGTGGATTCAACCAACTGTGGATCATAAATATTTGAAAAAAGGTCACATTGTTGCTGCTGTGTTGTACTGTCAGACCTATGATGGTGGCATCTGTACTGAATACGTACAGACTGTTTTCTTGTCATCATTCTCTAAACAATACAGTATAAAAATGACTTATGTAGCATTTACATTGTATTAGGTATTATAAGTTATCTGAGATGATTTAAAGTAGACAGAAGGACACGTGTAAGTTATAGGTAAATATTACTCCATTTGACATAAGGGACTTGAGCATCTGTGGGTTGTGGTATCTGTGGGGATCCTGGAACTAATCTTCCACAGATACCAAGGAATAACTAACTGTAAATTATTTTCATGTTCAATGTAATCATTTTCTAATGATTCATTTAAACAAAGAAACTACTTATATTTAATTAGACAAAGATATTACTAATATAATTAGTATGAAAAATCATATTAAAGATATAAAAACTTAAGAGTAATATAAATTAAAACGTAACAAAAAATATTCTACTTCAGCTCAAATGTACAGCATTTCAAGAAGGTTTCCCCCATAATAATTTTCTTAAGAAAGTCACATGAGTTGGGAACATTTTGGCATTATAATTAGAGTGTCAAATTACACAATACAAAGCCCTGAAACACTATGATATGACTATAATTTCAACTGAGTTTTTATGAGATGCATAGAAGTTATAGAAGCATACTGACTGAAGCATAAAGTCTGAGATTCACAGAACTAATAGCATAAAACTTTTTTCTAAAAAATATTAAAACAATCATTAAAAACATTCAAGTTTTAAAAGAGGATAATTAAAATGCACTCGGTAAAACTGCAAAGAAACAAATACTCATTCATGACAAAGATCCAAAAGCTTGCTTCTAAAATGAGATTAAAAACTTTAAGTGAGCCCAAGCAAAAATAAAAGAATTACCAAGAATGTGCAAGCATTCAGTCACATTCTGTTCTGTGAAATCAGCTTTATTAATAATATCTTTAATTGTATAATAATTTAAATTATTTTATAGATTTAAGCAAAAGAATGTGAGCTTAATACCTATATTCTGGTGAGTAAATAAGTATTTTGTAATTTATAAATTTTAATTAAAGACTGGATAACGAAAAAAAGTTAAAACAACTTAGTTTTAAGTACACTAATATAATTTTACTTTGTAATACAATATAGTTGTCACATCAAATTTCAATGGGCAAAGAAGGCCAAAGAAGGGTTTATACAATGTTCAATAAGCAATAATATCTATTCAGTGTACAATAACAAAAAAAATACTAACGTAGAAACACAGTGAAAGAATTCATTGTTTTTAAATTCCAGAAATAAAAATAACAGAATAGCATGTAATCCAAAACAACTTGGCCCTATAATGTCTAAGCTACAGTCCAATTAAAACATTTAAGAAATAGAAACAATCTACATGTTCTTCTACCAGGTAAATATACCTGAGAAAGGTAAAGAAATAGGCTTTAAAACTCTTAACCACAAAGACCCCTCTGCTGTGACATGGAGATGTGTGCAGCGGCACCTCACAGGGCACTGAGCAGTTTCCCACAGATTCTGTTCACTGCTCAGCTGTAGGTTACGATCCATCAGAGACTGTATTTCACATCAACACCAAGCTCATTTGACCAAAGAAGCCTTTTTATATTCATTAGTATGTAAAAGTCACAGTACACAAATTTGGAAATGTTCAACTTGTCCTTAAATAATGACTATTATTTCTGTGTGAGCTTTTAAAAAAAGGTCTGAGCAGTTAGCCCAATTACGGGAAAAACATAAGATTCTGGCTAAAGTAAATATATGTTTAAATTATTACTGTTTTCATTGCCAAGGATTAGCAAATAAATACAAATAAAAAATTGAAGTAGCAAAATTTCATCTACCATGATAACATCTCCGAGCAAAAAATTCAGTCCAGGTATTGAATGCAATTTGTGCTTTGTTTCTGAAAAAATGCAGTGCTGCTCGCAGGCACTTCTAAACGACTAGGTTGCTAAGTAAGCAGTGGAGTTCTTTTCATGACAGTTTATTTCTAGTTCATCCTATGCAGGTTATACACAGAACTAGAAACTACTTAATTTTTTCCCAGTACTTTAACTGTGTAAATCAAGGTCTTTTTATTTTGAACAGTGATTTATTGTCATTCTTATAATAACCAACACCAAATTCTAAAATTTATCACTTTAAGCATTTAAAATTTCAGATAACAGAACCGATAATTAGTAACAGCTTCTTTAATTTACAAATAGCCTAATTAAAAACACTAATGACTACCTGGCAATAGATCTGAACGAATCCATTTCCTATGGGGAAAAAAACCCATGCAAAATCCCCCTCCCCAACACATGACCTTCTTTCTTATTTTGTATCTAAACTTGTAAAATGTGTATAAATACATGATCATTCTACATAATACACATCTTCCAAGGCATCTCTAAAGAAAATTACAGGTTTTGGTCTTAAGGAATAAGACTAAGATGGAAAAGGGGATGAAAACAGTGGAATCTGAGGGAGCAACACTCCCACACGCAAGTACACTGCAGCTCATCAGTCAAGTCAGCGATTACAGGTGAGCATACGATTTTCTAGGCAACTAAGAAATCAGAACACAGGTGTTTCCTCTTCCTAGAGTTAACAATTATTTTTAAAATTCTATCCATAGAGGATTGTTGTGTTTTTTTTCCAAAAGGGAACAAAGAATAAATAGGAAGAGTTTCTATCCCCAAATTCATATACACAACCAGTTAAGTGGACTATAGCTAGTTTTAGACTACTTAGTGAAACAGAATTGTTGGTACCATCTGAGGCAGGTGTTACCCCAGAAGGTTCAAAACATGATCCAGTAAAACGAGTACATGTTGTTATGCCTCAAACAACTAGGAAGCATTTCATTATGGTTCTAACACCATTTTTAATTAATCCCTAAGATAAAAGGTCTCTAGGATGTTATAACTTAACAGTATACCTGAATCATTACTAGCAATAGAAGGTTAAATTCAAGACTGCTATGAAAGTAAAAGCATCATTAGAAAAACTCAACCTTACTGTAAAGGCGGGGAAAACTTAGAGCTCAATACTACTGCCAAATGTATAAAGGCAGAATTTTTGTTTGTGGAAGAAAGAGTGAGGAAACAGATGTACCAATCAAGATGAACTGAAATATAGAGCAGAGAATGAAAAATATTTTTTAAAAAGAAAAAAAAAAAGGAGAAAGAAGAAAAATGGAGGAGAGCCAGGCAGCAAAAGAATTACTGGGTAATGAAAATAAAAATCATGAGGCATGTGCACATGGCTCTCTTTTTCTCTGTTGTTTGTGTTTCTAATAATTTACAATGTAAGTGGCATTTGGGTCACACTAGCAGGCAAGGATGAGCTTTCTGATGGATAGAGATGAAGGATTTGGAGCTAAGAAATTGTTTTGTTTGCTTTTAATTCATACCTGGAAGCCTTGAATCCTTGCTAAATATTCCAGCTGTTTTGAAGGTTGTACTGCAGGACAAGGGGGAGTAGGAGAACTTCCTTTTAACCCTATGGCTTCTGCCGTAGGAGATGTTCCATTCATAAGGAGTTCCCTGGCAATTGTGGCTGAACTATTCGAGGTGGGAGATATACTGAAGAAAGAGCTGGAGGGTTGGTTCATATCTTTGGGTGACAAATAGCCTAGGGTAGTGCCAGAGATTACTTTGTGGCGGCTGGCTTCCATCTCTTGATAAACATCAGGAGACAAATGAAGAATTCCTTTAGGAGCTATAAATAAAATGAATGAACATTGTTATTACACTTAGAAATAACTGAAATAGAAACATATTAAAGCATTATTAATTCAATAATTTCCATTGGTGTGGTAATGAAACGAGAAACACTGTCCATCAGGCATCTTCCTCATATTTGCAGAGGCAACTACAGTCTCCACTTAGAGGTGAATGGTGTATGTTTCAATACTCCTAAAATGAGAAGTTTAAAATGATCCAACAAAGTGGTTTCTGTGAAATGTGTAAATGGTAGCGAAGCTGTGGCGGGACAAGCATAAACAATATGTGGATATGCAATGAGGGATCGAATTACGAATAGGAAATTTAATATTTTATCAGCTCATAAAAGAGACACAAAACCCCCAATATATGCAGCAACTGAGACACAGCAGATAAAATGAAGGCTGTGTCAGTCTAAATCCGAGGTACCAATTCAGACATCCAGTGGCCTATTCATGCTCTCTTCCCACAGTCAATGCTAACTCATCAACATGTACAAAAAGGACAGTGCATCTTCTTTCCCAAACTGGCACTGTCTCCTGTCTTGGTTATCTCATTTCGAGAACCATCTTACCTGCTCAGTTGTCCAAACTAAACTCCTGGCAACCATCTTTGATTTACCCACAAAGTTACCACGTCCAGTCTAGAATTTGTACCTTCATCCTCAAGTGCATTATAGTTCAAGCCAGGTCATGGATACGTTGTGATATCAAAAGCAGTGAGCTTGGGCTGTGCTATCAGTTAGTGGGGTCGTAAATACATAAAAGAAACACTTTCCTTTGCTACCATTTTTCTCAGAGATGTTTCAAAGCACATTTCACACTGCTTGCTCTAATGACTTTGGATCAAATAGTAACAACTCACAAATCATATTATCTTTCAAAATTATTGAAAAATCACCACTTCTGGAGAATGGGAGAGATAATTTCCTTGTGCTTGCCCTTCCCTCTCCTGATATTAACCTTCTAATTCAAGACTACAATGTTGCTTTTTTAAAGCAATTTTTTACTGTTCGATTAGAACATACAAATTACTATTCAATTTGACATACAAATTATATTACTTTTGGTGTATAACACAGTGATTACACATTTATATAATTTACAAAGTGATCACCCCAATAAATTTAGCACCTGTCTGACACCATACAAAGTTATTACAATATGATTGAGTATATTCCTCGCTGTAATTTACATCCTGTGACTATTTTCATAAGTGGTATTTTGTACCTCTTAATTCATTCCCCTTTTTCACCCATCCCAAAATCTGCCTCCACTCTGGCAACCATCAAAATGTTCTCTGTATCTGAGTTTGTTTCTGTTTTGTTTGTTATTCAGATTCCACATAAAGTGAAATCATACGGTATTTGTCTTTCCCTGTCTGACTTATTTCACTGAGCATAACACCCTCTAGGTCCATCCATGCTGTCATAAAAGGTAAGATTTCATTCTTTTTTATGACCAAGTAATATTCTGTTATATACATGTACCACAGAGCAGGGGATTAAAGGAAGTGAAATCCTGAAAGTCTTGGTGTGGCATAGGTAAATGTAACTTTCCTTCTGTCTCATCAGCTAAAGCACAGAAACGGTAAGTATTGGAGAGGGAATGAGGCAAGAAAAAGCAGGTCACGGAGGGAAATTATACAGGCCCTGGCACCATGCAGATCATGGTCTAAATCTCAGCTCTGCCCTTATTAGTGGTATAACTTTGGAAAAGTTGTCTAACTGCTCAAAAACCCAGTTTCCTCTAAAACAAGAATAGTCCTACTGGTTATTATAAATATAAAATGAAAAATATGTGATGTTCCCAGCACAGTACCTGACATAGGCTAAGTATGTCTGCAGTGATTTTAGTCCTTATCGCCATCATGTTTCCAATGTATTTTTTATTTTTAATTATATTTCATTGTTTATGCTATTACGGCTGCCCCAATTTTTCTCTTTTGCCCCCCTTCACCCAGTCACCCTCCCCCCCACTCCCTCAGTCAATCACCACACTGTTGTCTATGACCGCAGGCATTTTTTTTTAATTCTTTTTTTCTTTCTGCTGATCTGCCTAGGTGGTAAAAAAACTTTTTTTCTTTTTTTTTAAAGATCAGTCTGCAAAAGTAAAAAAACTTTCTACCTTGTCTTCCAAAACATTAATTTGGTCCTCTGCTTCTTCCAACCTACTGTTTATTCCTTCCAGTGTATTATTTCAGACTTATTTCTGACTGGTCCTTTTTTATAGTTTCTATGTCATTTTCATGCTGCTGGGTATCCTTATAATTATTACTCTACATTCTCTATCTGATAAATTATTCGCCTCCATTTCATCTACGTCTTCTGGAGCACTCTCTTGTTCTTTCCTTTGGGGTTTCTTTGACTTCTCATTTGGCTGCTGCTTTGTATTTTCTGCCTTACTTGTTAAAATGATCACTGATACAGCCTTAAGCTATAATCAGCAGTAATCAGCAGCCCAGCTTAAGCACCACAAGGTGGGACAGAGTAACTCCTGAAGGCAGGGTTATTGCTTCCTCTCAGGCTTATTGCCACCTGGAGGGGAGTGCTCTGCCTGAGAAAGATGGCTTCTGCAGTCTGGGGAATGACTCAGCACAAGGATCCTGATAGCTGTTCCTTCAGTTCTCTCCCCAGAGCCAGGGCCCCCAACCTCAGACTCTCATTAAGCGTCTCTAGTCCACTCTGCCCTCCCTCTGCCTGAGCCTGGGGTGAGTGGCTGCAAAGAAAATTTTGTGTTTTGGCCCTTAAAGAGGCTCTCTGTGTCTCCAGCCATCTCCCCTGGCTGACAGAAACCCTGTTGTTTTTCACAGCTGGATGTTACCTGGCTTCCTAACTGGCTCTGGTGTGGTAGGCTGGGGAGCCCAACTTGGGGTTCAGACCCCACATTTCTCAGGGGGAATCCCCAGCCATTGGAATATTTCTCCAGATCTTCAGCTGCTGCCTGCGGGAGCCCGGTCAGCCCTCTCATGCCTCCCTTGCACTCCCTACCACCCTAATTGTGGTGAAGTGGTTTCTTCTGTCTGTCCGTGGTTATAAGGCTTCTCGCCAGCTAGTATTCAGTTGGTTATTCAGGATGGTTTCTTTACAATTTAGTTGTCATTCCAATTGTTCTTGGGAAGAAGTTAGTGTGGATTCCTCTTACTCCTCTGCCATCTTGGATATCCCCATTTCCCAGTTTTTAACAACTTTAAAAATCATGGATATTTTTTAAAACTCCAAAGGTAAGGTTTATTGCACATTAGAATGAAGAGAAAAGATTTTGCCACCATCAGGACACATAAAGGAAACTGAGTATCAGATAATGGAAGAGGTGGATTTCACATTTATTGGCAGGATAATCAGCTACGTAATCTATTTGCACCTGGCTGCCACTGGAAACTTTGGACAAGAAAAGACATAAAAACAAAAGAAAGCCCTGATCGGTGTGGTTCAGTTGGATGTTGTCCTGAAAAAGGCTGCCGGTTCAATTCCTGGTCAGGGCACATGCCTGGGTTGCGGGTTCAGTCCCCAGTTGGGGTGTGGATGAAAGGCAACTGATGTTTTTCTCTCACATTGATGTTTCTCTCACTCTTTCCACCTACCTTCCCTGCTCTATCTCTCTCTCTTAAAAAAATAAAACAAAACAAAAAAAAACACTTCATCAAGAATCAATTTTGCCAGTAGCAATTAAGTAAAACTTTTTAGATAACCACCTCTAAGTTGACAGGCACACATTTCAAAAATATCGGGCGCCTTAAGATAATTGATGCCAACAAGGAAGTGGGACTCTGTCTTCTGAGATACACTAAGCAAATCTTTTGTCTGAGCAAAGAAGGAATATAATTCTGAGGCATCAGTTTTGAAAACGTACACAAATAACTGAATTTCCTATGAAAAGGTGATGAATCATTCATGATGGTGTTACCTATGTCGAAGCAGAGCCTACTCACAGGCACTGAGTCTCCATCAGGAGAGCCTTCCACCATCCTGCTCTTTCTCTTATTTACATATAAAAAACTCACTGTGGCAGAAGTAAGCCTGAGAATTATTGGGTGTCTGGGTGTTTATAAACTAAATATTTCATCCAACATTATTGTGGCCAAAAATCAAGCTGATTTATGGATACATAGAGTATGAATGTTCTTTCAAAGCCTTGGTGTAGAAAGTGACAAGCTTATGTTATTAAGAAATGGTTATGCACTCATTTCTTTGACTTGCAGAGAAATCCTTCCTTATAGACTAGCATGAGTCAAATGGACAGTGTAGTCACATTATCTTTCTTGCTACCTTGGCTTGCCCTGTAGTTCTAATGCCCCTCATACCACTTACTACTCATCAACATTTATGTTCTTCAGCCTCTCTGGAAGAGTCATGACATTAGTGAAAACTGAAGGGCAAGGTTCTGCTACATTTGCTTATCTTTACATCCCATAACACTTTTTAAGAGATCTCAATTCAAAACATTCTGTACAAGTCTCCCAGTTAAGAGCTGGAGCTCCCTGAAGATGCTCAGGAGGATTTGTGTGCCAGAGGGTTTACATGCCCATTTGAAGGAAGCATAGGCCTAACGAGAAGAACATGTGAAATGAGCACCATGGCCCAGCATTCCTCACTTTGTAAGATGTCACAGTCCCCGGAAAGTTTGGGCTTTTAAAACCCTATGAAGACTTCAAAACCAATGGGACACAGCAAAGCAGTCCTGAGATGGAAGTTCATAGCAATACAGGCCTACCTAAAAAAGACGGAAATATTTCAAACAAACAACCTCACCCTACATCTGCAGGAACCGGAGGAACGGCAGGGAATAGGGCCCAGAGCAACGAGACGCAGGAAATAATCAAGCTCAGAGCAGAATTAAATGACTTAGAGACTAAAAGAACAATTCAAAGGAGCAATAAATCCAGGAGCTGGTTCTTTGAAAAGAAAAACAAAATCAACAAGCCTTGAACCAGACTCCCCTGCCCCCCCCAAAAAGAGAGGCCCCAAATGAATAAAATCAGAAATGAAAAAGAAATTAAAACCGATATCACAGAAATACAAAGGATTGTAAGAAATTACCATGAACAACTATATGCCAAGAAATTTGAAAACCTGGGTGAAATGAACAAATTTCTAGAAAAATATAATCTTCCAAAACTGAATCAAGCAGCAGCAGAAAGCCTGAATAGACTGATAACAGGTAGTGAAACTGAAGCAGTAATCGAAAAACTCCTGGCACATAAAAGCCCAGGACCAGATGGTTTCACAGGAGAATTTTATAAATCATTTAAGAAGGAGCTAACCCCTGTCCTCAGGCTATTCCAAAAAATCCAAGAAGAGGAAAATCCAAAACTCTTTTTATGAGGACACCCAGCATCATCCTAATCCCAAACCAAATAAAGACACAACAAAGAAAGAAAACTACTGGGCAATATTGCTGATGAACAAAGACGCTAAAATCCTCTACATAATATTGGCAACCCTCATCCAACAATACATTAAAAAGATCATACACCATGATCAAGTGGGACTCACTCACCCCAGGGACGCAAGGATGGTACAATATTAGCAAATCAATAAACGTAATACATGACATAAACAAAGGAAAGAGAAAAACCACATGATCATATCAACAGATACTGAAAAAGCATTTGATAAGGTAAAACAACAATTTATGATTAAAAAAACTCAGCCAAGTGGGAATACAGGGAGCATACCTCAACATAATAAAGGCCATACACAACAAACATACAGCCAACATCATACTCAACAGGTAAAACTAAAAGCTTTCCCACTAAGATCAGGAACAAGACAAAGGTGTCTGCTTTCACCACTTCTGTTCAGCACGGCATTGGAAGTCCTAGCCATGGCAATCAGACAAGAAAAAAATTAAAGGCATCCAAATTGAAAAGGAGGAAGTAAAACTGTCATTGTTTTCAGATGATATGATAGTGTACATAAAAAATCCTAGGCTTCACGAAAAAACTATTTGACCTAATAAGCTAATCTGGCAAAACAGTGATACAAAGTCAATATTCAGAAATCCTATTTGCTATAGCAACAAGAAAAATAAAGAATAAACCTAACCTAGGAGGTAAAAGACCTATACTGAGAAAACTACACAACACTGAAAAAAGAAATTAAGGAAGACACAAATAAATGGAAGCATATACTATATTCATGGATTGGAAGAATTAACATCATCAAAATGGGTCCATACTACCCAAAACAATTTATAGATTCAACGCAACCCCTATTAAAATACCAACGACATATTTCACAGATGCAGAACAAGCATTTCAAAAATTTATATGGAACCATACATGACCTTGAATAGCTTCAGCAATTTTGAGAAAGAAGAACAAAGTAGTGGGATCACACCTGATATCGAACTATATTACAAGGTCACTATAATCAAAACAATCTGGTACTAGC
The DNA here is from genome assembly GCA_004026545.1 of Mormoops blainvillei. Classification (NCBI taxonomy): domain Eukaryota; kingdom Metazoa; phylum Chordata; class Mammalia; order Chiroptera; family Mormoopidae; genus Mormoops; species Mormoops blainvillei. Next base: position 318,152 of record PVJD01000256.1, read on the forward strand.
ATAAGAACAGACACATAGATCAATGGAACAGAACAGACAGCCCAGAAATAAACCATGCCTCTATGGTCGATTAGTATTTGACAAAGGGGACAGAAGTATAAAATGCAGTAAAAATAGCCTCTTCAACAAATGGTGTTAGGTGATCTGGGCAGCTACATGCAAAAAAAATGAAACCAGACCACCAACTTACACCACACACAAAGATAAATTCAAGGTGGATAAAAGACTTAAATATAAGTTTTGACACCATAAAAGGCCTAGCAGAAAACATAGGCAGGAAAATCTCAGATATTCCACAGAGCAATATTTTCACCAATATGTCCCGTAGGGCAAGGGATATAAAGGAAAGAATAAACAAATGGGACTTCAACAAATTAAAAAGCTTCTGCATGGCTAAGGAAAACATCAGCAGAATGAAAATGGAACCAACCATGTGGGAAAACGTATTTGCCAATGATACCTTGGACAAGGGCTTGACCTCCAAAATACATAAAGAATTCAAATGACTCCACACCAGGAAGACAAACAATCTTATTAAAAAATGGGTAAAGGACCTGAACAGATACTTCTCCAAGGAGGACATACACGGGGCCCACAGACATATGAAAGGTTGCTCAGCATCACCAGCCACCAGGGAGATGCAAATTAAAACCACAGTGAGATACCTCTTGAAATTGGTCAGAATGGCCATCATAAACAAATCAACAAACAAGTGCTGGTGAGGCTGTGAAGAAAAGGAAACCCTAGTACACTATTGGTGGGAATGCACACTGGTGCAGCCACTGTCAAAAACAGCATGGAATTTCCTCACAAAACTAAAACTGGAACTGCCTTTTGACCTTGCAATTCCACTGTTGAGGTTATACCCTAAGAATTCTGAAACACCAATTCAAAAGAACCTGTGCACCCCAATGTTCATAGCAGTGCTATTTACAACAGCCAAGTGCTGGTAACAGCGTTAAGTGCCCATCAGTAAATAAGTGGATCAAAAAACTGTGGTACATCTACACAATGGAATACTACGCAGCTGAAAGAAAGAAGGAGCTTCCTACCCTTCGTGACAGCATGGATGGAACTAGAGAGCATTATGCTTAAGTGAAATAAGCCAGGTGGTGAAAGACAAATACCATATGATCTCACCTATAAGTGGAATCTACCCAACACAATAATTAAACAAGCAAAACAGAACCAGAGACATGGAACTAAAAAACAAACTGACAGTGACCAGAGGGGAGGGGGGAGGGGGATAATAGGGAAAGAAGGAGAAGGGTCAAGTCAAGGAACATATATAAAGGACCCATGGACAAAGACAACTTGCTGGGGGGAGGTCTTAATGTGGAAGGTGGGGGGGTGGTTGAAGCGGGGGAGAATAATAGGGGAAAAATGAGTACAACTATAATGGAACAATTTTAAAAAATTTCTTTAAAGTAAACCCTGTGTGAACATCATACATTTTAGGGGAGGTTTTGGTGAGGCCATCTCTGCAACAATCATGACGACATGGGTCAACCACAGAGCCAACTGGGGAAACCCAGACATGTAATTTACTTCCTGGGTTAAACCTAGGTGTTTAGAGCTATCCAGACATTGCATTTAGTGTTCTACTTGTACTTTCAGAGGCCAAAGTGCAAGCAGAACTACTTGTAATGGGTACTTAACCAGGCTCTAGAGACAGAATTCCTGGTGTAAATAAAAATGCCCATTTCATATGATTGTTGTAGGGATTAAATGAGATAATATACATAAAGGGCTGGAACAGTCCTGGAGTGCAATGTAGCTGTTTACCATGGTTATAGCTGACAGTACCAAGATGGGAGTATTAAAGGCAAATTCTGGGATGAAAGATATATGATGGGAGAATGGGTTCAGGACAGTTTGAGAAAGAGGGTGAATGTAACAAATGTAATAAGACTGAACCAGGGGAATACCTTTGTAGTCCATGAACAAAACTGAGGTCAAAGCCCAAAGGAATGAAGGTGCAGGGCTAAGTTGTTCACATGAAAAAAAGTTTATCCTGTATATTAATCAAATATGTGGAAATTAATATAACAGTGAAATAGTGTAGGGTGGCAGTAATTATTTAGAATAACTATATCTGTTTTCACAGAAGTGTGGGAAAACAGGTGTAGTAACACACTGTTCATTTGAAGTATAAATTGGTATCATTTTCAGGGACCACCTAATGGAAAAATAAATTAAAAGTCATTAAATATGCATACCCTAAGTTACTCTCTGTTTCTACTTTTATGTTTTCAACCTATTGAAAAGCAACTTAAATTTACAACAGGGAGAGCTCAAAGGAATTGAGACCTAACTATACACTGTTACTGATATTAAAGTCAAAAATCATTCACTAGTTGACCACAGAATCCATGTGTATGTTTATACTCTTTTCATGACTATTGTGTTAGTTGAGCTCTGTACACAGGAATTTTCTTTATTCATGAAGAAATGTGAACTCAGGCTTTACCACAGGATATGGGAGCTTGAACTCTGCATGGGTTCTTACCCTGTGATGTAAAGCCTCCCTTTAGTGTTGACTTGTTTGTTGCTTTATAATATTGCTATTGGCAAGCCCTTTACTGCTGTGTAATAACAATACTGAAGTAATGCTGTTACTTGTTATTCTTTAAATAAGAATTACATATTGTACTCATGAGAGTAAAAAACAAAAATCAATAACATGACATTTCACTTATCAAATTGGCAAATATTTTTATAACTTTATTGAGATATAATTGAAGTGTAAAAATCTGCATATAATGTGCACAGTCTGATGAGTTTTGACATATGAATTGTTTTTATTCACAGCATTGCTGTCACCAAATGGGGTTATTTTCCCTCTACCAACCAATTCTCCAACTTTTGAGACACCAAGTGGGTGAATTACAATTCAATTAAATTCTGATCCTACCACAGATAAAGGAATGTCCCACATCGGTGCCAGTCACAAGTCTCATGTTGTCACCTGTTCTTCTGACTAACCAGCTATAAATTCAGGGGGTTCTTACAACTCCCCTCTTCATGTTTGATAATTTGCTAGAATGGCTCACAGAATTCAGGAAGATACTTTACTTACTATCACTGGTTTATTACTAAGAATACAAAATGAACAGCCAGATGAAGAGATACTACACAGGGTCAAGCCCAGGCGGGTCTGTAGCACAGAAGCTTCTGCTCCTGGGCAGCTGGGGCATGCTGCACTCTGAGCATGTGGATGTGTAGAAACTCGGCAGCTTTCCAAACCCTATCACTCAGGGTTTTTACTTTTTTTTTTTTAATGTAATCTTTATTGGATTTTTTCCATTACCATTTAGTTCCCTTATATCTGCCTCCCCACAGAAAACACTACACTGTTGTCCATGTCCATGATGGGTCCTTTTTTTCCTTTTTGCTCTTCCTCCTCCCCTCTGCCCCACTAGTTGTCACCTGCTCTCCACCTATAAGTCTGTCTCTATTCTTGTTAGTTCAGTTTGTTCATTCGATTCCACATATGAGTGAAATCATATGGTATTTGTCTTTCTCTGACTGGCCTATTTCACTTAGCATAATTTCCTCCAGGTCCATCCACACTGTCGCAAACGGTAAAACTTTTCTTCCTTTTTACAGCTGAGTAGTATTCCACTGTGTAAGTGTCCCATAGTTGTTTTATCCACTCATCTACTGATGGACACTTGGGTTGCTTCCATATCTTGGTGATTGTAAATAACACTGCAATGAATATAGGGGTGCTTATGTTTTTTTGTATTAGCGTTTTGGGTTCCTTCACATATATTCCCAGAAGTGCGATCATTGGGTCAAAAGGCAGATACATTTTTTTGAGGTATCTCCATACTGTTTTCCACAGAGACTGTACCAGTCTGCATTCCTACCAACAGTGTAAAAGGGTCCCCTTTCTCCACATCCTCACCAGCACTTGTTTGTTGATTTATTGATGACAACCATTCTGACAGGTGTGAGATGGTATTTCATTGTGGTTTTAATTTGCATTTCTCTTATGATTATTAACAATGAGCATCTTTCCCTATGTCTATTGGGCATGTGTGTGTCCTCTTTGGAGAAGTGTCTGTTCAGGTTCTTCACCCATTTTTGAATTGGGTGGGTGTTTTTTTGGTGTTGAGTTTTATAAGTACTCTATAAATTTTGGATATTAACCCCTTATCGGATGTATCAGCAAATGTCGTCACATTCTGTGGGCTGTCTTTTTATTTTGCAGATGTTCTCCTTTGCTGTGCAAAATCTTTTTAGTCTGATATAGTCTCGTACATTTATTTTTTCTTTTGTTTCCCTTGCCTGGGGAGATATATCCGATAAAATATTTCTAGGAGCAATGTCCAAGATTTTGCTGCCTATGTTTTCTTCTATAATTTTTATGGTTTCAGGTCTGACATTTAAGTCTTTGATCCATTTTAAATTTATTCTTTTGTGTGGTATAAGAAGGGGATCTAGTCTTCATTTTTCTGCAGGTAACTGTCCAATTTTCCCAGCACCATTTGTTGGATAGACTATCTTATGCCCATTGTATGTGCCTGCTTTCTCTGTCGAATATCAATTGAACATAAAGGTGTGGGTTTATTTCTGGGCTCCACGGAGGTCCCACTGCATAGGGACAATTGGTTAAATCACTGGTATTGGGGACTTGCCTCAACTTTCCAAGCCCTATCACCTTCCCAGAGGTCATGGTGTGAGCGTGAACATACCTTTGTTCCTATTTCAGTTTGAATACTGTTATTAAAAAAGTCTTTGCTACTTATCTATGGTAACGCAGGACAGTGGCAAAGTGTTTTTTTTTTTAATTAATATCCAATACTGAAAAACGGGGGAAAAGGCACTCTAATATATTAATATGAGAATGTAAAATTGGTACAGCTTTTTTTTTTTTGAGTTGTCCCAACGTGGAGCAATTTGTCAGTGTCAAATACCTTAAAATGCACTTTTTTGAACTAGCAATTCTGCTTCTGACTTAAGAAAATGAAGTTTTGTGTGAACAAGGATTTAATTACAAAAATTTTCCTCACTGTTTATAACTGCAAAAACCTGAGACAAATTAGACATCCAGTAATATGGAATTGCTTAAGGAAATGATTCATATAAGGAAATGTTTTACTTTAAGAATTAGTAGTAGTAAACAACAACAGGATTATATGGGTATTTTTTATTTTTTAACTTATTTTTTCAAGTTAACCAAAAAGTACATAGGAAAAAAAAGACTAAAAGCATATCTTCAAAACAATATATTAAGAGTCATTTTTTTCTGGCTAGGGAGATTTTTCTGTATTTTTTCTAGTGCATGTTTTCTTTTTAAAAGAATTTTATTGAAATTTCTTCCTGATTATAAAACTGATACAAAAGCATAACTTAAATCCATAAAATAGGATTGATACATTAGTTTAAGCTATGAACATTTTTTAAAACTCTTTTTAAAAAAGATTTCATTTATTTACTTTTAGAGAGAGGAGGGAGAAAGAAAGGGAGAAACACAGAGGTGAGAAATATCGGTCCGCTGCATCTTGCACACGCCCCAACCAGGAACTGAGCCTGCAGCCGAGGAATGTGCCCTGACTGGGGATCAAACCAGTGACCTTTTGCTTTGCTCAACCAACTGAGCTGTGCTGGTCAGGGCATGAAAGAACAACAACTCTTTTATGTTTTGCTGTCTTCAAGGTAAAGCCCCATGGACCTCGGCCCATCTGCCTCCACCTCCACCTCAGCACTTCCCTACACTCTGCCAGTCCCTGCTGTTGCTCATGCCAACCACCTGTCTTCAGTTCTCTTCTGGTTTAGTTCTCCTCATCCCTTGACATCTGCTTTCAGTATTATCTCCAAGAACATTTTCCAGAGCTCCCAGCACATCTCCTTCCCACTCTCCCTGCTCTTTAGACCCACTCTACTGCAACATCTACCACAGTGTTCTCTTCACTTTCCTCTCCCAGTAGACTGCATGACTTGAGGTCAAGACAGTGCCTGCAGCCCAGCAGTAGGAATTTAAACTGTGTGTGTGAGTGTGTGTGTGAGTGAGTGTGCGTGTGTGCGTGTGTGTGTGTGTGTGTGTGTGTGTGTGTGTGTGTGTAAAAATAACTGACAGCAGAAATAAAGGCGGGCCAATATCCAACAGCCTGGAGTATTAGAAGTGTGAATATATCTGCATGACTGGAACACGGATCTTCATGAAGAATTTAGTAGATGAGGGCAGAGAAGTAAGATCATTATAGTTTTCATATGTTGTCCCAGGAAATTTGGATTTCATAGTGTCAGTGACAGAGAGCCAATAAAGGCTTTAAGTAAGAGAATGGCTAGCCCTTAGCATTTTCCAAAGTTTTAGATGTTATTAGTGTTACGTAAAAAGCTTGGATATAAAATAAATTTGGGAAATTCAGGGTTAATGCAAGTTGAATAGATTTTTGTTCTCAGGGACTTTCCAAAGTCTGTGCTAGTGTACATTTTTAATCCTCCAAAAGGTACATGTTGTTTAATTTGCATTTACCAAATTTATTGATCACAGAACCCTTTGGGAACTGTATTATGGAATGCATTTTGAGAAATGGGCACTGGAGAGGACTAGTGGAAGTGAAACCTGCTAGCGATTGTTAAAGGGCCCTGTCAAGGAACATTGGAGTCTTGCCCACTTCACATCGAAAGACACACATAGCCTGAAAGTAAAGCGATGGGAAAAGGTATTTCACACAAATAGAGACAACAAAAAAAGCTGAGGTAGCAATACTTATATTAGTAAAATAGACTTTAAAACAAATACTATAATGAGAGGCAAAGAGACATTTCATAACAATAAACGATCTGTACAAGAAGAGGATACAACTCTTATAAACATCTGTGCACCCAACGTAGGAGCACCTAAATATATATGGCAAATACTGGCTGTAAAGGGAGAGACCGACAGTAATACACTGAGAGTAGAGCACTTTTACATCCCACTGACATCAATGGATAGATAATCCAGACAGAAAATCAGAGGGAAGCAGTGGACTTAAATGACATTAGACCAGGTGGATTTAAGTGATATTTTTAGAACACTTTACCCCAGAGTGGCACAATGTACCTTCTTTTCAAGTACACATGGTACATTTTCCAGGACAGATCATGTTAGGCCACAAAACAAGACTCAAGAAGTTTAAGAAAGCTGAAATTATATCAAGCATCTTCAATCCTGATGGTAAGAAACTGGAAATCAGTTACAAGAAGAAAACTAAGGAACACACAAACATATGAAGACTAACATGCTACTAAACAATGACTGAGAAAACAGTAAGATTGAGGGAGAAATCAAAAGATTCCTTCATACAAATGAAAATAAAAACACAATGACACCACCACCCCAAAAATCTATGGGAAATAGTTAAAGCACTTATGCAAGGGAAATTCACAGCAATACAGGCCTACATCAAGAAGCCACAAAAATCTCAAATAAACAATCTAACCTTACACATATGGAACTAGAAAAAGAACAAAGCCCAAAGTGAGTAGAAGGAGGAAATAATGAAGATCAGAGCAAAAATAAATGAAATAGTGTCTTAAAAAATTCAAAAGTTCAATGAAACTAAGAGCTTTTCTTTGAAAAGAAAAACAAATTAGATAAACCTTTAACCAGGCTCACCAAGAAAAGAGAGAGGATCCACATAAATAAAATTTAAAATGAAAGCGGTGAAGTGACAACCAACACCACAGCAGTGCAAGGGATTATAAGAAAATACTGTGAACAATTACACGCCAACAAATTCCCAGAAACGATCTTTCAAGATTGAATGAAGAAGAAAGAGAAAATCAAAACAGACCAAATACTACCAACAAAATCAAATCAATATTCAAAAATTCCCAGAAAACAAAAACCCTGGACCAAGTGGCTTCCCAGGTTAATTCTACCAGACATTCAAAGAAGAATTAATACCTATCCTTCTCAAATTATTACAGAAAATTGTAGAGGAGGGAAGGCTCCCAAAGTCATTTTACAGGGCTAGCATTACTGTGATACCAAAGTCAGACAAAGACACTACAAAAAAAATTATAGGATAACTTCCCTGATGAACACAGATGCCAAAATCCTTAAACAAAAATGAGCAAAACAAATTTAGCAATACATTAAAAAGATCATACTCCATGATCAAGTGGGTTTTATTCCTAAGATGCCGGGTTGGTCCAATAATGGCAAATCATGAAATGTGATACACCTCATAAGCAAAATGATGGATAAAGATCATATAATCAACCCTGGCCAACGTGGCTCCATTGGCTGGAGTGTCATCCCATACACCAAAAGGCTGCAGGTTCATTTCCTGGTCAGGGCACACATCTAGGTTGCAGGTTTGATCCCTGATCAAGAAGCCTACAAGAGGCAACCAACTGACGTTTCTCTGTTGCATCAATGTTTCTTCCCCCCACCCTTTTTCTGTCTCTAAAAGCAATGAAAAAAATGCCTTCAGGTGAGAATAAAAATAAATAAATTGTATGGTAATACCAGTAGATGCAGAAAAAGCATTTGACACAATCCATCATCCATCTGTGATAAAACTTCTCAGCAGAGTGGGAATATAGGGACAAACTTCAACATAATAAAGGCCTTATATGACAAACCCACATCTAACATCATACTCAATGGAGAAATGCTAAAAGCATTTGCCTTAAGATCAGAAACAAGGATGTTGCCCTGGCTGGTATGGTTCAGTAGACTGAGTGCCGGCCTGTGAATCAAAGGGTTGCTGGTTCGAATCCCAGTAACGGCACATGCCTGGGTTGTGGGCCAGGCCCCCAGTAGGGGACGCTCAAGAGGCAACCACACATTGACGTTTCACTCCCTCTCTTTCTCTCTCCCTTCCTCGCTCTCTAAAATTAAATAAAATCTTAAAAAAAAAAAAGAAATAAAGATGTTCACATTCATCACTTTTCTTCAATTTAGTATTGGAAGTCCTGGCCACTGTAATCCGACAAGAAAAAAGAAATAAGAGACACCCAGATTGGAACAGAAGAAGTCAAACTATCATTATTTGCAGATGACATTGCTATTATATGACATTGATACTATAGAAACCCTAAAGATTCCTCAAAAAAACTACTAGAACTGATAAATGAATTTAGTAAAGTTATAGAATGCAAAATTAATATTTGGAAATCAATTGTATTTTTTAACTGAGTTCGGCTTTTTGTTGAACATGTTACAAAAGATTTCCATATTTTGCCATGTATAATGCATACTTCTTTGCCCAAATTTTTGAGGGAAAAATAAGGATGCGCATTGTACATGGGTATGATGATTACACACCATGGTTATAATAATCCCGTGTATAATGTGCACAAAAACATGTGGTAGTCAAAAATACCAAGGTGCATGTCATCATCAGACTCCTCATTCTTTTTTTTTTTTTGCTTCTACTTTCTTCTCAGCTGGGGCAGCAATGGTGAGGGGGCAGGACCTACTGCTGTTGCAGCACCAGCTACTGGGGTAGTCCACCAGCCCTTACACTGCAGATGAGGCTCCCGATGTTGACTTTGGCCAGAGCCTTTGCAAACAAGTCCAGCCAGAAAGGTCCAATATTTAAACCCACTACTTTAATAAGGGCATTGATCTTATTCTCTGTCACCATCATTTTATTGTCCTGCAGAGTGAAGGCTGGGTAAGATGCAGGTGAGCTGCGAGATGGAGTAAGATGCAGGTGAGCTGCGAGATGGAGGCCATGGTGCAGGTGACTGCTGGGTGATCGCTGCCAGGCATGGTACTAGCTGCTGGACGAAGCGAAGGTCTCACCCCAACATGGCCTTAGCCTCCTTAAAAGAATGAAGCACCTTATCAGCAGGTGAGGAAAGGGGTTGGTTGTATTTTTATACACCAATGACAAACTATGAGAAAGAAAATTTAAGAAAACAATTCAATTTACAATTACATCAATAGGATTAGAATACTTTGGAATAAATTTAACTGAGAATGTAAAGGAACTATACTTGGAAAGCCATAAGACATTAATTAAATAAATTGAAGAAGATACATAAAAATGGAAGTGTATACTGTGCTCATGGATAGGAAGAATTAAATCTGTTAAAGTGTCTATACTAACCAAAGCAATCACAGATTCAACACATTTTTCACAGAACTATAACAGATAACCCTAAAATTTATATGGAACCACAAAAGAACCTGAAAGAAGAACAAAGTTGGAGGTATCATGTTACCTGACATCAAACTGTACTACAATGCTATAGTAATCAAATCAGCATGATATTGGCATAAAAAGAGATATATAGATCAACAGAACTAAAGAACCCAGAAATAAACTCATGCCTATATGGTTGTTCAATTTATGACAGAGGAGGCTAGACTCTACAACAGGGTAAAGGCAGTCTTTTCACTAAATGGTGCTGGAAAAATTAGACAGACACATGCAAAAGAATGAAAGTAGATTACTTTCTAACACCATATATGAGAATAAACACAAAATGGATGAAAGACTTAAATGTAAGACCCAAAGCCATAAAATTCTTAGAAGAAAACACAGGCAGTAAACTCTTTAACTTCACTCTTAGTAATATTTCTTTTGGATTTTTCTCACTGGGTAAGGAAAACAAAAGAAAAACAAATGGGACTACATAAAACTAAAGAGTTTTTGCAGAATGAAAGAAACCATCAAAAACAAAAAGACGGCCTATTGAATAGGAGAAGATATTTGACAAGAATATAGGTGACATGGGGTTAGTATCCAAACTATATAAGGAACTCATAACTTAACACCAAAAAACCCCCAAAAATCCAATGAAAAAATGGGCGGAGGACCTCAACAGACATTTATCAAAAGAGGACATACAGATGAGCAACAGATAATATGAAAAAATGCTGAACATCATTAATCATCAGGGAAATGCAAATTAAAACCACAATGAGCTACCACCTCACAACTGTCAGCATTGCTATCATCATAAATCAACGTGTTAACGATGTGAAAAAAAAAGGAACCCTTGTATACTGTTGGTAGGGTTGTAAATTGGTGCAGCCAGAATGGAAAACAATATGGATATTCCTCAAATAATTAAAAATAGAACATTCATATCACCCAGCAATTCTGCTTCTCAGTATTTACTTGAAGAAACTCAAAAACACTAATTTGAAAAGACATATTCGACTTTAGGTTCACTGCAACATTTACAGTAACCAAGATATAAAAGCAACCTAAGTGTCCGTTAATAGACAATTGGATAAAATAGTGCGGTCAGTCAAGAAGGCAATTAGGTAAACACGGCTCACCTCCTTGCACAACCACTTCAAAATTACAAGTAAACTAAGAAAACACATTATTTAGAATCATCAGAAATCAAGCTGAATGAAAGTCCTACAACTATGGAATTAAAGAAGATACCAGAAAAGGTGAATATGTGGAATGGGAGAGCCACACATGCATGTGTGGCAGATAAAAATTAGGAGGGTATCTCAGTAGTGAGGGGTCCCAGCCCCACACCAGACCCCCCAGCCCAGGGTTCCAGTGCCAGGAAGATAAGCCCGCCATAACTTCTGGCTGCAAAAACCAGTGGGGACTGAGGCTGTGGAAGAAACGCTGGAGTCTCAGGCCGTTCCTCTTAGAAGGTCCATGCACAGACTTACTCAGACTCACTCCCTCTGAGATTCAGGGTGGGGTAAGTGTGCTGAAAAACATCAGGGACGTACAGGGAGGAAATGAACTGTCCAGCATCAGGGCTAGGGCTGGGGGCAGCTTTCTCCCAAGAGAAGTGCTGGTAGAGGCCATTGTTCTTTTTCTGAGCTCTCCCCTAACAGAGCAACAGAGCTGGTAGGTAGGTGACATTTCGGAGACTCACACTGGCTCCCACAGTTCCACCCTGATGATTTCCTGAGGCCCTGCCCCACACAACACTGGGACCCACCCAAGCTTTTTACAGTGGCTTTTTCATATGAATGTCTTGTTTTGGCCCACACTTCAGATTTTCCTAAATTACTTTGAAGAAGCAGCATCGGGATTCAGCAAGCCCATTACCTCTCACTAAGTTGCCCCAGGCCCAGCACTGGCAGCAGCCAACCTTGGATCACAGTTTGGCCTCTCTTGGGCATCTCCAAAGCTAACAACAGTAGCAGCCATCTACAGATTGCTTTGTAGCTTATGCTCTTTGACACTGGACAAACAGAGGTTATAGTTGACCTGGGTCATGCCAACAGCAATCAAGGCTCAACTACAAAAGGAAGTTGTACACAGCCCACACAGTGGGCATACACTGAGTACCCTGCTTTGTGGCACTGGACCCTATAGGACACCTACTACACTAGGTCACTCTATCAAGACTGGGAGATGTAGCAGCTCCACCTAATACAAAGAAAGAAACACAGGGAGGCTGCCAAAATCACTCACACACACACACACACACACAAACACACACACACGGCCCAAAGGAAACAACAGACCAAAACCCAGTAAAAGAACTAATCAAAATGGAGACAAAGTAACCTACAAGATACAGAGTTCAAAACACTGCTTATAGGGGTGCTCGAGGAACTTAACAGAAACCTCAACAACATAAAAAAGACTCAGTCAGAAACCAAAGATAAACTAATTGAAATGAAGACTAATTTACAGGGTATCGACAGTACAGTAAATGAAGCTGAGAATCAAATCAGCCATTTGGAACAAAAAGACGCCAAAAACAACCAATGAAAACAACAAGAAGAAAAAGGAATCCAAAAAAGTGAGGACAGTGTATAGATCCTCAACGACAACTTCAAGAAAGCAAACATTTGCATCATGGGGGTGCTGGAGGGAGAAGAGAGAGGGCAAGAATTTGGGAAAAAAATGACAGAACACTTCCTTATCCTGGTGAAGGAAACAGACATATAAGGTCTGTCCAGAAAAAGTCCAGTCATTGTTAATATAAACAGAAAGGTTTGCTTGACTTCAATGTAATCTGGCAGCCAAAGGGAGTGGACTGGAATGTGTATATGTGAACAATGATGTCTTCCCTGTACCAGTCAGTGGGGATGGTAAATGCCATTGAGTAAGCATGTGTACTGTGTGGCTGTTGTATCCAAAATGACTGGGCAAATACAGCAAGGAAGCTGCATTAAATTTTGCATTAAGATTGAACATTCCTCCATGGAAACTATTTGGATGATTCAGAAGGCCACAGCTATGGGCAACTGGTGATTGGCAGCTTCATCACAACTAAGCGCCTGCTCATGCACCCCATCTTGTGCAGAGTTTTTTTGGTGAAACATCAAATCGCCCAGGTGACTCAGGTCCCTTACAGTTCAGATTTACTGCATGTTGACTTCTGGCTTTTTCCAAAACTAAAACCACCCTAAAAGGAAAGAGATTTCAGAACACCAATGAGATTCAGGAAAATGTGTCAGGGGAGCTGATGGTGATTGGGAGAACTATGTGAAGTCCCAAGGTGCCAAATTTGACGGAGACCAAGGCACCATACTCCAATGTTTCTTGTCTTTTGTATCTTCTTCAGTAAATATCTCTATTTTTTATGTTACAGTGCTGGATACCTTCTGGAGAGATCTCGTACAAGTCCAGGAAGAGCAGAGAGTCCCAAACAAGATGAACCAAAGAGGCCCACCCAAAACACATCATAGTTAAAATGCCAAAGGTTAAAGATATAGAGGGAATCTTAAAAGCAGCAAGAGGAAAGTAGTTAGTTACCTAAAAGGGAGCTCCCATAAGACTGCAGTTGTTTTCTTAAAAGAAACTTTGCAGGACAGAAGGGATTAGCAAGAAATATTCAAAGTCATGAAAAACAGGGACCTACAGCCAAGATTGCTTTAGCCAGTAAAGATATCATTTAGAATCAAAGGGCAGATAAAGAGCTTTCCAGACAAGAAAAATCTAAGGAATTTCATCATCACCAAACCAGAATTACATGAAACGTTAAAGAGTTGTTTTTAAGAGAAGGATAAAAATAAGGACAATCAAATGGCAAGAAATATATATCTATCAACAATTGAATCTAAAAAGCAAAATAAAGAAACCAGCAGAACAGAAACAGAATCATAGGTACAGTGTAAGTTTTGATGGTTTCCTGATGGAAGGGGGTCAGGAGGGTGCGTGAAAAAGGTAAAGAGACTAGAAATACAAATTAGGAGCTTTACTACCACAGTTTAAAGTAAAAAGAGAGGATCCAAGATGGCGGAGATAAGTGGCAGCTACACAAACCTCCTCCCAGGACAAATCTGTAATTACAACTAAATTGCAGAGAAATCATTGAGAATAACCAACTGAACACTAGCTGGAGAGAAGCCTTATAACCAAGAACAGACAGGAGTAACCACTTCACAACAAGACTGATAGGCAGTGCAGAGGAGGTGTGAGAGGGCTGGCTGGGCTCCCACAGGTAACAGCTGCAATGCTGGAGGGACACTAAAGTGGCCAGGGGTTCTGTTGAGATGCATGGGGTCTAAACCCCAAGCCTGCTCCCCAGACTGCAGCACCAGAGCCAAAAAAACCCCAGATAACATCCAGCTGTGAAAAACGGCGGGGTTTCTATTTGCCAGGGAGAGATGGCTGGAGATACAGAGAGCCTGTAAAAGGGCCAAAACACAAAATTTTGTTTGCAGCCACTTATCCTGGGTTCCAGCAGAGGGAGGGCAGAGTAGACTAGACACTCTTGGGGAAAATCTGGGGTTGGTGACTCTGCGGAGAGAACTGAGGGAATAGCTGCCAGGATCCCTGTGCTGAATCATCCCACATAATGCAGAAGCCATCTTTCTCAGGCAGAGCACTCCTCTCCAAGTGGCATCAGCTTGAGGGGTAGCAACAGCCAAACCTGCAAGAATTACTCTGTCCTACCCAGTGGTGCCTAAGCCAGGCTGCTGATTATGGCTTGCTTAGATTAAAAACTGATCTGTTAAACGGCTAATCTGTTTAACAGTGAAAGCATAAAATACAAAGAAGCAGTCAAAAAGGGAAGACAGTGAAACAAACTCAACATGAAAAAACAAGAAAATTCTCTAGAAGAACTAGATGAAATAGAGGCAAGCAATTTATAAGCTAGAGAGTTTAGAGTAATGATTATAAGGATGCTCAACAGCCTGAAAAATAACACAGAAACCATAAAAAGGGACCAATCAGAAATAAAGAATGCAATATCTGAAATAAATAATGCACTGGAAGGAATAAACAGTGGGTTAGATGAAGCAGAGGATCAAATCAGTGATTTGGGACCAAGGTAGAAAAGAATACCCAGGCAGAGCAGCAAAAAGAAAAAGATTTTTTAAAAAATGTGGAGAGCTTAAGAACATTTTAGACAACATGAAGTATAACATGTGCCTCATGGGAATACCAGAAGAAGAAGAGAATAAGAAAGGGATCAAGAACCTATTTGAAGAAATAATAACCGAAAACTTCCTTAATCTGGTGAATGAAAAAGACACACAGGTCCAGGAAGCTCAGAGAGTCCTAAACAAGTTGGACCAAAAGAGGCCTATACCAAGACACACCATAGTAAAATGAGAAGGTTTAAAGATAATGAGAGAATCCTAAAAGCCGCAAGAGAAAAGCACGTAGCTACCTACAAGGCAGCACCCATTAGACTTTCATCTGATTTCTCAAAAGAAACATTTCAAGCCAGAAGGGAATCGCATGAAATATTCAAAGTGATGAAAAGTAAGGACCTACAACCAAGGCTACTTTACATGGCAAGGTGATCATTTAAAATCAAAGGAGAAATAAGGAGCTTCCCAGACAAGAAAAAGCTAAAGCAGTTTGTTAATGACAAACCAGTACCGCAACAAATGTTAAAGTGCTTGCTTTAATAAAGACGAGGAGGAAGAGGTGTAGGAGGAAGAGAGGGAGTGGAATGGGGGGAAGAGGAAAAAGGAAGGCGGGAAGCAGAAGAGGAGGAGGAGGAGAAGGAGGAAGAGAAAAGAGAAAAATAATATAACAGTAAAATGGTACTACATACATACCTATCAGTAATCACCTTACATGTAAATAGATTAAATGCTCCAAGCAAAAGACATAGGGTAGCTGAATGCATAAGAAAACAAGACCCGTATATATGCTCCTTCCAAGAGACCCATCTCAGACTGAAAGATACACACCGACTAAAAGTAAAGGTTTGGGAAAAGATATTTCATGCAAATGGAAAGGAAATAAAAGCTGGGGTAGCAATACTTATATCCAAAAAATTAGACTTTAAAACCAAGGCTATATAGTAAGATACAAAGAAGAGAACTACATAATGATAAAGGGAACAATCCAA
The DNA here is from genome assembly GCA_004026545.1 of Mormoops blainvillei. NCBI lineage: Eukaryota > Metazoa > Chordata > Mammalia > Chiroptera > Mormoopidae > Mormoops > Mormoops blainvillei. The sequence continues at coordinate 334,355 of PVJD01000256.1, forward strand.
CAAGAAGATATAACCCTAGTAAACATTTACGCACCCAACACAGGTGCACCTAAACGTGTGGAGCGAATCTTGATGGACACAAAGGGAGAAATAAAGAGAAATACAGTCATACTCCAGGATTTGAACACCCTATTGACTTCAATGGATAGATCTTCCAGACAGAAAATCAACAAGGAGGCAGCAGCCTTAAAAAACAAACAAGATCAAATGGATTAAATTGATATCTTCAGAGCACTTCACCCCAAAGCAGCAGAATATACATATTTTCAAGAGCACACTGAACACTTTTCTAGCGTAGATCACATGTTAGGACACAAAACAAGTCTCAATAAATTTAAGAAGATTGAAATATTAAGTATCTCACAACTATGCTATGAAACTAGAAATCAATCACAAGAAGAACACTGAAAAACACACAAAGACATGGAAGATAAATAACATGATATTGAACAATGAATGAGTCAACAAGATCAAGGAGGAAATCAAAAGATACCTGGAAACAAATGAAAATGAAGACACAAAAATCCAAAACCTGTGGGACACTGGGAAAAAATCCTAAGGGGGGAATTCATGGCTTTTATAGGGCTATCTCAAAAAACAAGAAAACACTCAAATAAGCAAAATAATTTCACACTTAAGTAACTTGAAAAAGAACAACAGACAAAGCCCAAAGTGAATAGAAGGAAGGAAATAAAAAAGATCAGAGCAGAAATAAACAAAATAGAGTCTAAAAAAATGATACAAATGATCAATGAAGCCAGGAGCTGGTTCTTTGAAAAGATAAACAAGGCTAACAAACCTGTAGGCAGATTCATTAAGAAAAAAAGAGAAAAGACCCAATTAAATAAAATTAGAAATGAAAGAGGAGAAATTGCAACTGACACCAAAGAAATACAAAGGATTGTAAGAAAATGTCATGAACAACTACATGCCAACAAATTGGACAACCTGAACAAACTGGATAAATTCCTAGAAACACACACTTTTCCAAAAATAAATCAGGAAGAATTAGAGAATCTGAATAGACAGACGACACCTAATGAAATTGAAGCAGTAATCAAAAAACTCCCAACAAACAAAAGCCTGGACCATATGGCTTCACAGGGAAATTTTACCAAACATTCCGAGAAGAACTAACACTTTTTCTCAAACCATTTCATAAAATTCAAGAGGAGGGAAGGTGCCCAAACTCATTTTATGAGGCTAGCATTATCTTAATTCCAAATCCAGATAAAGACTCTACAAAGAAAGAATATTATAGGCCAATATTCCTGATGAGCATAGACACTAAAATCCTCAACAAATTATTAGCAAACTGAATACAGCAATGCATCGAAAAGATCATAAACCATGATCAACAGGGATTAATTCTGAGAATGAAAGGTTGGTATCACATTTGCAAATCACTAAATGTGATACACCACATAAACAAAATGAAGGATAAAAGCATATGATCAAATCAATAAATACAGAAAGAGAATTTGATAAAATCCAGCACCCATTTATGATGAAAGCTCTCAGCAACACGGGATTAGAGGGAACATAGCTAAACATAATAAAGGCCATATATGACAACCCCACTGCCATCTCATACTATTAGGTAGCAGCTAGGAATGAGCAGTCGGAGGGGAAATAAAGGCAGGGCGCTCGCCATTACAATCTAACAACTAACTTAATACAGGAGGCTGGAAGCAAAGGAAGACGTGTCTCACCAATTAACTCAGCAGTCCTGACCTCAGTTGATAAGGCTGTTAGGTGTCCTGAACATTGTGCTGCTTGTGCAGGAATAGTACAAGAAGGGGGTGGGGAGAGTGGTAGTCCTTAAGAGCCTAACCTGGGAAGGGAGGTTCTAAAACAATTTCACTAAGACAAAGAGCCTTTACTAACTGAGAAAGTAAGCCTTTGTAGCTGTACATTATTCCCAAGATTTAGAAGGAGGGAAAGAGGGGTACATAACCCCTGGACCCCAATACTCAATATACTTAGATTAGCTAAGTACACACTTGTAGCCTCATTCAAGTGTATAAAACTTACTAACAAAGTTACTTACAACTTTATTTCCTCTATATGTGGAGCATTTAGACTAGCAGGATGCTACATGCAGCTTTGTACTTCTATGTATTTCATCAGTAAATTTATCTCATTTCCACTATACGTATTTGTCTCTCACTTGAATTATTCTCTTGTGGGTGAGACAAGAACTGAGGCTGGGGAGAAAGGCCTCCTGTCGCGAGTCTCTCTCTCCCCATCTACTTAATGGGCAAAAACTACAAGCATTCCCTCAAGATCAGGAACAAGACAGGGATGTCTGCTTTCACCTCTCTTATTCAACATAGTACTGGAAGTCCTATCCACCGCAATCAGACAGGAAAAAGATATAAAAGGCATACAAATTGGAAAAGAAGAAGTAAAACTGCCATTATTTGCAGATGACATGACACTGTACATACAGAACCCAAAAGACTCCACCAAGAAATTACTAGAACTAATAAAGGAATTCAGCAAAGTAGCAGGATACAAAATTAATATCCAGAAATTGGTTGCATTTTTATATGACAAAAACAAATTAACAGAAATGGAACTTGAGAAAATAATCCCATTCATAATTGCTATAAAAAAATAAAATACCTAGGAATAAACCTAATCAGGGATGTAAAAGACCTGTACTCGGAAAATTATAAGACACTAAAGAAAGAAATTGAAGATGGTACAAATTTGGTAGAAACACATACTATGTTCCTGGATTGAAAGAATTAACATTGTTAAATGTTCATACTATCTTAAGCAATCTATAGATTCAACACAATTCCTATTAAGATTCCAATGACGTATTTCACAGAACTAGATCAAATACTTCCAAAATCTGTATGGAACCACAAAAGGCCTCGCATAGCAACAGCAACCCTGAGAAAGAAAAACAAAGTTGGAGGAATCACACTACCTAATATCAAACTATAGTATAAGGCCATAGTGATCAAAACAACATGGTACTGGCATAAAGGCAGACAAATAGATCCATGGAACAGAACAGAAAGCCCAAAAATAAACTCACACCTTTAGGGTGAATTAATATTCAACACAGGAAGCAAGCACATTCAATGGGTTTAATATAGTCTATTCAATAAATGGTGTAGGGAAAAATGAACAGATATGTGCAGAAAAACTAAACTAGACCACCTTCTTACCACACACAAAAATAAACTGAAAATGGATCAAAGACTTAAATGTTAGACCAGGAACCATAAAAATCATAGAAAAATATAGGCAGCAAAATCTTGGGACATTGCTCGTAGCAGTATTTTATCAGGTATATCTCCCCAGGCAAGGGAAACAAAAGAAAAAATAAACAAATGGAACTACATCAAACTAAAAAGTTTTTGCACAGCAAAGGAAGCCATCAACAAAATAAAAAGACAACCAAACAGAATGGAAGAACACAGTCACTGATACACCTGATAAAGGGTTAAAATCCAAAATTTATAAAGTGCTTAACAAAATTCAACACCAAGAAAACAAACACCCAATTAAAAATGGGAAAAGGACCTGAACAGACACGTCTCCAAAGAGAACATACAGAGGGCTCAGAGACGTATGAAAACATGCTCAACATCACTAATCAGCAGAGAAATGCAAATTAAAACCACACCTGTCAGAATGGCTATCATCAACAAATCAAGAAATAACAAGTGCTGGCCAGGACATGGAGAAAGGGGAGCCCTTTTGCACTGTTGGTAGGGAAGTAGATAGATGCAGCCACTGTGGAAAGCAGTATGAAGATACCTCAAAACATTAAAAATGGATTTGCCTTTTGACCCAATGATCGCACTACTGGGAATATATGTGAAGGAACCCAAAACACTAATGCAAAAGAACATAAGCACCCCTATATTCATTGCAGAGTTATTTATAATCACCAAGATATGGAAGCAGCCCAAGTGTCCATCAGCAGATGAGTGGATAAAATGACTATGGGACATTTACACAATGGAATACTACTCGGCCATAAAAAAGAAGAAAAGTTTTATCCTTTGTGACAGTATGGAAGGATGTGGAGATGATTATGCTAAGTGAAATAAGCCAGTCAGAGAAAGACAACATATGATCTCACTCATAAATGGAATCTAACGAACAAACAGAGCTAACAAGGAGAAGTGGGGCAGGCTCATAGGTGGAGAGCAGGATGACAGCTAGTGAGGGCGGCAGGGTGGGAGGAGGTATTATGCAAAAAGGAAAAAGGACTCATGGACATGGACAACCGTGTGGTGATTACTGGGGGGAGGGTGGTATAAGGGGACTAATGGTAATGGAAAAAAATACAATAAAGATTAAATTTTTAAAAATTGGAAAGTGGACTGCTGGTCTGAGACTGAAAACTGAGGAAAATATGAACTACCATAGCATGATTTATCTAATAGTAATTTTTAAATTTATTTATATGAAAATCCAAGAAATCTAAGTAAGGTCTGCAGCCTAGGTCACTGTGTTGTACCGGTGTCAAGTTCTTGGTTTTGATAATGTACTATAATTACATTGGTTTGGCCAAAAAGTTTGGTTGGTTTTTTCCGTTAGATGGCTCTAGTAGTATTTAGTTATCTTTAACTTCATTCAAAACTATTTTGTTAGATTGTATGTGACAGCTAACATATCAGCATCTGTTTAAAAAACATCAAAATTGGTGAATTTTTGTGTAGTCATTTTAATACTGAAGATGGAAGAAAATAAGCAACATTTTTAGCATATTATGCTTTATTATTTCAAGAAAGGTAACAATGCAACTGAAATGCAAAACAGAAAAAAAGATTTGTGCAGTGTATAGAGAAGGTGCTGTGACTGATCAAATGTGTCAAAAGTGATTTGCGAAGTTTTGTGCTGGAGATTTCTATCTGGGTGATGCTCCACAGTCAGTCAGGTAGACCAGCTGAAGTTGATAGCGATCCAATGGAGACATTAACTGAGAACAATCAACATTCTACCACACGGGAGATAGCCGACATACTCAAAATATCCAAATCAATAAAATTATTGCTGAAAACGGTAAATGTGTATTTTATTTTACAGAAATAAACTAAATGGACTTTTTGGCCAACCCAATAGATGTCACCACTGGGAGAAACTGAGTGATGGTTACATGCAACTTCTCTGCACCATTTTCACGATTTTAAAAAGTTAACAAAGGTCAATTATATGAAGCACTGTTATGTGGCCCTGGGCCTCTCCCTCGGTACAGAGGCCCTAGGCAAGGCAGTGCTGAGACAGCAACGCAGGAAGGACAGTGGCATTAGTTCTAGATGGCCCTGGGGATAAGCAGGGTCGGAATAGGGGTGTCTGTTCCTTGAGGTCTTCAGCTTTGACCATGGTCACCACCTAATACGCAGCCCCTGGGTCCCCAGGTTCTGGTGGAGCTTGACCTTTAGTTACCTGAGAGCAAGGGAGATCTTTACAGCAGTGTGGGCCTCATGACTGGGACTCTTTCCTTCCCAATGAAGCTTGAGGCCATTTATCAGGTGAGAACACATGAGACCCAAGAAGGTGCTCATGGACCACCACGGTCATCCTCCTGGAGTACAGGAATAGGCCATCTGTCCTTTCCATGACCTCTGGCTGCTAGGCTGACTGGATCTCAGAAATCTCCCCTTCCCACAGCCCTGTTGTTGAGATGCAATAGAATGGAGATACTTTCATGAGATACCACCTCTCCTTCCCCACAGAGCCTGTTGTCTTCCTGATCTTCCAGCCACAGCTATCAAGTCCCTAGTTCTGCCTAATTTTTTAAGTGAAATATACACTATAAAATGGAAACAAAAATCAACGATGCAAAATTTGAAGGAAACTCTACTGAAAATTAAACTAAAAAAGGGAAATGTTGATAATGGGGGAGGCTATGCATGTGTGGGCACGGGATATATGAGAAATCTCTAAATCTCCCTCTGAATTCTCTTATAAATCAAAAACTTCTCTAAAACAAATTAAATTTTTTAAAAATATCAAATAAAAAAGGCTGACATTTGTCTTAGTACAAAATGTAACAAAGGAAAGACAACATAGCAGAGCAGTAAATGTACTAGAGCCACACTATCTGAGTTCAAGTTGCAGCGGCAGGTAGCCTCTTAACCCTGCTTTCCTCGTCTGTGAAACGAATTAGACAAGAGGAACTTGAAAATCTCCTGCAGCTCTAAAAGTCTATAAATCATCTTAACACAAACCAGAAATCTTGGAATAAAACTATACACTTGAATAACATCACCCCAAAAGCCCGTTGAGTGTTTTTTAAAATGAGCTATTACTAAAGAGTTTTACATCTTAAGAAAAATCATGTAATACAGATGGCTGCTCCACTGTCAAAACAAACATTTCACATGCTTTCTTGGCCATTTTAGCGTTTCTACATGATACCCCCAAATATCAAACTGGTATCTGAAACAATAGATTGGACATTTTCCATGTTACAAAGCATTCTTAAAAAATAATTCTAGTACATGACATATGAAAGATTCAAGAAATACATACTTAATTTTAGTGGAATTTCTTTAAAATGTTATTCATATTTTCTTGATTATCAGCAAAGTGATAGATCTACAAATAAATATTATCTACCAGGGGCAAATGCAGACCTTAGAGTCAGAAAACATGCATTCAAGTCTTCACTACATCCAACCCACTTGGTGTGATCAGGCAAGTTATTAAAATTACCCAAGCCTCAATTCTCCAGTTTAGAAAATGAGAGGTTGGACATTCTCCAACCTTTACATACTTCTGATTTTGTGTCTTGTTTTTCTTCTTCTATGCATATCATGTTTCAAGTATTCTGTCTTTCAGACAGACCGTACTCATTTAGTAATGCTAAGTCATCCTGTTTCTTCCACCAAAGACTGCCAATCTGAGATTCAGAACAGCTTGAAATATGAATTCAGATACAATTCTACCTCGAAGCAAAGAACTCTATTAAGAATGAATGCACTGTTTCTCTTAGGGTGAAATATCAACAATGACACCTATTATGATTATCAAGTGTAGCAACAGTAAGCTGAGAACCAGAGGTCCATGAGGGTATAGTGAAAACATTGTATTTTTTTTTCCTTTGTTCAAATATTAAGCACCGACAGCATCAGGCACTGTGCTATATGATTTTTTAAAAACACTTTATTTATTTATTTTTTGGAGAGGGGAAAAAAAGGACAGAGAAAGAGTGACGTTGCACACCTCCAACTGGGGACCTGACCTGCAACCCAGGCATGTGCCCTGACCAGGAACTGAACCACTGACCTTGCAGTTTGTAGGCTAGCACTCAACCCACTGAGCCACACTAGCCAGGGCTATATGATGTTTTTTAAAATCAGAAACAATTGATTTTTTTCCCCAATGACATGTTCCATTTGTTTTTTAAGTTTTCACTTCTTTTTTTTGCTGGGTGGTGGTTAATCACATTTATCTTAATAGACTGAACTGCTTTTTAAAAAGCAATTTCAACTTTAAAAAGCTTTATTAAAATCACCAATAATAACCAAAAATAGTCCAATGCAGTCAATCAATACTTCCTTAGCAAATTAAGGAATGAATGCTACATCCATTATACACAGAAGATTTAGGGAGACTGTTTTCACTGTCTTCCTGGACCTTAACAGCCTCCAACCACACGGTTCCCTGTTGCGTTTTTTAGTCGATGCTTTGACTGCCCTCACTCTTCTCACTTCTCGTGTCAATGGGGTTTTTTATCTTTTCAATTACTTGTACTCCATGTAGTAAGGACAGAAAGATCATGGACCAAGTTCTTCATTTACAACTGTTTTAAACAAATAAAACTTTAAATATATGTTAAAACACAACGATGAAAACTGATCCATGAATAAACAGATACAAGAGAAAAGGCCCAGAGAATAAAACCAAATACATCCAGAATATTAGTATCTGGTAACAGGAAAGTCTCAGTGCAGTGGGAATTAAATTTGATACACACTTTCAGTATAAATTCTGGACTGATCACAGATTGAAAGACAAAAAATAAAATTACGAAAGTTCTAGAAGTTAACTTAAAATAATTTTTTATAATCTCAGAGTTGTGAAGGCATTATTAAGATTATAAATGCTTAAAAAGACTATTTAAAAAGGCCATTCAGATACATTAAAAAGAAAACCAAGCTTTAGAAGAAAATTCCATCATAAACAAAGAAAACAAGAAAAATATTGGCAAGTCATATCATAAATGCACATACATACACTCTTGTCAAATAAGAAAAAAAGACCAACTAACTTTAAAATGAGTAATAGTTATGACTATGTCATTGACTTAGTCATTTGCATACTTAGTCATACAAAAAGTATACAAATGACTCAAATGTACAAAAACCTATTCAATCTCATTCATTATAGGAGAAAGGTAAGATAAAACTACACTGAATGCCATGTTTCAACTATCAGACTGGCAAAGGCCCAGAAGTCTGAAAGCACAGTTACTGCAGTAGTGCGGAAACATAATCCCACCTACTGCTGGTAGGAATGTAAATTGGTTAAGTCTCTACTGAGTGTAATCTCGCAACACCCATCAAAATCATAAGTGCTCATAATCTTTGACTCAGTAATTCCACTTGTAGGAGTTTATTCAACAAATATACTAACACACGTGCAATATGATATATGTGTGAGATTTTATACTGTAGCATTATTTATAACAGAAAATACTGCAAACAATCTAAATGCCCATCAGTTAGAAAATGGTTAAATAATAAAGTCCTATACAAATTAATATAGAAGGATCTTCAGGACATATTGTAATTGAAAAGAGAAAATTGTAGAATATTGTGCCTGGAATGCTAGGGAATTGAATAATATAAGAGGTCTGTCCGGAAAAAGTCCAGCCATTGTTAATACAATGAGAATGGTTCACAACATTGATGTAACCTGGCAGCTGAGGAGAGTGGACTGGAACGCACATGTGTGAACAACAATGACTTCACTGTACTAATCAGTGGGGCTGGTAGATGCCATTGAGTGAGCATGTATACTGAGTGGCTTTCGCATTCAAAAGGACTGAGCAAGTAGAGCACCGAAACAACATCAAATTTTGCATTAAGCTTCAACATTCCTCCGTGGAAACTATTCGGGTGATTCAGAAGGCCGCAGCTATGGGCAGCTGGTGACTGGCAGCTTCATCACAACACGCCCGCTCATGCACCACGTCTGGTGCAGGGGGTTTTGGTGAACATCAAGTCACCCAACTGACTCAGCCACCCTACAGCCTAGATTTAGTGCCCTGTGACTTCTGGTTTTTCCCAAAACTAAAATCACCTTAAAAGGGAAGAGATTTCACACCATCGACGAGGTTCAGGATTTGATGGGGTAGCTGATGGCAACTGGGAGAACTGTGTGAGATCCCAAGGTCTGGGGCCTTGAAGGGGACTGGGGGTCATTGTCCTATGTACTATGTATGTTGTATTTTCTTCAATAAATGTCTCTATTTTTCATATTCCATGGCTGGATACCTTCTGGACAGACCTTGTATATCTAAATTTGCTTGTATATGTATAAAAAGATTCTGGAACAGTACCTAATAAACTAAGCAACCATTAAGTTACTTGTTTGGGGGGACAGGGTGGCATGCTAATGAGGACAAACATAAGGGGAAATTTTTCACATTCTTTGCATTTTTAATTTTTTATTCGTTCAGAAATGGCAACACAAGTTTAAGCCTTCCTGAAAAACTGTAATACTAGAGTTATAAAACCCCATCTTTCTAGACCAGCTGATGCATGAGTAATTACAAGCATTATCCTTATTTTCTCCTCATACATATTGCAGTTTCTTTGACAAAGAAAACCGATGAAGTAGCTCTTTTTTCCATTATTTATTTATTTATTCATTTATTCATTCATTTATTTATTTTCCCGTTACCATTTACCCCCCAAACCATCTTCCATTAACACTTAACCCTCCACCTTCAGGAGATTTCTCTGTGTCATTACTGTGCTCTGTTCCAGTGTTCAAAGTACTCGTTTTTAAACACCTTTCAACCTTACAAAAGCTGGGAGAATAAACAGCACGTATTTTAGATTTCCAGGACAAATTTCAGAAATCGAAATTTCATTCAGACTTTAGAAAACTATGTATTTCTCTTCTTGTTTTAAAAAATACCATAAAAGCGGTCTTCGTTATAGAGACTGCTGTTCCCTAACTGTTTAATACGCCAAATTTGTTTAAATGCAACCAGACTGTGCAATCAGGCCAGAGTGTGTGTATATATGAGTGTTTTAAATATACTTTTTTCCCTGCTTATAAAAACAGTATATGTTTATTAAGGAAAAAATAGTCCCTTATATTTTTCCCTTTCTTTTTCTAGTTAAGCTCTAGAAAGAATGGGCCTAAGTCTGGCATTCTTAGTGCTCCAGAAAGACAGAGCTAATTCACAATCCTAGCAGCAATATGTCAATGCCTGTTTCTGCAATAGCTGGAACTGTCATTTTTAAAACCTTGCCAATTTTTATGGATCAGAAATTACGTAACATTTAGTTTTAATCTGCACTTTCCTGATTGCTAAACAATTTTGACTGCTTAATGTCTGTTCTTTTTAAAGGTCTCCTTAAGCCCTTTGGCCATTTTTCTACTGGGACGTTTACCTTTCATTAACCTGTATGTGTGTCCTTTGTGTACATCTAACCTGTTGCTATGTACGCTGCGGTCGATGCTCTCTGTCTGTCATTTGCCTTTTTATTTTCTTATGCTGCTCCCTGAATGTTTTTAGTTTTCATGTACCTAAATCAATCTCTTTTTTCTTTGATTTCATCCTTTGCTCTTATACTTAAAAACACTCTCGTACAGAGCTCAATAAGTGCATCCCTAAATTTCTCATTGTTTCCTTTAAGAAACATACACCTGAAATCATTTTGCATAAAATATGAGCCAAGCAAAAGTTTTTAAAATCATGAAAATTTAAATTCCTTCAATCTTTCCTGAGAATATTTCAGAGAAATAAGCTTTCTGTGTTAATCTGATTACTTATTTTCTACTTTAAGATTCCTTCTCCTTAAATGAATAGGCCTTGACTACAAACTCAACTGATCTGACTAAAACAGAAGCAAGTTTAACACCATCTTTCATCTCCCTAGATTCAGTGGGCAAGGAAAGAGAACCTAGCAAAGCAGTAAAAACAGCTAAAGCTTCTCACCACTCTGGCGGGTCCAACACAGTTGCCAGTGTAACAGGGGAGAGCTACCTCTCTGGAACATCTGGATCATCCTTTGCTCAGGGGTAGAACACATTTCCACCTGCAGGCTCAGTAAGTGCAAACAACGGCAATGACATGTGAAAGTCCTTCAAATATACAGCCCTCCATTTATGGGCTAGGCTTTGTTCAAGGACATCAGCCATGCAGGGACTGGGCTGGGCAAAAGTAGCCCACTGACACTTTTTAAACAGATGGCTACAAGTCAGCTATACTCTTAAATTTCCAACACAGTGTTATTGTCGAAGTAAATGATTAGGTTGGATCGCTCAGCTTTATATTTAAATCTAATTGGCTCCAGCTAACTTAATTGACTCATTACAAAGTACCTTCTGTTATGGGAGCCCCAAAATGAAGCTGTAGAGGGAACTGTCCCAAAACACTTAAAAGAATCTATTAATGTATTATCTTAAAAGTACAAACATTGCCCAACAAGAAAAGAGTAAAAAATGCAGAGGTTCTGAATACACTACACAGCATTTGGGAACATGTACATGATCTCTCTAATGTCAGGTCACTGGGATGGTTTAGCTTCTGGTTTCAGGATGTACAGAGTTTAACAATATACAGCTATGACACAAAATACAAAAATTTTGGTAAGTCAACTACAGTACTAAGAAGGCTAGTAAGAACTCTATTCCATCCCAAAAGTTTTTGTCTTGGGTCATCTCTAATGAACCCAGAAGAGTCAGCATATTTCACAGGGGCTAAATAAAACTTTTTAAAAGGTTAACGGAAAAATATTTATGTGAAAAATGCCTCCAAATAATCTTTTAGTGGGTGGATTCGGTACATACCAGTGAATACCTTTGAGCTTAGTCCAATTCTGAATTAAGCTAGAGTTCACCTTTAAGAAACAATGAACCTGTTTTTAAGTAAAACTCTGTATTAATAAGAAACATGGAATGTGAATACAAAAGAAAGATATTATCAGCTGAACTATATCTAAATATTTTACAAAGTTTTCCATGAGCCATCAGGAGATCTTTAAAACACATAATCTTTTTTTAAAAAAATTGTTCGTTATTCATCTGTAAAAATCTAGCTTTTTATGTGTACGCCAAGCATTAAATTGCCCTGTGCTAAATTTAACACGAACCTCACGTTACAGAATTACGTCCTCTTGCCCTTCAACATGACTATGACAGCGATTCAAAGGATAAAAACATACTTATAGTAGTCTACCTTCAACTGCAATTCAGCCCAATGAAGAAAGCCTGAGGAGCATGCAAAAATTAGGTCCATATTTTAAATCTGCAGGCAATCAAGCCAGGAACCAGGCTATGTAATCACAATCACTTGCAAAACCATTTAAACTATTTTTTAGTTGTAATTGTTAGCAGTTTCTTAGGACTGTAATCTTTAAAATAATATCTTCCACCCAAAAAATAATAATGTCTCCCACTTCAAAAATTAAATGCATATGGTCATGAACTTTCTTTGTCTACTTATAGTTAGGTGCTAGCTATGCCAGGTTAAAACTCTCGTCTTCTTTCCCGTTTCTAATTCTGCCTTCCTTTCTTTTACCTTTTGTATACTATGGTTCCAAGTTAATTTCATATTTATCTAAATAATGTTTGGCTAAAAATCTGATCTAATTACAATTTGTGACGTAGAGTTTCACAAAGAAAACAATGAAGAAGAGTCACGTTATGATGACATTCCATTTTTTATAAAGTAATGTTATCTTTTCAGATGTTATTCAAAGAAGGCTAATCATTTTACAAAGGTTACATAATTAAAGATTCTCAGCATTTAAACTGGTATGCATAACTCTTAACAGAGCACGTGAATGGTAAGATGTACAATGGGTTTCTCCAGGTCAGACAACATGTCAGCGAGGCAGCCAGCACCAGCAATCTCAAATTCCTGTCTCCCCGCACACAAGCCATCTGTGAGATCCCTGCTCTAACCTCTTCCTGAAAACATCAATACAGGTATTTTTCACAGGACACAAACCACTCAGGGAAAATTTTCAAACTTCAGGAACTAATTAAGTCGAAGTGTATGGTACCTAAATGTACCTTAATATATGAATTTAAATAAAATTTAGGTAATGGATTTATCACTTGAGTCATCAGTTCCTAAGAAGAGACCAATTTCTTCCCAATGTTGTCTTTAAGTAGCTACAAGCTGGCTCCAGAAGACTCTGGGGTCCCACTAGAGAGAACAAGCTCGTTTCAGAGTCCGGCTGCCCTCATCCTGCCTGGTACCGGAGACAGGGACCACTCAGTGCTCACAGGGAAAGGCCCTGAGAACAGCCTTCTCACCTCTCACAGCTGGGAAGGAATGATGGATCACCCTCTTTTCAAATTCTCAGTGTGAACTACAGTAGACAAGAGGAAGTTTAAAGTGTATATAGCACAGTTAAGTTTTAAGCTGGTTTCAAATAGCTTTATCTCATCAAAGATTATGTAAATCTTTTATTCATTCTTACATATTTCTGATCACTGAATCTCACTGGCCTCTTTGCTCCCTCTTCCCCCACTTGCGAAGGATTTCCCAGATCCAGCAGGAAGTTAAAAATCAACAAATACATAAAGCTAAGAGCCAAAATATCACTGTTTAATGATGGAGTTTGCAAGTTATTTATAATGTGATTTCATCTTAAAACTGTCAAGCTAAGAACTGACTTCCAGCCCTGACTGGTGTGGCTCATTGGGCTGGGTGTCGTCTTGCAAACCTTAAAGTCGCCAGTCTGATTCATGGTCACGACATGTGTCTGGATTGTGGGCCAGGTCCCCAGTTGGCGGTGTGCAAGAGGCAACTGATAAGGCACACGGATGTTTCTCTCCCTCTCTTTCTCTCTCCCTTCCCCTCTCTCTAAAAAATACAATAAATAAAATCTTAAAAAAAAACAAAAACAACTGACTTCCATATTCAAATAAATAATGTTTCTATTCTTTGAAAAAATATCTAGTGCCAAAAGTAACTATTCGAAGATAAACTATATATTCGTTGGTCACCATGTGCATGTAAAAAACATCTGACTCATAAAAAGCGGAAGAACAGAATTTGGGACAAGCCTACCCAGAATTACATGTGTTTATTAAATAGGAGGGAGAAGGCACAGAAGGAAATCACACTCATTACATGCTTACTAGAAAAGTACTGTGCTAAGCACATCACATAAAACTGAAATCAATTTAATGTTTCTTACATTCCCTTATCAGGTTATTATAAACCTGTATATTCAAACATCAAAGGAATTAAACTCTGAGAGTCCTAAACTGATTCCATTTTTTCTTTGGGGTACCTGCTAAGCTATCACTACACACACACATATTTTTTCATTCAAAGCCTCAGAATCCTGTTAAATTATTTCAATTATTCCCAGAAAGTAACTCATAAATTCCATTACATCACTGAAATATTCCTTTCAAGGGACTAGTTTTGATGATCCAAAAATTCAGTTCTTGTAGGCATGCTTTGATAAGAGTTTGTTACTAATTTCATTATACATCAAGAGAAAAGCTGCTAATATCAAAGAAAAAATTATGACGATTTACAGAATGAAGTTTATTCGGCATCCAGAAGGTATAAAGGGAGAATACTGGAAGTGGACATGGTGTGACTCCACCGGCCCTTGCCTTCATAGGGTCTGCATCAGCTGCTTGTTTTGTTTTGCTGATTTATGGTAAAATGGTCACTTCAATGAAAATAGATGCTTTTTGGGAGAGACTGGGAGGAAGTTAAAGATAAATGTCTATGCTTCCAATGCATAACAGCCTGATCACATACCTTAGAAAAAAATAAATAAACTGAAGTGGATTTTTAGGCGTCTTTTAATGCTATGATTAGAATGCAATGGTGAGCATTCTAATTTTATCCTTACATTTCTGATATTTCAGTCGTGACTTTAATAAAATATTAAAGATTCTAATGACTCAGAACAATGTGAAAAAAATTTTTATTGCAATGTTAAATGAAAACAACACAGTACAAACTTTCATCTATGTTGTAGACAAAATCGATCATCCACACCTATTTTCTCATGGAAGGCAGAGGGCACTGTCATATGCAATGCATGAGGAAAATCCGAATGGAGATACTGGCTCTGGCTGACTTAGAACAGTGATGTAAGTCAGGATACAGTGAGTGTTTAGGGTATCATGCTTTGCATTAAAGTAAGACAGGAGAACATTCTGAATTTTAAATAATTTCAACAACTGATCTTTAATTGTAAAAACAATTAGCAATTCACTAAAATCCTGATGTATCTTCACAATAACAATGGAGAGAAGTCATAAATACTATTTGATATGGTGGAAATAAAGAAATCTTCAGATATCTAAGAATAGTAAAGCAAATTCTTCCCTAAAAAGGCATAAAACTGTACATTCATGTTTACTAAATAATTATCCTCAGTCTTGAAAACCATAGACAGCGCAGCTCTCAGATTATTGTATTACAAAAACAGGAACACCCCTGAATGTTTGTAATCTGTATTTTGAACAAGGACCATACAACTGATTTTGCAATACTTTATTTAGATTATGTATGAACTTAATCAATTTTAATTAATAAAACTGAATAACTTTTAATATAAAAACCAAAATTATGTAAAAATCTGTTTACCTAAAAAGAATTACAACTGTAAACATTTGTTTTTAGAGTGTAATGAGCTTGTAGATAATTGTTTTTCTTTTTTGATTCTTTCATACTACAATTATGCTGCAATAAAAACAACTTAAAAAGAAAGAATGTCATCGCTATGAACTAAATGGTACACTGTCTGCTATGGCTTCTCCATATTATGATTCTGAGTGTCTGTGTCTTCCAGCAGTTACACAAAAACAAACACCACAACATCCTTGTACCTCCGTAACACCAAATATGGCATCTTGAGCCAAGACAGACTCAGTAAATAACCAGTGACTTACTAGTCACTGAACCACCAATAAACACCAGCATAGTTAAAAGTGAAAACTTACTGTTATTTGTTGGTTCAGGAAAACCAGCCTTTGGGCCACTCCATCCTTTGTTTTCCCCTGTCTGAAAGATTAAACCAATTGTTAAAATTCAGAGAAACAGATTATTCAGAAAGAAACAAGTAATCAATTAAGCAAGGGCAAAGGTCTCTCACATAGAGTTATTCTGCTTATTCTCTCCACCTCTGACCCCAGGACCAAGGGCACGAGAGTAGCTAACTTGAACGGTATTATCTATCCCTTTTTTATATTCGAATCTGTTGTGTGTTGTTCTGTTTTTACCCTTGTTTACACTTAGGAGTTAAGTCATTGAGAAAGCCCCATATTCAGTATATACAACGCCTACTCTAGGTGGTTAAAAGTAAACAATTCTTATTCAAGTAGTAAACAATAATTATTATCACAGTGCTAAAGGGACTAAAGGAGCTTCTTATCCCTCCTAAGGACAAATTAACAATAGAAATATTACTATGTCTGTTCTGGATGTCCTTTTTTTAAAGAAAAAATTTTATTTATTTTTAGTGAAAAGGTAAGGGAAGGAGAAAGAGAGAAAGAGAAGAACTGATGAGAGAGAGAAACTCTGATTAGTTGCCTCTTGTGCTCTCAATCTGGGGCCTGGCCCACAACCCAGGGATGTGCCCTGACCAGGAATTGAACCGGCAACCTTTTGATTTTCAGAATGATGCCCAACCCACTGAGCCACAGCAGTCAGTGCCTGGAACAGTCCTTGACAATGATCAACAAATACTGCTAATGATATATACAAAAAAATTCAAAACTAAGACCTAACTTTAAGTAAAACTTGTAACAGCCTGAATTTCACCAGATAATCTGATATATGTTTGATGTGAAAACTTAGTCAGTCTGAAGAAGTACATAATCAAATTAATCAGTGACATTAACTGATTATGTTCTCTTCTCATGGAGCTGATATTATTGATGCCAGGTACTCCAGGAAAGAAAAAGCACACTTCCTATGGTAATCAGCATTGTATACTTATCAGATGTCAAAGATCAAATGGGTACATTTAATCCAGTTATAAATAAAAATACAATTCTAGCACTTAGTTTGCCACTTTAAAAGGATGGAGGAGGTGTAATTGTTTATAAAACTGCAGATCTGTGTTGGTGGGGAGGCCAGAGAGACTCCCACTTATATGTTCTCTGTGAAGTACAAGATGCGATCACAGGATGAGAGGGAAGCTGATCGAGGTGAGTAGTGAGTTGGAGGAAAAGTGTACAGAGTAGGGAATAAGTCACTTTCATGAGGGAAAAAACAGACTGATGAAAAGAACGCAGATTCACAGGTAAAGTCAGTGGTAATAAATTTAGCATTTCATGTAACCTTTCTTAATTCCTCTCCTTCTACTTACGAAGATTATTTAAATATTAGATTATATTGCCTATGCCTAATTTTTCACCTTCAACTTAATCCCAAGCCTACTGCTCTCTCGTTTCTACCCTAACACTCAAATGAGACTGCTTTTGTAAGATTTAGGCTTAAACACAGCAGAGTGAACACAAGGAGGAATCTCTTCTCTCTCCCAAAACATCTCTAACTTGATAATCCAATAACCCCAAAATTCTCTCTCCCTCCCTTCTCACCACTCCCTGCCCCAAGAATATGAAAGGAGTCAACAGCAGAAGAGCAAAGTCAAATCTGGACAGCAGTGAAGACGCTGCACCTGACTTTGCAGATGTCAAGAGGCTGAATTCAACCAAGAGCTTAGAGACAGTAAACTGATGTGAGCCCCAGGGCCCCAGGCAGCCTCTGGAATTAGAAGTACACCTGCTAGTTCTAAAGATGCACCCTGGAGGTGCCTGAAATAGGACAATTGTTTGGAAGTCTGTCAAGAGCCTCTGAAATCTCCAGTTTGCCTGGCTGACTCCAAGCAGACAGATTTCCTACAAGGTTTCTCTTAGGCTAAAACACAGAGTCTGGACACCAAGCACGGCTGAAGGCGATATCGCCACCCGAACACAGCAAATAGGAGATGGATTCCGAGGTTATATCCCAGAAGGTAAGGCCCCCAGCTCCATTCCTCATTTGGGCCTCAGAAGACATCCACCCAGGCTTCTAACCCAAAAGGAATGGCAAAGACAATATAGGGAACAGAAAAAAACAACAACTTCAAAACCAGATTTAAAGAATCCTCAGAGACATAAAAAATTATTATACCCATTAAACAAGAAGAGGAGGCTATAAAAAGGAATATTCTGGAAATAAGGAAGAGCTCTGGGACATCAAAAACATAAAGAGCCAAAGTAAAAAATTTCAAAGGAAGGCACAATACAAAACTGATGAAATCTCCTAGAAAATAGAAAAGATATATAAATAGAAAAGAAAAAGAAATACAGGAAGGAAGGGAGGGAGGGAGTGAGGGAACAAAATCAGAAGATCATCCATAAGACTAACAGATATCACAGAAGGAAATAATAGCAAAAGTGATATGAAAAAATTATCACAGAAATAATATAAGAAATTTCCCAATTTAAAAGTATATAAATTTCTAGATTTAAACCCAAGCACCCAAAACACTTTATCGAAAATACACACATCATCCATGACATCCATGTCAATCATCCATGACATTTCCAAACCCCTGGGAAAAGAAAAACTGGGAAAGCATGAACAGGGAGAAGTAACGTAAAAGTTTCACAAATATGTTGCAGAATCGAAGCTTACTGGAGTTTCTGAAGTAATGCTAGGAGGTAGAAAATCTGGGGCAATGCCTTCAAAACCCTTCAAAAAATTATTTCCATTTTAGAATTATATTCCAAAAAATTTTAATTCAAGTAAGTATGTGGGAAATGTAGAGGTATTTCAGACATAAAATCGGAAAGCTACTAAAAGTATGTGCTACATCAAAAAAGGAAGTAAATCAAGAAAAATGGAAACTGTACAGAAAACAGGCAACTCAGCAAAGGAGAGAGGCAGAAGGAAATTTCAGGATAATGGTGAAGAGACGAAAGTTTTGAACAGACACTTCAAAGAAGAAATATAAATGGGGAATAAACACGTAAGATACTCAACATGACAGGGTAACACAAATTAAAATCCAATGAGATAACACTATACATCTACTAATATGATCAAAACCAATAATATCAAGCACTGGAGAAGATGTGGGGTAATGGGAGTTCACCAATATTGCTGGTGGGAATGAAAAATGGTACAGCCTTTCTGGTTAACAACCTCACAGCTTCTTCTAAAGTTATGCATGGACTTACTATACAAATGTGTACATATAGAATATATTAGAATACGTATATATAAAGACTTTTACATAAATCTTTATAAACACTTATAATAGCCTCAAACTATAAACAACCCAAATGTTCGTAAAGAGTAAAATAATATTAAACGCAGCATCATAGATAAATCTCAGCAACAAGAAGCCAGTCACAAAAGGCTACATATTGTATGATTCATTTTACCTGACATTCTGGAAAAAGCAAAATTATAAAGACAGAAATCAGATCAGTGCATACCACGGGATGAAGACAGGGGAAAAGATGAACTACAAATGGGCATTAAGAAGCTTTTTGGGATAAAGAAAATGTCATAAATCTTAATTGTGGTGGTGGTTAATAAGTGTATACACCCACATGCACCAACATATTGTCAAATCATTGAACTGCACCTCAATAAATCTGAATTTTTTAAAAAGTAAGGGTATTTTAGTGCATACACACAGAATTTCTCTGTGAGGATATATATTTTATTCTTATTTATCAAATTCTTATATAATAAATCCTTGCTATGTTTCAGACACTATTCTAAATGCTATACAAATATTAACTCACTGTGGGAGATGCCTTTAGGAAGAGAGACTTAGAATCTAAGTGTCTCAGACTAACATTTTCTAACAGTGACACTAACATTTTTCCACTGTTTACTGTTTGGTGATGTTTTAATTCTTTCAACCATGTACATATCTTGCATATTTAAAAAAAGAAAAAAAACTTCCAGCACTTGGATATTGTAAATAGTGCTGCTATGAACACTGGGGTGCATAGGTTCGTTTGATGTTTCAGGATTCTTAGGGTATAGTCTCAGCAGTGGAACTGCCAGGTCAAAAGGCAGTTCCCTTTTTAGTTCTTTGAGGAAATTCCACGCTGTTTTCCACAGTGGCTACACCAGTCTGCATTCCCACCAACAGTACACAAGGGCTCCCTTTTCCAAGTGCCCATCAGAAAATGAGTGGATCAAAACACTGTGGTACATTTACACAATGGAATACTATGCAGCAGAAAGAATGAAGGAGACCCTACCCTTCATGACAGCATAGATGGAATTGGAGAGTGTTATACTAAGTGAAATAAGTCAGGTGGTGAAAGAAAAATACTGTATGATCTCACCTATAAATGGAACTTAACAAAACAAGGAAGCAAAATATAACAAGAAACATTGAAATAAAGAACAAACTGACAGTAACTGGAGGAGAGGAGGGAAGAGGATAACGGGGGAAAGAAGGGGAAGGGTCATCAAGGAACATGTATAAAGGACCCATGGACAAAGCCAAAGAGGGGGTAGGATTGAGGGGTGGGGGTGGGCTGGGAAGATTGGGAGTGAAATGGAGACAACTGTACTTGAACAATTTTTAAAAATAAATATAAAAAATAAATACTAAGCACTGCAAATTTAAAGAAAAAAGAAAAATAAATAAAAAGAAAGGAAAAACTTTTTAAATACTGCTTTTGTATAAATGTCCCATAGTTGTTTTATCCACTCATCTACTGATGGACACTTGGGCTATTTCCATATCTTGGCAATTGTAAATAACACTGCAATGAAAATAGGACTGTTTATATTCTTCTAGTGTTTTTGGTTCCTTCAGATATATTCCCAGAAGTGGGATCACTAGGTCAAAAGGCAGACCCATTTTTAATTATTTTACACAATGGAATACTGTTCAGACATAAAAAGAAGAAAATTTTACCTTTTAGAACATTATGCTAAGTGAAATAAGCCAGTCAGAGAAAGACATGTACCATAAGATTTTGCTCATATGTGGAATCTAATGAAAAACTGAGCTAACAAGGAGATTTGGAAGAGACGCATAGGTGGAGAGCAGGGTGACAGCTAAGGTAGGGGAAGTTAGGGGATGGAGGGATTAAGCGAAAAGGAAAAAGGACTCATAGCCATAAACAGTGTGGTGATTGCGGGGGGAGGGTGTATAAGGGGACTAATGGTAATGGGAAAAAATACAATTAAAAAGGAAAAATAAAAGATACACTTGAGGAAAGGAAAAAAATAAACACTGCTTTTGAATGTTCTTAATATTTCCTGGAGATTTTAGCAACAAGTTAACATACTCAGTCCTCCCATTTGATCTAGGCCTTGTCTGGCTGCCACCTCTCTCCTCATCATTCTGTACTTCTCCCTCTCCCAGTGTCCCCCAGGCACGTTACCTACTACTGAAGTCTAACCACAGACACTTGAGAAATATCTTTGGTGTCATTCCCCTCCCCTCACCACCACTGCCTTAGTCCAGACCCTCAGAATCTCTTACCTGAACAATTCAGCTACTCATCCTGCTCATTTCTATTGACTCCATTACATTTAGGATTGTCTTTTAAAGAATACAAACCAGATCAAGTCACTTTCATATTCAAATCTTTTAAAAAATTTTTTATTGTTGTTCAAGTACAGTTTTGTCCATTTCCGCACCTCCACCCCTCCTTCCCCCAACATCCACTCCACCCCTCCTTAACTTTGTCCATGAGTTCCCCAGTATGTTCCTTGATCGCGCTTCCTGTTTCCCCCATCTTGCCTTCCCCGTCCTCTGTTCACTGTCAGTTTGTTCTTCACATCAATTTCTCCAGTTACATTTAACTTGACTGTTTCTTTTTTGTTGATCAGTCTCCACTTATAGATGAAATCATATGGTATTTGTCTTGTACCGCCTGGCTTATTTCACTTAGCATAATGCTCTCCAGACCCACCCATGCTGTTGCAAATGGAAGAGGTTCCTTCGTTCTTTCTGCTGCATAGTATTCCATTGTGTAAATGTACCACAGTTTTTTGATCCACTCATTTACTGATGGGCACCTAGGCTGCTTCCAACACTTGGCTATTGTAAATTGTGATTCTATGAACATTGGGGCACACAGGTTCTTTTCAATTGCTGTTTCAGGATTTTTAGGGTATAATCCCACCAAAGGAATTGCTGGGTCAAAAGACAGATACATTTTTCGTTTTTTGAGGAAATTCCAAACTGTTTCCCACAGTGGCTACACCAGTCTGCACTAGGTGTTCCCTTTTCTCCACATCCTTGCCAGCACTTGTTGTTTGTTGATTTGTTTATGATGGTCATTCTGACTGGTGTGCAGTGGTATCTCATTGTGGTTTTAATCTGCATCTCTCTCATGGCTAGTGATACTGAGCATCCTTTCATGTGTCTCTGGGCCCTGTGTATGACCTCCTTGGAGAAGTGTCTGTTCAGGTCCTTGCCTATTTTTTAATTGGATTGTTTGTCTTCCCAGTGTGGAGTCGTGTGAGTTCTTTATATATTTTGGAGATAAAACCCTTGTCCAAGGTATCATTGGCAAATATATTTTCCCATATGGTTGGTTCCCTTTCCATTTTGCTGATGTTTTCTTTAGCCGTGCAGAAGCTTTTTAATTTGATGAAGTCCCATTTGTTTATTCTTTCCTTTATGTCCCTTGCTCCAGGGGACATATCAGTGAAACTGCTGCTGCGTGGAGTATCTGAGATTTTCCTGCCTATGCTCTCCTCTAGGACTTTTATATTGTTGCAACTTATTTTTAAGTCTTTTATCAACCTTGAGTTTATTTTTGTGTATGGTGTAAGTTGGTGGTTGAGTTTCATCTTTTTGCATGGAGCTCTCCAGATGTCCTAACACCATTTGTTGAAGAGACTACTTTTACTCCATTTTATGATTCTGCCCCCTTTGTCAAATATTAATTGACCACAGAGACATGGGTTTATTTCTGGGTTCTCTATGATGTTCCAGTCATCTACATGTCTGTTCTTATGCCAGTACCAGACTGTTCTGATTATAGTAGCCTTGTAGTATAGTTTGATATCACGTATTGTGATCCATCTGACTTTGTTTTCTCAAAATTGCTGCATCTATTCCAGGTCATTTACGGTGCCATATAAATTTTTGAGTTGTTTCTTCTATATCTGTGAAATACGTCATTGGTATTTTAATAGGCATTGCGCTGAATCTCTAAATTGCTTTGGGTAGTATGGACATTTTGATGATGTTAATTCTTCCAATCCATGAATCTTCCGATCCATGGGATACACTTCCATTTATTCGTATCTTCTTTGATTTCTTTCTTCAGTGTTGTGTAGTTTTCTGAGTACAGGTCTTTTACCTCCTTGGTAAGGTTTATTCCTAGGTACTTTTTTTTTTGTTGTTGCTACAGAGAATGGGATTTTTTCCCTGATTTCTGATTCTGATATTTCATTGTTGGTGTACAAAAATGTCTTTGATTTCTGAATATTGACTCTGTATCCTGCTGTTTTGCCAAATTCACTTATTAGGTCAAGTAGTCTTGGTGGAATCTGTGGGATTTTCTGTGTACACAATCATATCACCTGCAAACAATGACAGTTTTACTTCCTCCTTTCCAATTTGGATGCCTTTTATTTCTTTTTCTTGTCTGATAGCTGTGGCCAGGACCTCCAATACTATATTTAAGAGAAGTGGTAAAAACTGACACCCTTGTCTTGTTCCTGATCTTCGTGGGAAAGATTTTAGTTTTTGCCCATTGAGAATGATTTGGCTGTAGGTTTCTTGTGTATGGTCTTTATGATGTTGAGGCATGCTCCCTCTACTCCCACTTTGCTGACTGTTTTGATCATAAATGGGTACTGTACTTTGTCAAGTGCTTTTTCTGCATCTATTGATATGATCACATGATTTTTGTCTTTCCTTTTGTTTATGTGATGTGTTACGTTTATTGATTTGCAAATATTGTACCATCCTTGCATCCCTGGGGTGAACTCCACTTGATCATGGTGTATGATCCTTTTAATGTATTGTTGGATGCAGTTTACCAATATTATGTTAAGGATTTTAGCATCTATGTTTATCAGTGATATTGGTTTTCTGTAGTTTTCTTTCATTGAGGTGTCTTTCTCTGGTTTTGGGATTAGGATGATGCTGGTTTCATAAAAAAGAGTTTAGGGGTCTTCCTTCTTTTTGAATTTTTTGGCATAGTCTGAGAAGGATAGGGGTTAACTCTTCCTTAAATGTTTTTTAGAATTCTTCTGGGAAACCATCCAGTCTGGGGCTTTTGTGTGCTGGGAGTTTTTTGATTACTGCTTCGATTTCCCTAGCTGTTATTAGTCTGTTCAGGCTCTCTGCTTCTTCAGTCAGTTTTGGAAGATTATGCTTTCCCAGGAATCTGTCCATTTCACTCAGGTTTTCAAACCTCTTGGCATATTTTTCTTTGTAGTAATTTCTTACACTCCTTTGTATTTCTGTGGTATCAGTTGTGATCTCTCCTCTTTTGTTTCTGAGTTTACTTATATAGGTCCTCTCCCTTGTTTTCTTGATGAGTCTGTTTAAAGGCTTCTCGATTTTTTTTATCTTTTCAAAGAACCTGCTCCTGGATTTACTGATCCTTGAATTGTTCTCTTAGTCACTATGTCGTTTAATTCTGCTCTGATCTTAATTATTTCCTTCCTTCTAATAGCTCTAGGCTTTGTTTGTTGTTGTTCCTCTGGTTCTTGTAGATGTTGTGTTGGGTTGTTTATTTGAAATGTTTCTATCTTTTCCAGATAGGCCTGAATTGCCATGAACTTCCCTCTCAGGACTGCCTTTGCTGTGTCCCATAAGTTTTGGACAGTTGTGTGATCACTTTCATTTGTTTCCAGAAACTTTTGATTTCTTGCTTGATTTCATTATTAACCCATTCATTGTTTAATAGCATGCTATTCAGTCTCCATGAGTTTGAGTGTTTTTGAATTTCTTCCTTGAGGTTGGTTTCTAGTTTCGGGCCCTTGTGGTCCAAGAAAATGCTTGATATGATTTCAATATTCTTGAATTTGTTGAGGTTTGTTTTGTGTCCTATCACGTTGTCTATTTTTGAAAATGTTCCATGTGCATTTGAAAAGAATGTGTATTTTGCTTCTTTGGGATGAAAGGTTCTATATATATCAGTTAAGTCAATTTGATCTAGGACACTGTTCAATGCCACAATATTCTTGTTGATACTTTGTTTAGAAGATCCATTTTTGACACTGAGGTTTTTAAATCCCCTAGTATAAGTGTGTTGCTATCTATATCTTTCTTAAAGTCCTCCAAGATTCTCCTTATATATTTGGGTGCTCCTATGTTGGGTGCATCTAGGTTTACAATGTTTTGTCTTCTTCATGGATTCTTCCCTTGATTATGTAGTGTTCTTCAGTATCTCTTTTTACAGCTTTCATTTTGAAGTCTATTTTGTCTGATATAAGTATTGCTACCCCAGCTTTTTTTCCTGTCCATTTGCTTGGAATTTTTTTTTCCAACCCTTCACTCTCAGTTGGTCTTCTTCTCTGAGATGGGTCTCTTGATGGCAGTATTTATGTGGGTCATGTTTTCTTATCCACTCAGCTACTCTATGTCTTTTGATTGGAACATTTAATCCATTAACATTTATGGTTATTACTGATAGGTACTTATTCATTTTTCCCTCTTTGTACCTGTGTTCCCCTCTCTCTCTCTCTCTCTCTCTCTCTCTCTCTCTCTCTCCCCTTCTTCCTGTTCTTATAGCAGTCCCTTTAGCATCTCTTGCAATGATGGTTTGGTAGACGTTCATTCTTTTAGCCTTCTTTTCTCTAGGGAACTCCTTACTTCTCCTTCCATTTTAATTGAGACCTTGCTGCATAGAGTAGTCTTGGTTATAGGCCTTTGCTTTTCATTACTTGGAATATTTCTTGCCATTCCCTTCTGGCTTATAGTGTTTCTATGGAGAAATCAGCTGCTAGCTGTATCTTTGCACCCTTGTATGTTATTTCTTGTTTCTCCCTTGATGCTTTTAAGATTCTTTGTCTTTAAAACTTGGCATTTTAATTATGATGTGTCTTGGAGTAGGCCTCTGTGGGTTCATCTTTATGGGGACTCTCTTTGCTTCCTGAACTTGTGTGGTATTTTCCCTCTCCAGGTTCGGCAAGTTTTCTGTCATTATTTTTTGAAACAGGGTTTCTATCCCTTGCTCCTTTTCTTCTCCTTCTGATATTCCCATGATTTGAATGTTGTTGCGTTTCTTGTTGTCTTGCATTTCCTTTAAGGTATCTTCTTATTTTTTATTCTTTCTTTGTTTAGCTACTCTACCTGGGTATTTCTTTCTACTTGTCTTCCAGCTCACTAATTCGGTCCTCTGTTTCATCCAGCCTGCTTATAATTCCTTCTAGTGTATTTTTTATTTCAGACATTGTATTCTTCATTTCTTCCTGGTTCTTCTTTAAGGTTTCTATTTCCTTTTTCATACTGTTGTAGTTCCTATTCAGTTCCTTGTAGTTGTCTGTGAGTTCCTTGAGCATCCTTATCACCATTCTTTTGATTTCTATATATGATAGTTTGCTTGCCTCTATTTCATTTGGCGCTTTTACTGGGGAGCCTTCTATTCCTTTCAATTGCTGGTTCTTTCTTTGTCTCCCCATGTTTAGGGACTCTTGTTTGGTTCTGTGATTCCTGATGGTCTGCTTTGCCAGCTAACTTTGTAGCGTGAACTTCTGTGGTAGGAGATCTGTGGGACTCAGTGGTCTGGTCTCTGATCTCCTTGTCTGGATGCTCTAGGTTTGCCCTTTCTTCCGTTTGTGTGATGTCTCTTCTTGCAATTGGGCTTTTCCTGTTGGTGGTTCCTATGCTGGTGGGTTCTCTCCTCCTGCGGGTTTACTGGTATTCACAACTCCCACCTTATCTTGTATGTGATCAGCGACAGGGCAAAGGTGAAATGGAGTAAGACAGTGGGGGAGTGTTCTATGGGATGTGACGTACTAACAAGTAGGGAACAAATAGGAGATCCTTGGGAAAGTACCACAATAACCATGATAATTCACCCAAGTAGCCACCTTTTATAAAAGGTGAAATAGGTAAGACTCTTATGTGCAGGGTGAGGGGTGGGTAGAATGTGAACTGACTCCAGAAAGCAGAACACCTATGTGAGGTTAGATGATGAGATATAGTGAGAGTTAGTGATAGAAACTCGGGGTAGTGTGGGAGAAAATAAAGTTAATCACAACAGTAATAAAGCTCAGGAAGGTAGCGAAGTGGACCAAAACCCAGGTAGGGTGCTGTGTGGGATTTGGAACAACAATAATAAGACAAGCAATATTTAATCTGCATAAAAAGAATAAAAATTAAAAGACCAAGAGTAGTGTGTTATTGGAATATGGGTTCTGCGTCAGAAGAGAAATTAAAATGTAACAGGAAAGGTAACACAGGAAAACTAGGCAAAATAATGAAATCAACAAAACAAAACAAAGAAAACTAAACGTAAGGAAGAAAAATTAAAATATATTAAAAAATAAATATAACAAAAAAAACCCAAAAACAATAAAATAAAAAATAAAGTGGAAGTTCTGAAGGATATCAAAGTGAATTTTTTTCTCAGTTGTTGGCATTAGCCTTCTGATCTCTCTCTGGATCTGTCTTTGGTCCTTTCACAGCTCCAGGTCTTATTGTCTTACATTTGCAAGGAAAAATAAAGGAAAAAAAGTCTCCTGCCGACTTTAAACCCACCAACGCGTTCTGCTCTCTTCCTTGATGCCACAGTCAGAGGGCAGTTGGGTCCCGCTTCGTGTTCTGTTTGTTTGTTTTCTCTCCTGTGGATCTGTGCAAATGGGAGCTGTGTGTAGGCTGTCGTTTTCCCAGTTCACAGCCTCTAGCTGAGCCCTCAGAGCGCTGCAAGGCCCACACTGTCCATATGCATCAGGTTGGCACCTTCAATGCCCCTTGGTGTACAGCCCTTTGATTAGTCCATGAGGTGTACTAAGTGGGAGCAACTTGCACCCCTCCTCCTCACTCCTTCCTGGTTTGGGCGCTGCACACGCATAAAGTCCTTTTTGGGCAGTTTAGCTCCCCTATTAAATTAAGTGTCTCTGGGAACTGCTACCTCTTTGGCCCCAAGTTGCCCCTCTTTAATCAGTCTTTGGGGCAATTCAAGCCCCTCTTCCTCCTTCTTCTCTGTCCCGGCCAGCTGCCGCCGCAGTACACCAGAGGTCCTTGTGCAGTGGCTGAGAGCCTTTTTTTGAGTGAATTCCCCTTGGTTGCAGGTCACCTTTCCTAACAATCACCGGGATTTTCACTCAGCCCAACTCTGACCAGTCCCGGGACTACCTGGGTCATGGTCAGTCGCGGCCCTTCTCTTCTCCCATCTCCCAGTGTTGCCCGGCACCCCAATTTCTCTAGTATTTTCCCAGCTGGTGACCGCTGTCTCAGCTGCGGTGCATCACCTGCTCTCCCACTGCCCAGTAACCAGGTGTCTACTGGTACAGGTCTGTGACTTCCCTGCTCTTGCAGGGTAGGGAGCTGGCAAGTTACAATCGCTGAGCCGGCTCTTCTCCAAAGCCCGTGGTAGCTGCGGTCCCTGGCACAGGGCCAGGACTGCCACAGCCACGTCCATGGCACAGGACCCAGGTACCTTCCCAATGGCCTACAAAACCTCATCATCCGTTTTCTGTCGTCCTCTGTAATCTTTGGCTTCCAAACTTCAAATAAGCTGGAATTTCATTGGCTGATCACTCAGTTCTTCAGAAGATCAGCTAGGTGTCCAGTTGGGTGCATGAGCAAGAGGGTTTAGATTCCATGTATTTCACCACCATCTTCTGACTTCATGTTCAAACCTTAAATTAGTAATTCTCCAAACTCTTTACTTTGCTATTCCTGACTTTTCGGATTCATCTTCATGTTCTCTAGGTTCCAGGATACTGTAATTTTTGTTATATGATTAAAGCTCCTCACCCCAACACTTACTGCTCAGTTCTTTGAGTGCAGGGACCAAGTTTCAATCATCTTGTCTTCAGCTCAAGTATTTGGTAGTTAGTGGGTACAATGGTGATTATATGTGTCAACTTGTCTGGGTTAGTGTGTCCAGATATTTGATCCAATGTTATTCTGGGTGTTTCTGAGAGGGTGTTTGGGGAGAGGCATACATATAAATAAGTGATCTTTGAATAAAGCAGACTGCTCCCCATCATGTGGGTGGGCCTAATGAGCTGAAGGCCAACTAGACGAAAGGCTGACCTCCCGGGAACAAGAGGGAACTCTCCAGTAGAACTGCATCTGAACTGCAACACGTGCCTGAGTCTCCAGCCTAACTGGTCTGCCCAGCAGATCTTGTACTAGGCAGGCCTTCACCATTGCATGGGTCGATTCCTTAAAATAGGTCTCTGTGTGATGCTTACCTATATGTATGTGCGTACATATACACATATGTGTACATATATGTATGGGTCATGGTCAGTCACAGCCCTTCTCTTCTCCCATCTCCCAGTGTTGCCTGGCACCCCAATTTCTCTAGTATTTTCCCAGCTGGTGACCGCTGTCTCAGCTGCAGTGCATCACCTGCTCTCCCACTGCCCATACATATATGTACACATATGTGTACATGTACATATCATGTTAGCTCTGTTTTTCTGGAGAACCCTGACTAATAATACAGTGGGTATGAAAAATTGTTTTTTAAATTAATCAAATTAATGCTGGTTTTTTTTCTGTTTTGTTTTCACTTATCTTACAAATTAATGTCTGAGATTTATTTTGACATATTTTTATAAATCACTCACCAGGTTTAAGTCAATATAAATGTGTTAAGTTAAAACAACACATACACAATATAAGAACTATAGAAACTTGAACACATGTTAGGTTTCACGTTACAAATATTTTTAAGGAAGAAAATGCATTAACTACCCAGGTTATAAAAACAACTGAAATCTCTAGCGATACCACACAGACAAATAATTTTTTAATCACTCAAAATAATAGCCTACATATTTCTAGTTGCCTTAAAAACAAAATTATATCTAAATATTTTTTAATAGGTGGTTTTGTTTCTACAGAAAAGTGTTCCTGTAGAAACTAAAAAATGTCTCTGAAACAGAATCTTTAGGTGAAAAAATGGGATGGAAAAAAAGCAGAATGTTTCTGACAGAATTAATTATCCAGTCTGTTTTGTTAATTTCATGCAAAGAAAATGTTAGTAATAATTTCTACATGTGCACAGGTGAAATGATAATTTAATGCAAAATGAAATTAAACCAGTTCTTGGCAAGTTATCTGCCAAGTCCTGAAATTCAGGGTTCCCTGCCCCTCTTGCAATAGAGGCAGGTGTTAATGATGTCATTAATGTGCAGAAGAAACAGGGAACCATGAACACAAGTCTTGGCAGAAAATAAACACCCTCTGAATTTACCTTTAAATTTAAAGTAAATAGAAAAATTAGTTTATAGAGTGTGTGTCCAATATAGTTCCTGCCCTAAAGGGATAACTCAAGATCTTTATTTCCAATGTTTTCAGGTATAGTTCAAAAATAAAAGCTAACCTCTGTTCTTAAAAATTTAGCACAAATTAAAACTGTCTACATGGCAAAACCCACCAGTCAATAAGCTAAAAATTACTAAATTGGTATTATAAAATATATGCACAGCCATACAGCAAATTTTTAGTACTTGCTAACTGTATGATTACAATTAATATTTCTTCATCTTGACACCATAAACAGATGTCATTTTGTAACTGGAGAATCTATCTTTCAAGTTACAGAGTATTGCCTTAGAAAAGTTAGAATTTGATGTCTACTTTAACACCAGTTAAAACATTACTTAGAGTCAAGGAACACTGGAACGGAATTTGTCCATCACTTTGAAGTTCTGACAGAATAGGAATTGTACATGTAAACTTAACTCTCACCTTGTCAAGTTGATCCTGAAGACTAGTGGATGCTTTATAACCAAGCTGCAACAGCATTGCTTCTGCGGCATTCTTTTTGGCTATCTTTTTATTAGGTCCTGTTCCAGTAGCAACTTCATTGCCTACCTTGACCTGATAAGAATAAAGTAAGAGATTAATGAGTTGCTTTGATAAACAGGAACTCCTTAACACCATAAAGCAATGTATTCTGCTCTCTAGTATTCAAAAATATGAAGTTCAGTCCATAATGAAAAAAATTAAGATAAGATTCCATTTATATAATATTATATATACAAGTGAAAATATACATGGAGAAAAATATGGAAATATGGTTCTCAAAATGTCAATGAAGGTTATTTTAGAATAATAAGATCTTAGAAAATTTTTACCTCCTTACATATTTCTGTATTATTTGATTTTTTAAACAATAAGCTTGTATTAATTTTATAAGCAGAAAAATTCACATTGCAATACAGTATATGTTGGTTCTAACTACATATAATAGTCTTTATTTAAATTAATGAATTGAAAGGGTTGATACTCACACTGATGCCATTTAAAAATAATATTCATATTGCATTAGCAAGTTTACAAAGGGTTATATTAAATAGTTCCTGAAGAATTAATATATAGAGGTTAGAACAATATTGTGGTTAAGAACAAAGACTTCCACGTCAACTTGGGGTATAAAATTCAATTCTACTACTTCCTAGTTATATGAACTGATTCAAGTTATTTAACATCTCTAAGCCTCAGTTTTTTCATCACTAAATGGGGAGTAATACGACTACCTCATAGTGCTGCTTTGAAAATTAAATAAGAGAATGTATGTTATCTGTAGTATATAATTAATCATATTGCTCAATAAAGAGTAGCTTTTTATCATTAGAATTATTCCACAGTTCTCTTTAGTGAATAAGTGATACACGTGTGTATATATACATATATACATATATTTAAATACATATCACTCAACTTATATCCACACATACATTTTCTGAGTTGGGTAATGCTCTTTTAGAGATGTATGTGCCAAGAGATAAGACAGATGTAAAACATATATTTGAAAGCAAAAAAGAAGAAAATTACCAGATAAAATAGAAAACACACAACTTACACTGGGAATTGTTTCTACACGCTGGTCTCAAAAAGTGATTGAAGAAATAGACAAGAAAGTAGTCACAATTTTGAAAATTAAACAATGTAATCTAATTATGGGCAAAAGTAAAATCCTAGTGGAAATTAGAAAATATTTTAAATAATAATAATGGAAATACAATATACCAAAACTAAGGATGCAGCTATTGGAGGGTCTAAAAGAAAATATACAGCCACGAAAGCTTAAAAAAGTCCAGAAAAATAATAAGTTTAACATCAGTCTTAAGGAGTTATTAAGCCCTGGTCGGTTTGACTCAGTTGGTTGGAGTGTTGTTCCATAAACCAAAATGTCACAGGTTTGGTTCCCAGTCAGGGCACATACCTGGGTTTGGTCCCTGGTCGGGGCATGTACCAAAGACAACCAATTGATGTTTCTCTCTCACATCGATGTTTCTCTCCCTCTTGCTCTCTCCCTCCCTTCCTCTGTCTCTCTCCCTTCCTTCCCTTCTCTCCCCTCCTTACCCTCTCTCTAAAATCAATAAACACATCCTTGGTGAAAATAAAAAAAAGTTATTAAGAATAAAATAAATCCAAAGAAAACAGAAGAATAAAAACAAATGCAGAAATTAAGGAAACAGAAAACAAAGTACAAAAGAGAAGTTCAAAAGGCCAAAAGTTGGTTCCCTGAAAATAATAATAAAATGATAAACCAAAGATAAGACTGGGGAAAAAAAGACACAAATAGAAATGAAAATGGAAGATTACAATAACTTCTGTAGCATTATAAGATAATAGAATATTAAATATTTTAGCAAAAATTTTATGAAAATTAAGATAAAATGGAAAAATTCCTAAAGAATATAATTATCAAAAACTGGCACAGAACAAACCAGTAACTGTACAGGCTAATTATTACTAAAGAAATTAAAACCATAATTTTTAAAAATTCCACAAAAAAACTGAGAGCTTCTCCAGCAAGTTCTACTCAATATTTTTTTTTTAAAAAGCTAATCGTATAAAAATTCATCCAAGATTAGAAAAAGAGGAATCAGTCCTCAATTATTCAATGGGGAATCACTTTGATTCCAAAATCCAATAAGAACAGTATGAGAAAGAAAATTTACAGACTATGTCACTCATGAACATAAATGCAAAGTTTAAACCATATAACAGTGTATTAAACAAAGCAAAATATAAAAAGAATCATGACAAAGTTAGGTTTACTCCAGAAATGCAAAGCCAGTCTAACATTTGAATCTCAAACAAAATCAATCAATGGAAACTGCTGTATTAATGGGTTGAGGAGACAAACCATGTAGTCATCGTAGTAAGTGGAGCAAAAGCATTTGATAAAATTCCATTTACACTTATAATAAAAACTCTTAGCAAAAGAAAAACTCTTAGAGAAAGAAGGAAACTTCCTTAATATGATAAAGGGCACTTTACCAAAAAAATGAAAAAAAAAAAAAAACCCTACAGCAAACCTCAGCAAACATTATACTTAATGCTGAAATTCTGAAATTAAAACACTACATGGAAGACCTCTATTTTTACCAGTATCTAGCATTTTACTACAAATCCTGGACGGAGCAGTAAGGCAAGAAAGAAAAAAGTATATAAATTGGAAGTGTAAAAACAAACTCATTATTTGCTGATATTAAATATATATATAAGAAATCCAAGAAAACCCTACAAATAAATTGTAAAAATTTATGAGTATAAGAAGTTCTGTATATAAAAGGTAGTATACAAAAGCCAACTGCATTTGTACATTCCATCAATAATCATGTGGAAAATGATAAGTATTAAAAGACACCATTTACATTAAAATAAAATACCTTTACACAGAAAACAGCATTACTGAGAAAAATTAAGATAAACCTAATAAATAGAGATATACTGTATTCATGTATTGTAGACTCAATATTATAATGATACCAATTCTCTTCAAATTAACTTATAAAGTCAATGAATTCCCATCACAATCCCACACATATTTTTACAATACTTCACAAGCTGATTCCAAAATGGAAATGGAAATGCAAAGTACAAAGGGCAGCCAAGACCCTTTTGTTGAGGAAGTGCAAGGTGGGTCACTTATTCTTCTGGATATCTTGATTTTTTATAAAGTTAACATAAAGGCAAAGACAGATAAATCTGACTGCATTAAAACTGACGACTTCTGTTCCTCAAAAAGCATCATTAAAAAGAAAGAAAGTCACGACATAAGGGAACACATTTGAAATGCCACATAAGTGCGAAAGACTTACATTACACAATATATAGTGGATTCTTTAAGTCAATTTTTTTAAAAGCCAGTAGGAAAATGAGCAACAGAGGTGAACAGGCAAGCTATATCTGAAAATGTGAAAAGTTTTATCAGATGTCATTGTGCTTTGTTTAAAAAAAGTTAGAAAGCTTCAACAGCTTCTTGCAACATTATGAAAATTTCACAAAGATAATATATTGGGTACTAGCAATGAATGGGTATGTGGTACAACTAAATGCAGTTTCCAGATACAAAAACATGATACTTCTATCCCTATTTTTCCTTTTTGGTTTTTATTGGTTATTTCAGTCGTCTCAGAACACACAGATTCCCATTTGGTACTCACATGTGTACTGTTTACCATTTAGTCTGACATCACTATTTAGCATTTTGTGGTACTATTTCCATTGCTACTTTTAAGCTTCAGTGGACCAACTACTTTTAAGGAATTAGGAATACATAATACAGAGGAGAAAAAAGCTTAAATATTAACCATGAACAAGTTATATGTCAAAGAAGCTGCACTTTTTAACAGAATGTTAGCCAAGATGCACTACAGTTCTCATAGTATGTGAAACACTGCAAATACATTCATTATAGAATTTCTGTAACTATCACAAATCTCAGTTCAAATATGTGCAGTGTTTTTGAAATAATCATTGCTTTTTCTTCTGACACCAGAAACTACCACATTATGACAAATCAGCAGTGGCCTACAGGCCTCACTCAGAAGCACTGGTCCAGTGCTGGTTCATGGCAGATCCCTGGAGCCAGGTGAACACCTGCCGCCTCTCACGTCTGTGCGGGCCTGCGCCTGACCCGAACACAGCAGGATGCAGGATAATGTGCTTGAGTGCCTGGCTGGAGCCAGCCTCTCTACCTAGTACTTTTTCCAGTGCTTAGTTTGTTCACATCTCAGAAAGCCTTTGTGTTGCTGCTGAAATGCTTGCTAGCTAAAAGATCAGGCCAGCTACATGAGAAGCTTCCTCTATTGCTGTGTCAAAAGACTGGCCAAAGTAAATGGAAGCAAAAGATCACTAAGAGGCAAAAATGTTTCATCTTGGCACTCACTCTGATTCAATTTTTCTGCTGGTTCATCCCTACATCTCACTTATCTACCCAGGTCCAAGCCCTTTGGCTCCAGGTCCTGCTCTTGGCTATGCTGCTCCCATCTTGGTAATAACTTTCGATCTATGTCTGCAGGCTTTCCATCTGACCTATTCTGATTCCTTCAAGACTTACTTCTAGAAAAGATGCTTCCAAGAATCATTTTTCCCATTCTCCCACCCCTTGTCTTACACAAGTTCTTACAGAGGCATGTTCAATAGTTTGTAAACAGCTACCCTAAGTTATTTATTAGTATTATGACTGCTGTAGCCCTGGCTGGTGTGGTTTAGTGGGCTGAGTGCCAGCCTGAGAACCAAAGGGTCGCTGGTTCGATTCCCAGTCAGGGCACATGCCTAGGTTTCAGGCCAGGTCCCCAGTAGGAGGCACACAAGAGACACACATTGAAGTTTCTCTCCCTCTCCTTCACCCTCCCCTCTCCTCTCTAAAAATAAATAAAATCTTTGAAAAAAAAAAAGATTTGTAAAAAAACCTAAATTTTAAAAAAATTTTAATAAAAAAAGAAATTTTAAAAGGCTGCTGTGCTACAGGACTTTGATTTCGGGTTAACAGTAATCACTTAAAAAAAAATCACTTCTATATAAAAGTCAAGCAAGTACGCAATAAACTTCGTAAGTCATCTTCCCAGAAACCTCACACATTTTTAACTATGATAAGATTTTTATATTAAAATGGTAATTTTTCTGCAAAGAAGTTCAATTTTTCTATGCAATAAATTTCAGACTACAGATTGCTTTAGAAAATAATTAAAACAAATCAAGAACTCAAAAATAACAAAAAAGTTCTAAAATAGCATTTACCAAACAATTTATTATCTTTCACTGTCAATAATGAAACTGATGAAATTTGTTTTACATATTTTAAAACCTAGAGATCTTAATCACAAGTAGAAAAATTAACATTATATAATACATAATGATACAGTGTGCTGATATGCAATTTAATTTAGTTAACATTATTTTTATTTTGAAAAATTAAAAAATCTATGTCTAAAAAAATAAAAAGCTTTAGGAAATTTGCTCTGGAACTAATACCCAAATAATGTAATCAGAGATGTTCTTTTATCTAGCAATCAATACAAGTAACTGAATACAGTTTACAAAACACAAATTTACATTTGGTGATAAATAAATATTAGTATATTATCTCCAGATATTTTACTTCCATGCTCAATTTTAACAAATGATAACATTGCTTAAGTTGCTTATGCAAAAGCCTTTACTTTGATGAAGTTGCTGCAATACAGTAATGAATCCACTGGGGCTTCCAGAAGGGGGAAAAACAATATGAATTCAGTGTGAAAACATGTAAAAGCACAGCTAAATGTTCCCATTTGACTAGGATGTTTATGAATACCCATAAAATGGAAGCTGGCGTAAGGTACTCTAAATTCCTCTTTCAAAAGGGGTACTCAATATTCCCCATAGAAAAGAAATTGTTAATAAAGTCAAAGCTAGTTTTTATTCCTAAAGCAGATATAAAATTTGGGTAATTATTTTTTTCTTCAAGCTTTGGAGGTCAAAGGATGCTTTCTAGAATTCTTCAAATCAAAGAATGTAAAAAGAAAAAACTAGTGCATACATGTTACAAGGTGAAGATACTGGAACAACACTGCTCTGCATCCTGATGACATCTAGAACATAAATGGTTTACTAACCACAGATGAGTTCCCCTCTGCAGGTGTCTAGATTCCCAACAGTGGTTCATCTGTGACTACATCATAAGTTTACATCTCCAACAAAAGCCAAATATACTAGCTCTCAATCAGGTAGGTAGGCAGCAAATATACATTAAAGGTTTATTAAGGTCCTATTATATACAGACCACTGTACTGGATACTGTGAGATAAAGAAATTATAAATTAGGATTATAAAGTATAAGGATTATAAATTAGGAAGGAAGGTGTAGTTTAGATGTGCACAAAAAGTTCATCAACATGAGAGACCATGCTCGAGTATCAAAATTTCTCCCATATGGTCACCTTTTAATAATATCTGTTCATTTTAACTAGATTATATTAAAGGTGAGATCCATGGGTTCAATTGGGAAAATTTTCTTTGACAACCCAATTAAAACAAAAACAGTCTGGAGACAATAAGGATAATTTAAAAATACACTGATTATTATATGATTCTAATGAATCATGCCTAATGTAAGAAAAACTTACATTTTTTAAAAAAGATACACACTAAGCAATATGTAGACTGAAATAGCATAGTTGGAAATTAGCTTTGAAATTCTTTAGGAAAAGAAGGAAGGGAGCGAAGGAGGAAGGGAAGAAAAATTAACAGCTGAAGCAAGTGTGGTAAAAGATCCGAAATGCTGTGTGTATGATGGGCATATTCCCCTACATGCCATTGCACTATTTTTATAGTATACTATTAAATATATCTACCTTTGGATATGTTTGAAATTCTCGTAATAAAAATTAAATGTTTCTTCAACACTGCAGCTTGAGCTGGCAACTTTCAAAGCACAGATGGGATGTGAAAGAAGGAGGGCATTTTAGGTAGTCTACCTCATTGCCAGTCCCCACCCATCTGCCAATCCACTAGCAACCATGCTCCGGTTTTCTTGGCTGCACAACACTGCAACTGAAGCCCAACAACTCTGAGTCCCTCAGTCCTCACCACTGGTAGGGAGATAGCTAACTCTCTTTTCCTGATTTTCCTGAAAACCCAAAGTTCATGCTTTTGGACCTGTTCCATTTACATTCACCCTTCTCAATTTTGTTTCTAATTCCATCTGTCTTCTAATCCCAGTAGTTAATAGACTCTGGCTGCACACTGTAACACAGTAAGATAGAGACAAGCCTTCTAAATGATGAACTCTGGGCTACATAACCTGTGTGAACTCAGTCCCTTCAAAACTCTTCTGTCTATTCTAATATGTCCTTGACATTTGAATGCTTCAACCAAGGCCTGGAAGGAATAAATTCTCTAAGGGCAGATAGTGTTACTTTCTGCTACTAATTCCTAGTCGGTCTTTCCTCCATATTTCTATTCCAACAAATAGATTTCTAGATTTTTTCAATAGTTAAAAAGAACTCTTCTCATATAAAAGTTAGAAATACCTGCATCACAAATTCCCGACGGCGAGGCATTCCTCTCTCTGAAAGTAAAACATAGTCTGGCTCCTTCTCCTTTTTGGCCTGTTGAATTTGCGCCAGGCGGCTAATGGGGTTCATTCCTTGACCATATTCTGGTCCAGCCTGAAGAACAATGTAAGAAAAAATTTCAAAACATGCTTGTAAAACTTGTTATTGGATCCTTAAAGTGGTTCCCTCCTCCTCCCCTACACCCCAAAACTGTGACTGGAGAAGATAAATGAGAGTCATTTGTAAAGATTTATGGAGGAAAAGCATAAAACAGATCTGAAACTAAGGCTTGTATGGGACTTAGGGCTCAGAGGTTATTACTGATAAAGTGGGTCAACTATTCTGCTTTTAAATTCTTCAGTATAGCTACTTCATACTTCTGTTCATCAAAAAACACCAAAAGAACAGAAGACAAGCCATGAATTGGGAAGAGATATCTGCAATACTTATAACTAAAAAAGATAAATCCAGTATCCAAAATATATTTTTAAAACCCCTAAAAAGTATTAAGAAAAATACAATCTAAAAGAAAAATGGACAAAAAACATGAACAGATACTTAACAGATAAAAAGCATATGAAAAGATAATCAATCTCATTAGGGCTCAGAAAATGCATATTAAAACCACAATGAGATACAATTTCACACCCATCAAAATTAGGAAACCTGACAGCCCCGCTTGGTGAGGACAAGGAGTAACAGGAACTTATACAGTGCTAACAGTGATACAAAACAGAAAACAATTTGACAATGTCTAGTGAAGCCAAAGATGTTACAGTATTCCCTGGCGCCCTAATCATCATCATGTATATACCCTAGAAAACTGCTGCCCATACGTGATACATCGCATTCCCAGGAATATCCATAGCTACATTATTTGAAATAGGAAAACAAAAACCCTGAAAATAACCTAAACATTCATCAAAAGAAGAACAGATAAATGGTACATTCATGCAATGGAATGGCATAGTGCAGTGAAAATGAAAAAGTATTGCTACAAGCATCAAGATAAATGAAATCCAGAAAAAAGACATTGAGAAAAGCAAGCAGAGAATACATATAGTATGATGTGATTTATTTAAAACCCAAACACCGCTGAAGTTAAGATCTCAATAAATGGAGAAACATAAACATGCTCATGGGTCAGAAGATACTGAGGTATTTAACAATACTGAGGTATTGTTAAAATGTTAATATTCCTCAAACTGATCTATCGAATCATTTCATTCCCAATCAAAATCCCAGCAGGCTTTTTTTCGTGGTAATTAATAATAAGCCAATGCTAAAATTCATATGGAAATAGAAAGGACAAATAACCAAAACAACTCTGAAAAAAAGGACAAAGTTGAGGGAATCAAACTATCTGATTTCCAGTTCAATATAAAGCTATGGTAATCCAGACAATATATGTACTATCAGCATAAAGACAGACGGAAACCAATGAAACGAACGGCATCCAGGAATAGATACATGGTCAATTGATTTTTGACAAAGATACAAAAGCAATTCAGTGGATAAAGGGTAGTCTTTTCAACCAATGGAACTAAAACAAGTGGCTACTCATGTGCAAAAACAAATTTATTTTAATCCATATTTCATACCATTTTCTAATATTAACTCAAAATGGCTTGTGGATTTAAATGTAATATATAAAGCTGTAAAGTTTCCAGAAGAAAGTGCAGGGGAAATTTTTGTGACTTGGTTGCATGACAATTTCTTAGATACGATGCCAAAAATCACATTCCATAAAAATAATAACAACAATACACTGGACTTACTCAAAATTATTAACTTCTGTTCTTTGAAACAGACAAGTCATAGGCCTGGAGAAAGTATTTACAAACTATACATCTGATAAAAAAACTTGTACCCAGAATGTATAAAGACTTCTCAAAATTCAATATTAAATTTATTATTTAAAATGGGCAAGCAAAAATTTTTAGGTGGGCAAAGGATTTGAACACCTCATCAAATCTCACACGCTACTAAACACATAAAAAATTCTCATGTCATTAGTCACTAGAAAAATGTAAAATCAAACCACAATGGGATACCCAAACATACATATTTGAACAACTGAAATTTAAGACTACACATGTAAGGAAGGATGTGCAGCAGTGAGAATAACACATATGGTTGATGAGAATGTAAATCAGGATAATCCCTTTGAAAAATTATTGGCAGTTTCCTAAAACGATGAATATGTACCTACTAAATTACCAAGCCATTCCACTCATAAGTATTTGCCCACAAGAAATGAAAGCATATGTCCACAGACACGTACATAAATATTCATGACAACTTTGCAACAGCCCCAAACTAGAAGCATCGCAAATATCTACTTGGGGAGAATGGATAAACAAATTATGGTATATCCATACAATGGAACACTACTTAGCAATAAAATGGAACCAACAACTGGTACATGCAACAATATGAGTAAATCTCAAAATGATTATGCTGAGTGAAAGAAGCTAGCCAAAAAAAAGTGGTTGCCTGGGAAGTGTGGGTGGGGAATTACCAAGGGGCACAAGAACACATTCGGGAACAATGGACAGGTTCATTATCTTGACGATTGTGGTCACAGTTTCACAAGTATATACTATATGAGGTCTGTCCGGAAAGTATCCAGTTATGTAGCATGAAAAATACAAACATTTATTGAAAAAAATACAACATACAAGAAACACTGAACGCAGGACAATGACCCTCAATCCCCTTCAAAGGAGGTACCTTGAGACCTCACACAGTTCTCCCAATCTCCATCAGCTGCCCTGTTGTATTTTCCTGAATCTCATCGACGGTCTAAAATACCTTTCCTTTCAAAGGTGATTTTAGTTTTGGGAAAAGCCGGAAGTTGCAGGGCGCCAAATCTGGGATGTAGGGGTCTGAGTTGCCTGGGTGATCTGATGTTTCACCAAAAAACTCTGCACCAGACATGATGCATGTACAGGCGTGTTGTTGTGATGAAGCTGCCAGGCACCAGTTGCCCGTAGCTGTGGCTTTCTGGAATCACCTGAATAGTTTCCACGGAGGAATGTTCAGGGTTAACACAAAATCTGATAAAGATTCATCGCTGTACTCGCTCAGTCATTTTGAATTTGACAGTCACACAGTACACAAGCTCACTCAGTGGCGTCTACCACCCACACTGACTAGTACAGTGAAGTTGTCATTGATCACACATGAGCATTCCAGTCCACTCTCCTTGGCTGCCAGGTTACATTGATGTCATGCAAACTATTCTACTTATGTTAAAAATGGCTGGACTTTTTCCGGACAGGCCTTATATATCAAAACTTATCAAAAAGTGCACTTTATGTATAGTTCACTATGTATCAATTACACCTCAATAAAGCTATTTTAAAATCTAATCAAATACCATTTTACAGAAAAGTGAACATGTAGTGACAGTATAAAATAAGGAAATGTTAACACAAAAGTAATGATGGTGGTTACCTATGGGAGCTGGACAGGATGTAACAGAGAGGGACATACAGAAAGCTTCTACCCTACGGAAAAATGTCCTATATTCAAATTGGGTGGTGGGTCTTATTCTTACTTAATATGTTTTTTAACTTACATACAAGTTCTATATAAACCTTTTAGAAGGCACTCTTTTAACTTCATATAGGATTTTTATAAATAAAGCTCATTTTTGAAACATTTTTAAAGTTTATCTATAGTTCTTTCTTGAAGGGTTTAAAAACCACCATGACGGGGTGGCTTAGATGACTGGAGCATCATCCCGTACAGCAAAGGTTTTTCAAGGTTCGATCCCTAGTCAGGGCATATACCTAGGTTGCGGGGTTGATCCCCACTTGGCGCATGTACAGGAGGCAAGGGATAGATGTTTCTAACATCAAAGTTCTCTCCCTCTCTCAAATCAATGAACATAACCTTGGGTGAGGATTAAAATATACATATTAAAAGGTTTAAAAACAAAAACACCTTTTTCAGTATTCTTTCTAAAGCATGTAAACTAACTTTATATATTATTCCTAGAAATGAGGGTTTGCACATATCATATGGTCAGAACTTTATTTCCATGAAAATTTATTCTAAAACAAGTATCAGGGACAAGGATAATCACTATGTGACAGATGACACTGATGACACTAAACTTATGTAAGAGCCACTATATAGCCTCAGCTCTTCCTGGGAACTGGTGAGTCTCTGCCGCATCTAGTTTGATGTTGCAGGTATGGCGTCCAAGTCAGATGCTGAAGGGTTTTAAAATTATCTTTAGGACTTTGGACTTTATCCAAAAAGCACGAGAAAATCACTAAAATATTTTAAGCAGAGACATGGCATGATCTGATTGGTATCTCTAAAAGACAATACATTAAAAGAACTTTTGATGTCAAAAGTACTTGTAGGAAGGCCAATTTTAAACCAACTGTAATAGTTCAGGTGAGAGATGGTTGTGAGCTGAACTGCAAGGGTAGCAGAAGGATGGAAAGAAATGGACCAAATTAAGAAATATTCAAGTGATGGAATCCATAGGACTTGATGATTGACTGGATGTAAGGGGTAAGAGAAAAGTAAGAAAAGGCTCCCAGATTTCTGTTTCAGCAGCTAGATGGTGGTTCCATAATAAGGAACACTATGGGAGAAAGCCATTTAGAAGGGAATATGACGAGTTCTGGACATGGAGTTTGAGGTGCCTGTGAAATATTAAGTGAAGATATCCAAGAGGCAGGAGACAGCACAGAAAAGTATGTGGGAATCATCCCCAGAAAAAAACTGAGTTGAAGCCTGAAAAGCATGAAGTACGAACCTAGGGAGAGAGTGAAAGAGAATGTGAACATCAATACTGCAACAGTTAGGTGGGAAGGAAGAGAGAAAAAGGAAATTTTTAGTTTCTGATAAAATTCTGATTTCTCCTTCTATTTACATACCAAACAATAAAAATTAGATAAATTATAAAGGAGGTAAAAAAAGGACTGATGAGAAAAGACAAATAGAGGCAACAATTTATTTCAGATGGAATACCAATGAAAAGGTAAAGGGAAGATTTTGAGTCTGGCGTTAGAAGAGGTATGCCTAGTTGAAGAAGAGGTTCAAATAAATGTACTTCCATGGCATGTTGCCTCTCTTCCTGTTTAATTTGCTTCTTTCATAAGAACGTCCTAAGTGTCAAAGGTGTTGCTGACACCAATGCCAAAGACAAAGGACCAGAGCACAAATCCAATTAGATAATAATGGAGTTCTGAGAACACTAAGATTGATTAGTTTCTTCTTGACTGATTAACTACTCACATCCTTGACAATTAAGTTACTCTTTGGATATCAGCTCTTAGATTATCACTCTACAAACCAGTAAGGACAGTCTTGTAACAGTTGTGCCCAGAAAATTTAATCGGAAAGTCTTCTTTGCCATTTTATCTTATAGAAGATTAAAAACAGAAGATAAACCCAAAACATCATCAGGGAGTCTTACGTTT
The DNA here is from genome assembly GCA_004026545.1 of Mormoops blainvillei. Lineage (NCBI taxonomy): Eukaryota > Metazoa > Chordata > Mammalia > Chiroptera > Mormoopidae > Mormoops > Mormoops blainvillei. The sequence goes on from PVJD01000256.1 coordinate 378,413, forward strand.
TAACTCTACAGGGTAAATACACAAGAAGTTATCAATCGATCACTTTCAAATGGGCACTCAAGTCACATGACTAGACCTGAACCCTGACTCTGCTGTGTAATCTTGGGTAAGTTTCTTAAACACCAAGGACCTCATCTGTAAAACAGGGGTGATACCTACATCACAGAGTGACTGAGAGGATCAAATACGTAACAGTTTTATTATTTTTTTAATAGTATAGGAAATGGAGAAGCCAAAGAACTTACATGTACGATCCATGGACTTGCACTAAGGGTAGGGGGATGCTGGTGGGACGGGGTGTGCAGGGTGGAGGGGGAGAAAGTGGAGAAAAATAATGGGACAACTGTAATAGCATAATCAGTAAAATATACTCTAAAAATAAAAACTATCAAGGCAAATCATCAACAGATATTTTGTCTACTTCTATTACATATAAAGAACTATAGACCCTAGATGTATAAGACATACAGAGAAGCAACAAAAAAGCTGAAAACCAAGATACTATTCCAAGATGAACCATCTATTTATTGGCCCCCTGTAAGGTTTGGTCATACTTATAGTTATCAAGATTCCAACTCATTATATGCACACTGCTTTCTCAAAATAAACTTACATTTCAGAGGGTACCTAAAGACTTTATTTTAACATAAGACAGACATGGTACAAGTAATTTCAAGTGTGATGTATGTGAGAAAAAATGCAGGGGCTAACCTAATCTGGGGTAGAGGAAAGACAGAAAAGGCTTCCCTAATTAAGTAAATATAAGCTCAGATCCAAATGGTGGACAGGAAGAAAGCTCTGGAATAATGTGCTTATATACTAGAGTTAGTAGCAAATAACTTTGAGAATCCAAAATGTTTCTCCCCTCTCTGAGGAATAGTATTAAAATAATAATTTTGCTTTTAACGGCTAAGGTTAAAATTAACAAGAGTTAATTTTTATAGTTACTCCTTGGAGATCAGCTCTTAGATTATCGCTCTATAAACCAGTAAGGACAGTCTTGCAACAGTTATGCCCAGAAAATGTACCCTACTATAAAAATGTATAGATCTTTCACAGTCTAATGGTATACACTATTGTTAATTTGTTAAGAATAGATTTAGTTGAATAAATTAGATAAAAGTTATTGTGCCACCATTCTGACATAGAGTGCTGTTCTTCCATCATGGATAAGCTACAAATTTTATACATAAAAAGATTTAAGAAAACAGACCATGGGTATATTCACATACATATAAAATGTGAATAGACAGAATTAGACATAAAATAACAACAGTTAATATTTATTGGGTATTTATTATTTGTATTACTAATAAATAATAATAATTACTAGTGCATTCTGTGTATTGATTTCAGTTCATTCTTGTAACAGTCCTATAAAGCAAGTTCAACTATTATTCCTACTTTATAAATGAGGAAATGTAAGATTAGGAAAGTTAGGTAACTTGCTCAGGCCATGTGGAGACACACTCAAAACTGACTCCAAAAGTCATGTTCTTAACAGCCGCATCCTCCCCGACTGTGGTGAGAGCAGAGAGAAGAAAGCCAGTCGTCCCCAGAACCACCGGGACTCACAATGAGGGTATCTATATGGCACTTATTTTTAGTCTACCTTACATGTAATGTAGAATACTATTTCAGGGAACACAAAATATGCATCTTCGCAGTGACATAAACATAGTATTCATTAAAAAGAAGAAGTGTTTTTGTAGCTATTTAAGTAAATACATATTTTTAAATAAAGCAAACATATACAGGTATAAAACCCACAGAAATATCTAAAAGATGCTATTGGAGGAGTTAAACAAAAGAAATTCATAAAGAGAAAACATATCTCATTTCTGGAGCCCTTGATTCGCAGGCCTGACCAGAAGCCTGCTCAATGAGGCACGCTGAGCAGGCCACTGACATGCTGGGAAATACGGCCTTCCTCTGCAAACAGGTCTCAGGTCCCTTTCATGTCATATATACTGAACACTCACGGGCACTGTCCTGTACCTAGTGCCAATTCATCTCATTTCTCTGACTTTTGCCTCCCTTTTCTGATTAATGTAAATAAAATTTGATCCAATGAAAAAAGGAGTCCTCTGGAAAAGCTGTGTGTTCTGTATCCTTCTTTGGCAAGGCACACGTGGCTGAAAGAATGGAAACAAAATACCAGCATATGCGTCCAGGGCTGCCATGAGGACAAGCTGATAAAGCACGCAGAGTCTGGAACTAAGTCCTGCACACAGGGTGCTTCGCATTCACTAGCTGCTGCAGCTGCCATAGGGTCGGCATTCTTCGTGATTTCTACCCTGTATCCTATAACCATTTCAGATAGCCTAAGAAGACACTACATGGCAGTGTGGTGTGCAGAAAGAATATTGGGTTAGAGATCAGAGTACTTAAGGTTGCCCCACGCAACAGGTGAATAGAAGCGAGTAAATGCTCTAAATGTGTTACATGAAGCCTAATTTGTAAAATGAAGGGTAACATCCTCTACCTTACACGGTCACGATGAGAATTATACTACAGGTGATCATGAGCGAAAAGTATTTTATACTCAAGTATTCTAAACTAAAGGTGATCATGAACAAGAAAGTATTTTTTTAAGCCATAAAAAACTCTAAGTATGTAAGGTGTTATCTGATGAACAAACACAGGTATATAAATGTCTAAAAAGTAAAAGGCAATTGTTATTGATTTATAGTCACATGTCTAGGAATGTATAGAATCCATAGGTTTGGATGCCTGCCCAACGGAAACCATAATATTTACATGGTAAAACTTACTAATGTTCACAAGCACATACTCACTTTGACTATTGTTTTAGGGCGTTTTTTAAAAAATAGTTTTGGCTTTTCAACCACAGGAAGAGGTGGAAGTTTCTTAAGCTCTTGTAAGACGGTGGTTGCAGCACGCTTCTTGGAAAGTTTTTTGCTATTTCCCTCTCCTTCTGCAGAGAACTCTCCCACTGACACCCGAGTAACAAAGCTTTTCATATGTGGTGGTCCACTTTCTTTAATAACCTATAAAATATAAATACAAAGTTAAATAACATACAGGTACTTAAGATGTGTTCTTAAAGCTTGGATCTTTTTTTAATGTTCATATCACAGTCAAAACTGAAATTAAGAATTATGCCAAAATTACAGATTTTAATAAAGCATTATAAAGGCATTAAATAAGGACTGCTTAATTGTGATACTTACGACTAAACTAAAAGTTGGAAGGACAGCAATCTAAATAAACATATTCAATTCATGCTCAAAACTGTTTTTTACTAGTTTAAAACAGTCAATTCTATGGTTATCCATTTCTTATGGAACAGAAAATTAAGAACATAAAACACACCACATTAGAGTAAGTACATAGGACATCAAGAATGATAATTTGTACATTTCTCATTTTCTCCTCTGGATGAGCAAGTTACTAGAGGAGGAGGACCATGGCTTACTGCAGTTCTATAAGCCATCAGACATCCTGCAGGAGGAAGCTGCTCAAAAACAGTTGGTGGGTCGAAAGTAACCTATATTTGACATAGACCTCGAAGGCTGTTTTATAGAAAAGGAATGTTTATTCTCTGTGACACGATCTTAAAAAGTTAAGTAGATATGCCATAGAAATACCTAGCTTTCTAGAGTAATGGATTACAAATCTGTCAGCTCTGAATATTCCCAAAGCCAGTGTTAATGTGCTCTTTGAAACTAAGACAACTTTTCGAGGAGAGTTGCACTCTAAAACCTGAGTACTCAAAACTTTAGTCTCTTTCAAAATTCTGATCTATAAAAGATACCCTATTTAAATAGTTTACTATTTAACATTATATTAAAAGTTTGTCTTTTAGATACCAACAGGAAAAGAAAAAAAACAACAGCTCAAGAATTCAACAATGTTAAGGATAAGGAATTTATGATAAGCATACTTTCCAAGTATTACCCGTTGAAATACCAAAACTTTGTTTTAACCACTTTTCTGAACATCCTCCTGAATTAAAAAAACACACAAAAAACCTACTGACATTAGATCACCATTTGAACATCAAATATTCTATAATATATACTGATGCCTCCAATGACTTCTAAGGCTGATAAAACTGTTTCTATTCCTTGTAGCCTTTAAAGGCTCCAAACCCAGTAGTTTTTGAGTACATGCAAATACTTTGATTGGTTTTCTATACTGTCCCTATCATTTCTTGCTGGGCCTGATAAGCTATCAAGTACATCCTCTCCCTGCCTTCCCCATTTTGCTGCTTTTAAACAGCTACAGGCTGACAACAGACAACCCAATTTATTGGAACTGTGTCTAAGGAGAAAGCAAACAGATTCTAAGCCAAGGTCAGGTGATCCCGCCAGTGAGTTAAATGTGGGAGCTTTCTGGATGTCGAACAATTTTGAAGGAGGATACTCCATGACTATTTCAGCTTACTTCCTGGGTTTTGCTTATTTTCTAGATATTCGAGTTGAAAAAGTAAGAACTTCTTGATATAGGAAGTATTATAATAATTAAAAATTTCTTCTCTTAAATTTCACACAATTTTATAAACATTTTGTGACATATTTATCTATTGATACTTGCAAAGTAGACAGCTGCTTACTTAGTGGCTTAGTAAAATTTAAACAAACTTTGGCAAATATAAAAAGATTGCTATTAATGTTTGTGTCACTAAACATTACCTTGGATATTTTCAATCTGATCCTATTAAAAACACTAAATTCTCTAGAATACTACAAATTAACTTAGACTCAGAAAATAAGCTTTATGATGAAAACTGAAATATCATACAGATGGTTTAATACCAAAAAGCCACAGAGATCAACAGGAATCCATGACATTATAATAAGTTCTACCACATGATTTCACTCATATGTGGGATATAAAACGGAAACTTGTGGACACAGACAACAGTGTACTGGTTGTCAGGGGGTAGAGGGTGGTGGGGGACAGAGGGCATCTAATATATGCTGATGGAAGATGGACTGACCTCAGGTGGTGGGTACACAGTGCAATATGCATATCTTGTAACATAGAAATGTACACCTGAAACCTATATGATGCTATTAGCCAATGTCACCCCCATAAATTTAATAAAAATTAATAATAATAATAATTTCTATTCTTCCCAGGGCCTATATCATTTCATGACAGAGTGTTAACATAAAGCAGCATATTAACTCTTTCAGGATATTAGTATATCAGTTAATTTTATTTAGTTGTTGGTTTATTTAAGTTAATGAGGAACAGGGGTAGGAGGGTTAGAAGGTCTCCACTGAGCACATACCTCAAAACTGACGGGCATATTTCGCTTCAGAGCAATTTCAAACACTAAGCTGATCTCAGATTTATTTGCATCTTTGTCATCATCCATTTCTTTTCCAGACTCACCATTCTAAATCACAAAAAAGAAAAACAGAATGACATTGAATCTACACTTTGCAACAAACTTTGCATATAGTCTAAAAGAAACAGAAAACCACAGGTTGGATCTTGTGGAGACCTAGGCAACCACAGCAGCCAAGCACTTTGCTATGAGGCTCTTCGTTATTTGGTTTTTAGGGTTTTTTCCCTCAAAGTAGAAGGGTAAATGCTAAATGTGAAAGTCTTTTACTCAACCATACACTAATTTGAGTTTATCCAGTTCTCTAGAAATCTCCATCCACCCTTCACACTCTCTCAAGTCTGTCTCTCTGTCTCTCTCTCACATACACACACACACGCGTGTGCGTGCACACACACAAGTACCTCCACTGGTGTTACAACATGATTTTTAATCTTCTATGAAAACTAAGCTGTAGAAAGAGTACAGGATGCAAACTAGGATTCCGGGGCTCTGGGTCTGGCCCTGGCACCAATTCACTTACTTACAACACATATTTCTGGATGGAGGACCTCAGATACGCTGAACATAGCATAAGTAACAGAAATAGAGTATTTCTTCTGTCAGGAGGCTTATGAGGTAGTGGGAAAACAGATAAACATCCTAATGAATGTGTACAGGAGAAAAATACCTAAGTGTGCTATTAATATTAACTAAGATCAACCTCAGAGGCAGAGAGACAACAGGTTTGGGAAACTGTAGAGGTTGAACTGTATAGTTAGAAATAACTAAATGGAGAACTCACTAAGAAGAGGACTTCTAAGATATGCCTAAGCTGGGGATACTATTTTGAAGTCAACAGCAAAAGTAGCTAAAGCCATAAAAATGGGTGAAATTACTCAAGAATTACCTCCATTTCTTCATTTGTAAAAATTAACTAGGACTGGAAAAATCTATAAAGATCTCGTCCACTTTAAATTCCTCGATTCCAGATCAACACAATATAATCTATGCTCAAAAAATGTAGCATTAAATGCAAGGTAAATGAATGTTATTTCTCATACTTGTACACATTCCAAAATCCTGAGCTGCCTGGGAAGTGTACTCCATAGGTCAACCAAAGTTCTCAAAGGCAAGGTCCTCCTGGCAGGAACACACGTCTAGTACAGTAGACAGGTAATCTGAGAAGCAAATCAGAGGAAAGCACCACTCTCATTTTCTTTCCTATCAGAACAGATGATTTCTTCTATTTGTAAAAATACATTTCTTTGTCTTTTCAAGCATCTCACTGGGGACCTACAGAAACAGACTATCATGTGCAGCAGCACCACACCTGAGGAGACTTTTCTGGAAGGGGCTCATTCTGCAGTGCTTGGAGGGCTTTCATGGCAGCGTTGTGTCTAGCAGCTTGTCGAGTCTTCCCTTCCCCAAAAAATTCATTATTTCCTACAGTCAGCTGAACATAAAAGATCTTAGGCATCGGGCAATGATACCTAAAATAAGAAAATAAAATATTAATGTTAGTTCAATAAAATCACTCTATAATCATTAATAAAATTTGTTTTATTGAAAACTGTAATTATTGCCTGGTTTAAAAAAAAACAACCAACAGACTCATCTTCTGGCAAATGGGCCCCTTAAAGCAAAGGCTTCCCCTACTAGGTAAGTGTGTATCTAGGAACCCATGTGTATCAGCGTACCAGCTGGTGTTGTTGTGAGAGGCTGCATTCAGCTTTAGTGAATTTTTTTGAAGATTCTTTCAATGCATTTGCCCATACATGACGGGTGATTTATGAGCGCACCTTCCCACACCACATTGTGTAACACCACAATGAGTGTTACAGTTTTTGACCAGAAACTGCATGACCCAAGTAGCCCACTCTCCCTATGCACCCAATCTCACGCCCCAAGTGACTTTTTTTGTTTCCCGGGATGAAATAAGTCCTCAAAGGGAAACATGTTGCTGATGTAAAAGAAGTGAAACAAAAAATAGCAGAAACACTAAAAGGTATCAAAATTGGTGACTTCAAAAACTGTTTTGAGCAGTGGAAAAAACATCTCAATAGGTGTAGTGCATCGAATGGAGGGTATTTAGAAGGTGACTGAAGTTTAAATATGCAAGAATACACATTTTTTAATATATAAATTCCAGTTTTTTGGGTCCCTCCCCTTATTAACCCTAATTAAGTTTTAACTTAAAGTTTTCCGACAGATTTTGATGGAAGTCAGCCAAATGGTCTGGTGCTGAAGGATGAAGAGCCAGCGCAGGGGGTGGAGATGAGAAAGGCCATCTGGGTGACAACACACAGATAATTGTGCTTTTAGCAGAAAACAGTTATGAAATGGGTGGGTCAGAGAGAGGGAGTAATGCCTCCAAAGTGATAAGTACTTTGCAAAGAAATAAAGAGATCAGATTCAACATAAAAAAGAATAACGATGCAAATCAATTCTTAGGTAGAAAGCATAATAATAAAATGTATTAAGGTAAAAGTTTTAGCAGGTTTGCGCTGAAAGTGACTGAGGTGGAGAAGCGTGACTAGAATGCGGCAGCAATACAGTCACGAGAGGATAAAAGCAGGTGTAAGAAGAAAAAACAAACCTAGAAGAAATTAAGAAGGAAAACTTAAGGTGACACACAATAAAATCCATTAACTCAACAATTATTTATGGAGCACCTTCAATATGACAGGGGAACATGACAACTGAACAAAAACGCACATTATAGTGGAGAAGACAGACCACAAATGAGGCAAATATGTAGAATACCGTATGTTAGAGACATCTGTTAAACAGCAAAAGAGGCCAAGGTTCAGAAGTGTCACAGAGATGGGTTTTGGATGGGGTAGCCAGGGAGAGTCTCCCTGAGAAGATGACAACTGTGTAAAGAACTAAACTAAGGAGGAAACCATGCAGATTCTGGGACAGTGCAAATGAAGCAGAGAAAATGTCAAGAGGAAAAGTCCTGAGCGGCAGCATGCCATGCTCGGTCGAGTTATTCAGAGGGGGCCCATCTACTTAGAGCCGAGAGAGAAAGGAAAGGAAAGCCCGGAGATAAGTAGAGGTGGCCAGAGTTCCTTCGGGCCTTCGTTAGAAATCACTGTAAGAATCTGACTTTTACTGAGTAAAATGGCCAGCCACTAGAAGGTTTGGAGTAGAGAAGTGACATGATGTGGCTTACATTTTTCAAGGCCTGTCTGACTACTACACTGAGAAAAGACTGTAAGGAATGAGGACAGAAACCAGGAGGTCTACTGGGACACTAGAGCAGTAGCACAGGAAAGGTGACAGCAGCCTGAACGAGAGTGACAGCAGAGGAAATGACAAGAAGTAGAGGATTCTAGGTGAATTTCAAAAGTAAAGAGACAGGGTTTACCAAAAAACTGGCTATGAAATAGGAGAGTGGAGCTGAGGATGACCCCAGGGTTTCTGACCTGAGCACCTGGAAGATGTGGTACTGTATGTGGAGCTGGTGAAGACCACACAAAAGGGAGGGGTTTATTGGAGGGCGGACATCAGCAGCTCTGGTTTGAAGATGTGAAATTAGGCCTGTTAGATATCCACATGGGGATGTCACATGGACAGCTGGATTTATGAGTCTGGACTCCAGGAAAGGGGTCTACGATGCGCCACAAGACAATGTGAGCTGTGTGGGCGGGAGTGAAAGGAAATCCAGGTAAACAGGGTATCCTTCCTAGAATCTAAGCTGGAAAGTCTAGCGTGGAGAAGCGAGGGGTCAGTTGTGTCAAACACTACTCACAGGGCAAGCCCAGTGAGTCAGCAAAACTCAGAGGACCGATTTTGATGGAATGGTGCACTTATTAAAAACTCTGAAAAATTAGGTACGAAATCAATGCAGTGCTGAAAGATGTCTGTTTCCAAGCAAAACGAGGTCCAATCAACATCCTACTGAGTCTTAGGTGACTAGTGGACATCCAGGTAGCAGTGTTCTATATTCAACCTGAAATCAGCTGGCCAGAGCCCATCATGTACAAGTCACCAGGCAGGTGGGGCTAATCAGGGAAGGTTTACTGGAAGTGAAGGACGAGAGTGCAGGTCAGCAGTGTAGATGTGGGAGGCAGTAACTGAAAACATCTAAGTGGATAAGCACCTGGAAAAGGGAAGCAAAAAGGAACCAAGAGAAAGAGCCTGAGACAGGGTTCTGATTAATGCCAGCAATCAAAAGACAGGGGAAATAATAGGCAGCAGTGAAGGGGATGGAAAGAAACAACACAACGTCAGGGAGACCATCAGCAGTGTCGAAGGCAGTGGAAAAAGCCAGAGTGTGAAAAAAGAGGAGACAGTTGCTGTTTTAAATTCTTAGAGTCATTGTTCTTGGCCCGCGGTTTTCTATTAATTCATTTTAAGATAAAGTATTTTTGTGTTTTATTATGTCATATGTTCTCATTTTTAATTGGCAAATACAAAAAAGTTAACAGAAGAAAAAAATCACAATAGCAGCAGACTATTTTAACATGCAAACACTAAGGAGCATTAGAAACCACAACCTTTTTTGCTCTTTGCTTACAGTAACTAGTGCACTAAAATGCAGTCTTCTATTACCTGTTTTGTTTTAGATTCCTTTAATGCAGAAATTTGGACTAATAGAATGAATGCACACAACTTTGTATCCCACAAAATTCATTTTTCCCACCTCCACAGAACTCGATGCACGTTGTAAACTGGCCCCACTATAAAACCTTCTAAAACAGACAACCCGAAATCAGAAATTGACTCCTGAGATCTCACATGGCAAGCTTTCGCCATAGAGCAAACGTTTACAATTAATTACACACTTCTGAAAACAGGGGTCCACAAGTGGAATGCTAGCAGACCCTTAACTACAGGAGAGGGAGTGGGCGCCACTGTAATCACTTCGGCCTGCTGACAATTACAAAACTCATTTCGGTTTGCCACAGAGGCAAACAAAATTTCTGTTCATTATAACTTTACTGGAATATGATGTCATAACACATAACCATACTGAAACAATCTGCTGATTTTCTAACCAAAATATTAATTGTACACTAAAGAGCCCTCGGGGCCTCTTCCTTTTTGGCCATCAAATACGGCTCTATGTATGCGTATGTGCATGCGTGCGGATACATGTGTATATATAAATTATACCAAATAGTATCAGAGGGAAAATTAGGTACGTTGTGTTCTTAAACATTCAAGTGCTAACAACAGGAAATACCAAAACCAGACGCCTGACTAGTTCCATTCCATTTTCACTCCATCCTCTTAACAATGATTCTTAATAACCTACCCCACTTGGTCTGAATACCTTACAGATCACATCTCCTCCTATGATCATGACAATTAAGATTCACCAGAGCACTCTCATTAATGGCACCCAGACTGAATTACAGGACAGATGATGCAGAATGTTTTTTTGTGTGTTAGGTCCTAGTCTCTAAATATTTATTTCTTTTGGTAAAGAAATACTTGAAGTTTATTAACTTCAAAGGCTATGTTCTATTTAATGGAGTTCCTTTTTCTACTTTATTTCAAACATTAAGCTCATTTTTGGTAAAGTTCTTATGGTAAGTGATAAACATATTTCTACAATTAGTATTTACTTACCTAACCTTACATTGCTATTCTTGAATGATTTTTTAAATTAGAATGCTGTGGTCAATGCTTAAATCCCCATAGTGATTACTGTTAAAAGATGAGCGAGGAAAACTCACCCATCCATCTAAGCTATTCAGGTTTCAGGTTCAAATGGCTTCTAGCCACAACTTCCAAAGTATATTTTTGCAAAGTGTGATTCCACTTTCATCTGAATCTTCAGTGCTTATTAAAAATGCAGATTTCTGTGCTCCAGCCACAATCTGCTGAATCAGTTCCTGGGGATGGGACAAAATCTTCACTCGTTTCCCTGATGAGTCTCTGCACTAAAAGTCTAAAAGGCGCTGCCCCAGGACAGCAACACATTCCACAACAGGGCTCCTGTGACTTGACAATAACTTCAAAATCCACGCAAGCAAAGGACCACATAGAGCCCTTCCTTAGAGCCCCACGGTTAGGGTTCTTGTATCTCCCTCTCATTTAATGCTCACAGCAGCCTGCTGAGACGGACATCCCCACGGTCACCTTGACAGGTAATAAATCTCCCAACAGAGTTGCTAGGAGCGAACTCAAGTCTGCCTAACTTCAGAGCTAAGGAAACTCTTAAAGAGTTTCCTAGAGATCTGTTTTATCCTATTTGTGCTCCTGCTTGTTTATTAAATTGGCCCTGTCCTTGGCAGGTCAGAGAACCTAAGGGTGTTTTTTAAACCTAAGGTCACTGACAGACTTCAGAAGGGTTTTACTGAATGGCTGCGGAAACAAACAACTCCGTGACCAAATCCTGTGTTTTTACAGTATGTCAAGCCAACCAGGTTCAAAAATATACCCAAATGAGCGACCTATCAAGCGTGACACACAGACTGACAGTCTAAACTTTATAGAGATGGCTTGTCAGGCCGTTCTCTCTGTGCCTCTTTGCCCTCTGTCTGCTAAAAGTTCTACAAAAAATAAACAAACAAATAAAATTTCAAGTAAAATAAAAGCTTTCTTTTCTTTAAATCCCCAAGAAGTCTTTAGGTTTGGCCTATCCTCAAGATATCACAAGTTGATACCGAAATAAAGAAATGAAGTATACTCGGTTCCTTTGAATTAATACTTGGCATTCCTTATACAGTTTTGCTATTTGAGCAAAGGAAAGACCTTACATTCTTCTGCAAGTATTAATGTAAGAACATAAGAATTCTTATTATTATACTTATTTTTGATTGTCAGTTATAAGGACATTTTATATCATGTCTTTGCTATCCCCTCTAAAGTTACCTCATTAATGCCCTTTTTATAGACTCATTTTGCATCTTTCTAAACGAAAATCTGTCCTCCCTCCCACTCTGTGACTGCCTGATTCTCCAACATCTCCACTTTCCTAAGTGTCACTTTTACAAGGTGAGAAAGACATATACCAAATAACATCAGAACTTTTAAAAATTGAAAAATAATTGCCTCATTTTATTTGATAGTATCATTTATAAATCTCAACACAGCTAAAGTGTTCATATCTCTTCTACAGGTTTATGTCTTAAAACATGTTATCTTCTGATCTAATAAGAAGAGGCTTTGGATTTCTGTGTTTATTTCTAACATTGACTGAAAACAGAAATGTCACTTAATCTTTCTTTCTCAGTTTACTTATCTGTAAAATATTTGCAGAATCTATGTTTAAAGAACTCTAAATGCCAAAACTTAGAATTTAAATGACATGTTGATTATTTTGACTCTTTGTACACTTTTTTGGCAATGCTAAGCATTCTTTTTCTTGCTGTAGAAAAATAATAGGTTTTATCAGAAAGCTATAAAATAGTCCTTGGCATATTTTCAGGCTTGTATGTATATAAAATGTCTAGATAGGAGAGGGTTCTTTCTCTATTCACATCTATAAATTTTGAAAATATATCTTTAATGGGATCTGAAGCTTAAGTCTTATTAAGGAATTTCAAAAATTAGGACCTATTAGAAAAGATTCACAGGGCGGCTGAAAATAAGTTCTAAGAGTTGTAAGGATCTTCTGTTTATGGAATTATTATAATTATATTTATAATGCCTAAGGGAAAATACAGAAAGCTGGGACAGGGTGTTTTGAAGTGACGGAATTATAAATGATGTTTTCTTTCACAATTCCAAATTTTTAAAAGTAATGTGATTTTACTGGAGTAATAACAAAAGAAAATGTTTAATTGAAAAAGTCTAGTCCCTGTCCAAACAAATAAAGGTAAATCTGTGTCTAAAATGTAAATTTGCTAAGTGGGATGACTTGTGAAATATAGGCCATGAGCCACAAGAGTAAATAATTTATACTGTTGCTGACACCAAGACCACAACAGGACCATGGAAAGCAGAGCATGTTATCCAAAAGCCCCATTTTGTAAACACACAATCACCACCCTCTATCCCACACTCGGATCCAGCATAAACCTATTTTGCCCCTTCCCTAAATGCATATCTAACTAAGTCGTCATCATCATCACCATGATTGCAGCAAAAACATACAAAGCGCTCACTATGTGCCAGGCACTATCCCAAGCACTTTACACGCTAATCTCATTCAGTCACCATAATCACTCCGACCTCACTTTTCTCATGAGGAAATGAGAAACAGAGATGTAACTAAGTTGCCCAAAGCCACCCCAGTTGAGCCAGCATTTGAACCCAGGCAGTCTCACTCCAGAACCCACGCTTTTAACCTCTACACTCAGCTACCTCTGAATGAACTGGGTGAGCACCAAAATGCAGAGGTATCAATGTTAACTTTGGAGTAGTCATGCCTGACTTGGAACATCAAAGCAATTTAATTCAAAGTAGACGTAAGAGATCTGGCAGATACTGAAGAGTTCTCTAGGCTAATGGTCATGTCTGTAGCCAAGAAGAATACTAGGGGTCCTGTAAGTCCAGGAGACCGATTTGACTACAGTCTTATTATTCTCTAGCTTTCTGTCTCCTCTCTTAAACCACCCTTCTGGAGCCCGTGCTTAAATGTTGATGTTCCCATTAGGGAAATGTAAACCAAAACCATAATGAGCTACCACTTCACATCCACTAGGCTGGCCATAGTCAAACAAACAAAAAAAAGAAAAAAGAAAACAAGTGTTGGCAAGGATGTAGTGAAAACTAGAACAATCATTCATTCTGGTGGGAATGTAAAATGGTGCAGCCACTGTGGAAAACACTTTTGGCAGGTCCCCAAAGTTAAATAATGTTACCATTTGACCCGGCAAATCTAATTCAAGATACATAAACCCAAGAGAAATTAAAACAGGTGTAGAAACAAAAATGTATACACCAATGTTCATAGCAGCATTATTTATAACAGCCAAAAAATGGAAATAACCCAAAGGCCCAGCAATACCAGTGAATGAAGACCTGACACATGCTACAGTGTGGATGAGCTTTGAAAACATGCTAAGTGAAAGGCACAAAAAGCAGCATACTGAGTGATTCCATGTAGATGAAATGTCCACAACAGGTAAATCCAGAGACAAAAAGTAAATTAGTGGTTGCTAGGGGCTGGGAAGAAGAAAAGTGGGGAGTAATGGGGAAAGAGGTGATGAAATGCTCTGAAGCAAAGCTACATAAAAAAAATACTTTAAAACGGCTAAAATTATTAATTTTGTAATGTTAATTTTACCCTAATTAAAAAAAAATTTAATGTTGCTGTTCCCTGGGGTTCAATCTTCTGTTTCTCACTGATGAGACCATCTTCCTAGGTGATCTCACCAACGTATTTACATTCTTGGCAGACTCCCAGAAGTTAGCCTACCAAACTGGGGGTGGGGACTAAGTGCATCCCTCCATTGTGTACGCTTGGAAATTAATGACCTGGTCTTCCTGCCCTTGACTGATTGCCTGGGGGAGTGTGTGAATTCAATGATTAATTCAACAAATATTTATCAAGGGTCTAATTCATACCTGGAAATGTGAGCAAGTGGAAAGGACCTGGGCAGATAACAATGGGCATTATTTTTGAGAAACAGCAAGGTGCTGGTAGACCTGGAAAGCCGTGAGTCTAGAGGTGAGTGGCAGGAAACCAGCTCTGAGAGGCAGCCAGGCAGCAAATGAGAACTTGATTCTACGTGTGATGGGAGCCACTGAAGTGTTTAAAGGGAGGAGTGACACGATTTGACTGATAAAGGTCCATGGCTGCTGTCTGCCTAAAAAGGCGCAAGAAGGGGGCAGTTGTCAGGCCACTACAAGTCATATCTGAAAACAGGAGACTGCCGTGACTAGGAGAATACAGCCAGACTGCAGGCAGCGTTCAGTGACTGAACGACTGTGGTCATTATCTCAAGACGGAACCAATCACCACACTTGCGTTTTCCTGTAGCTTCCTTACAGGAGCCGGGCTTTACCAGTTATGGTTTTGCCAAGCATCAGTGGCCACTCAGGCTGAGAGGTACTAAAAGTCACAGGAATTCAGCAACTAGAGGACTGGTAGGGAGTGAGTGATAACCTCCAGAGAGGCAGCCCTGCAGAATCTGGCAGGTTAGTGAAGGCTGCCAGCATCCTGGAGGTTCTGCTCAAAGTCTTCCTGAAGCACAGGTCTCGGAGGACACAACTCTCTTCCCTGCCCTCCCAGGAGACAGACGACACATAGCAGGTGCAGCAATATGCGCCTCCCCTGTGGTGGCTGAACTGCAGGGCAGTGCTGCAAGTGTTTCCACTTTGTGATTGAACATAAGGGTCCCTGCACAGCAACCTGGAGGGCTTTCCTTCCAGAGTGTGCAGCCCATGTCCCTCTGAGCACAGCAGCACATGTCAGAGACAAGTAGGTGGCACCGCAGACAGCGCTGCGGAAGCTGGCAGTGAGTGTGGTGTGATGGCACAGGAATGTGAGTGGGTCCCTTGGGGCGGCATTTCTCAAAGTGTGGCCCTACACAGACACCATCAGGGTCCTCTTGGTGGGGTCGAGGAACACCTGGGAAAAGGCAGATTCAAGGCTGTGGAACTGGACTCTTTGGTGGAGTCCAGGAAACTACAATATTACAAACAGCCTTGGTGATTCTTGTGCATGCTAAAGATTGAGGAGTGCCTTGTTACAGGGTTCTTATTCTCTCTTCCCTTGTTTGTGAACAAGAAGGCTTTTGAGTCCTGAATATTCACTTATACCTTGTTGCTTCTAATAGCTTTTTAGATGATTCTTTGCAATGTTCCAAATAATCTTATCTGATCTACAAAAATGATCATTTTTCCTGTTTCTTTCCACATTTTATTCCTTTTATTTTCACTAACTGTGTTGCTCCATACCACCAAAAGAATACTAAATAGCAATTGATAACAGATACCCTGCCTTGTTTCTTACTTCAGTGGCAAGCTAGTATATCCCCATTAAGCATAATGCTGGCTATTGGGTTACACTGGGTTAAGTTGGGTTAGACAGAATTGAGTTGGGTTGAGCTGGGTTGGGATGGGATATGGGGGTGCAGGAGAGAATATATGTGTGCCCAACTATAGAGTATTACTTTACAGTGTTAAAGAAGTATTCCATTATTCATAATCTATTGAGTTTTCAAAGTCACAAATGGATTTTTAAATGTCTTTTAAACATCTGCGTAAATACTTAACAATTTGTACCTTTTACCTCTTAATAAGGTAAATTTTATTAATTTATTTTCTAGTAAAACAAATTCACATTCCTAGAATAAATTCCACTTGGTTATGGTGGTTCTTCTTTCAATGTATTGCCAAAGTCTGTTGGCCAGTATTTTAATTAGGATTTTTCTGTTGATAGTCTATAAGTAATATTGACCTGAAGCTCTATCCTTTCTTATTTTTTTAAACTGGCATTGTTGCGCTAGACATCAAATTATTTCTGACTGCCCAAAATAATTAGTTTTCTGATTTTCGAAAGCTCATTAAAATTTCTCTGTGAAGCCGTCTAGGCCAGGTGCTTTTCTTCAGAATGGTGGAGGCGGCAGTGGCAGCAAGATGTGTGACTAATACTTATCCTTTTCTATAGCAATCAGCTCTTTTTTTTCTCTTCCTCTTCTTTTGTGGTCAGTTTTGGTCACATATATTTTCTTACAAAATCACCCAGGTTCATCCAGGTTCTGAAATAGTTTTCCATGAGTTAAACAAAATAGTCCTTTATGACAAGTATCATTTCCTGTGCGTCTATAGTTCCCCCGCCCCCATTATCAGACCAAATTTTGCATATTTGTGCTTCAGAATCACATTTACCTTGATTAGAGTACATATTTATACATTTTATTGGTTCTTCCTAAGAATAAGATATTGGATTCCGCATGTTTTTACTATTATTCTTCTGTTTTCTAATCAGTCTATTTATACATTCACTTTCCTACATAAAGAAATAAGATTTTAAGTATTTAATATATATTTACTAAATACTGCATGCTAGTAGTCTAATAGCAGATTCCTAAGTTTAAGAAAATTATTGAAAACATGGTTTGTTTTTCCTTAAGAAAGATTCCATTGACAGGTCATATTTGGTTAAGGGTTGTCTGAGAAGGTTCTTTGAAAACCCCTAATACACAGAATCTCCCAAGTCCTTTCCAACAACAAAATGGTTCCTAAAACTGGTTCTAGAAAATATTTTAAATGCTCTGTTTCCTCACTATCTTAAGCCCAAAACTATATACTTTCAAGAAGCTTATATTTAAAAAGAAATACAAACATAGATTATATTTTTAGAAGGGGTTTCACACCCTTTTAGGGGATAAATTAATTTTGTAATGTCTAGAATAAGGAAGTCAAACGGATGACTGTGTTTCCACTGAAATCTTCCAAGAGCTTTAGAAATTGTTTGCTTTGTTACAAGTGTCCAACCCAGACATCTACTCCAGTGCCTTTGCTGATCAGAATTAACTATCAACTCTGGATGCTTGCCCACTTCAAATACTCCCAAAAGTAACATGGAGACATTACATCAGCGGGATTACAGAAAAATTAATGGGCTTTGTTTGGAGATGCAAACAGTAATTATACTTATTGCATACTTTTCTAACTTTTGGTATTTATTTTTTACCTGAAACTAAGTGAATCTACTCATACATTTGCATATAGCTTAATGATAACAATAATGTGTAGTTAACAGATATTCATTGGAATATAAAAAATTTACTTGGCATTTTCCCAGCTAATTGTTTTTACAGCTTGCCGTCACTTATGCATTAGCTACATTCATAAAAAGGTTTACATAAAGCAAATATTTTCATACCAAATCCCATTTTCCCACTGTTGCCCAATATTAAATCTTGAGTTGTATTTCTATAGGAAAATGTTGGCGCCAACACATCATAAAAATTATAATTAAACATCTAAACATGTATGCAAGGAATAGGGACATTTAATCAACTATTTTAGAAACAATGTTTTGTCCTCTCACCTGCAATAAGAATTAAATGGATAAACATTTTGTTTCATATTCCCACAATCATTAGAAGGACATGATCTTTAAAAAAAGGCAGAGTTTTGGGTGACTTCCTAGGCACTGAAACTAGAAATATAATTTTTTAGCTGGATTGCCACATAGAGGAGATAATGTTGTCAGATTCAGGCAATGCATGTAGGCTCAGATTATTAATAATAATCATGTAGGGTCTTAGAAATTTCTTCTATAGGTAATACACTTTTTTTTTATCATAACCCACACCAGATGATTTACTGGAATTATACAGATCTTTTGAAGTCAATACCACTGTTTGATTCAAAGACTATTTTTCAAAGAAATGGGAAAAAGGGCTCATTCAACTACCTGGATCCTTTCACACTGTAAAACGGTAAAAAGCCCCTATGAGCTAAAACAGAAGAGTATCTGAAACTTTTAGAAAATTCTCCTACTTTAACTACAGGTACTTTGGGGTACTGCTAAGCAATTTAAGATAATTTTTTATTTTTCTGGCACAAGACCAAGTGGAATGCAATAATCTATGCCATCTTCTTGCTGCGCTGCTACAGATAACCCAGGTATGCTTCTCATCAGGCAGTCAGTGTGAACTTATTCCAAGGTGTGCACTAAAATGAGCATCAACAAATCCTCTTAATCTTTGCCATGTACCAGGAGGCAAAAAGACGGCAGTAAACAAGGCAATACTGGTGAAGATATAACACTGACATTCAGTCTGACTACCACACGGGTGAACAAGTTCAGCGACAGAGCTCTGAAAGGCTAACAGGTCTGACCGCTGATTATGCTAATTTATTCCTATTCACAATATGGATAAGAGACTGCATTTTTGTCACGCTGCAAATTTTTTCTGTGAGCAAAATAGCTTTTGAGAAAATTCTTAAATAAGCCTGTCACAATATCCTAATACTCCCAAAAAGCAGATGTTTATTTGAGTTGGCACAGTGATACAGAAAAAGCATGAGCATTGAAGACAGCGTCCTGGGCTGCAGAGTCAGCGCGGTCCTTTACTGGTCATGTCGCCATGGGTAAATTACACACACTCTGGGTCATAGCAGGAAATCACAAGTGTTTGCCCTCTTCCTTTCTTGCCAAATAACGCATCATCCTTCTGAGACATTCTACAATGTTTCTATGATGCTTCGAAAACCTCTTGTACCTTGTTAATCCCTGTAACTAACTGAGGGCCTTTGCCACCAGTTCTTCCAATCGAGGGACTGCACTGCTATGTCTGTTTGGGGAGGTCCAGGGCAGGACTACGGTCACACTGGCTGGCCTCCCGCCTCTCACTTCACATAGGAAACCTGACATTTGGTTCACTGTCATTCAAGAATACCAATACACTTCAAACTGCCAAGTAGCATTCAGCAGATACACTGATAAGTTCAGATATTGTGAAAGTCAGTGGAAACCAACTAAATAAATCATCAGAATTTAGTGTAACAGAGTAAACAGTGTTACTTTGACTATATTTTTGCTTTTTCTTATGACTTAAAGGACATTTATTTACATGTTTGGGACTATGTTATATCTACATAGACTGTCCTGTGACCTGTCAGTCAACCACAGTGTAGGAGTCTAGTCACTCATTTATCTTTGAAGAAATGCGTCTTGACCAGAGAATGTGAGAATGTCAGCAAATAATAAGGAAATAAAGAAAGCAAGTGGGTCAAGGTTCTGACGACTGAAGCCAAGAAAAAGCCTGGGAAATTAGTGAATAATAAGCTCCCAGGAAATCCGAACTGAGAAAGGCAGTAAGCCATGATGAGAACAATACCTTAGATAATTAAATACATAGTCCAGACATTACTGCCTAAGAGAGAAGAGCTAAAGAGTTGAAGCTGCTCATGTTCATCTCAAGGAGAGAGAAAAGGCTTGAGGACGGAGAGAGAAAAGCATACAAGCAGGGTGAAAAATACTTGATGATGTTACTTATGTTAAGATTATTTTATTATTGTATATTACATTAGAAATATATACTATTGAAACTAAACATAAAGCACTTATTTGGATTTAGGGAAGATCAAAATACAAGACAGTTTTATTTTTGTTTTTAAAGAAGATACGTAGGCAACTAGTAAGTTCAATATGGCAAAAATCTCTTGCTGCCTTAAATGACTTGGAGAAAGCTTTCCACATGTTCTTAAAACAGGATGTCAAGCAAAATCAATGTCATTCAAACTCGGTGTGCATAAGGTTCCAGAAGGATTTGAGGAAGCAGCATGGAGAATTCCAAAAAGTTGAAACCCACATGGGACAGACTAAAGTAAGAATGTATCTTGAGCAAACTTTAGTTATCCTTTTTGTTACTTTCCTGAAAAAGTCACTTATGAGAACAGAAGAAAGGCTTGCAAATAAGACTGTACAATCTTATCTGCAGAGGATGGACGGCACTTCTCATGAGACAGAGAGATCTGCGATGTCATCGGAGACTGTGGGTGGCTGTGGGGCCCTGCGAATGCCGCTGCGGCAGAGCCACAGAGACTGCCGACCATGACCGCGGCGACTGCTCAGGAGGCCCAATCACGCCACGCAGGCCTAAGAAATTCCACCGAGAAACTGAACACTTTGGAGCTGTGGAACTTAGGACGGAGTCAGCTAGATGAAGAGCTAAATCTATAATCTTGCTGTCATTTGACTCTTGTTTTATCAAAATGAAATTCTAATAAAATCTAAATAAGTGTATTCTTTTACTTCTCAAACTTAAGAACAGGGCTCCCCTGGAAATGCTTGTGAACCTCGTATGAAACCATATAATTTCTTCAACAAAGGAGGAAGTAAATGATTCCCACACTATTCTGGGGTTGGTGTTCTAGGAAGGCTGTATAGGACTTATTTCTGCTCAGACATAGGGGAAAAGGGAGTCTTATTCACTGTAGTCCTAGCATCTTGTTATATGGTATGATTACTGAGCCATTACAAGAAGTCCAATAAACATTTGTGAACTGAGGGAGTGATCATAGCTAACGTTTACTGAGCAGTTTACTATATGCCAACATTGTACACACAACTCTGCTAATCCTCACGATAGTCCCATGTGGCAAATACCATTGTTATTTCCATTTTACAACTGAGGAGACTGAAGAACAGAGAGGCTAGCTCTGGCTGGTGTGGACTGAGCACTGTCCCGAGAACCAAAATGTTGCAAGTTCGATTCCCAGTCATAGCACATGCCTGGGTTGTGGGTCAGGTCCCCAGTTGAGGACATGCAAGGGGAAACCTATCGATGTTTCTCTTGCACATTGATGTTTCTCTCCCTTTCTTTCTTTCTCCCTTCCCCTTCCACCTAAAAAAATAAAATAAAATAAAATCTTTAAGAAAAAAGAACAGAGAGGCTGAGTTACTGGCCTAAGGAAAGCCAGTTTAAAGGTTTAAACAAAGGTAGACAGGCTCCACAAGTCTCCTTAACTGCGACACTGCACTACTACAGTCATCTCAAAGTGAAAGCAAATGATCGGGAAGGAAGACACTGAGCTATCAAAGGCCAGGCTCTGCGCCACGCGGGAGCAAAGTAAATCAGGCCCGCAGCAGGGTGAGCTCAAAATAAAAGGATGCACGTGGGATCTGGCTGGGGACATGAAAGGAGGGAATGCACTTAGCTGTGGCAGTGGGCTCTCCAAGTACTTCTTCACATTTGGCATGATCAATGACCTTGAGGCAGTTGCATAATATACTGATGAGGTCAGGCTAGATCTGTAATTTCCATCCTTAGCTACACATGAAATCAACGGCCTTACAAATCAGTAAGAAAAAGACAATTCAATCAACGGGGAAATAAGCAAAGGTTATGAAGTCGCAATTCACAGGAAAGGAAATATAAATGACTACACATATGAGAAGATGCTCAACTTCAATCGTACAGAAATGTACATTAAAATGCCAAGGAGGTATCATTTTTCACCTAATTATATCAGAGAAAAAAATCCAAAATATTCAACACCACTTGTCTCTAGTCTGGATTGTTGTAATAACCTCCTAACTGTTCTCTTAATCACCAAAGCGATCCTCCTGGAAGGTAAATCAGGGTGTGTCACTATGCTGCTCAAATCCCTACAACGGTTCTACATTTCAGTCAGAGTAAAAGCTAAAGTCCTTACACTGGCCTACAAGGCCCTACACAAATGTGGCTCCAGGTCTTCTCCCTGACTCAGACTCACATCTCTGAGCACTTCACCAGTTCCACTGCAACCACACCGGCCTCCTTCCTGCTCCTCACTCACCACGCAGGCATCCACCCTGAGGCCTCTTCCATGGCTGACCTCCCCCTCCTCCCCAGGCACCCTCAGAGATCACTCCCTCTCCTCCCTGAAGTCCCTGCTCAAATCTCATCATCTCAGAAAATTTTCCTACTTAAAACTGTAATTGTCATCCCTTTCCTCTGGTACATTTTCATTTGTCCACAGCACTTTCCCTTCCTAATCTATTATAAAATAAGCCTATTATCTTTATTTTTTATTGTCTGTCTCCCTCAACTAGAATGTAAGCTTCATCACAGCAGAAATTTAACTTAATTTTACTTTATTGAATATTTGTCTATTCTATTAATTGATGTATTCAAAGTACCTATAAGAATGTCTCATATGTGGCTAAAATGTAAGTACAAAGATATATACTGCAGCATGGTTACAACAAAACATCAGAAAGAGTATCCACGAACACAGAACTAGTTAAATAAATTACAGAACAATCACACAGTGGACACAAAACAATGTAGTCCTATTTCCAGTATGGCCAAGTGAGCTCTGATTGCATTAGTCCTCCTTCAGGGAACTATAAACTATGAACAAAATGTGAAAAAAAAACAACCTCTGCTGAGGCTTTAAGTAGACCTACATGGATATAGGTTTCTAAAATCTTCATACTAAAATTAGAAAAGTGATGCAGCTCCTTATATACAAACATGAAAAAATCTTTATGGCATATTTCAACTTTTTAAAAAATCAGATTATTTTTACAGAATGAAACATTTTTATTGTTTTAGATGTTTTTCATTATTTTTATTGTTGACCCTATTGGAGGTATCCCCATTTCCCTCCTTTTGGTCCCCTCCGCCCAGCCTCCTCTCCCCCTTCCCTCAAGCCATCACCATGCTGCTGTCAGTGTATATGAGTTACGTATGTATGTTCTTTAGCTAATCCCTTTGCCATCTTTCACCTAGTCCCCCCTCCCCTCTGACATCTGTCAGTCTGTTTGGCATGTCCATGCTTCTGTTTCTATTTTGTTCATCAGTTTATTTTGTTCTTTCGATTCCACATATAAGTGAGATCATATGGTATTTGTCTTTCTCTGACTGGCTTATCTCACCTAGCATAATACTCTACAGGTTCATCCATGCTGCGGCAAAACGTAAGATTTCCTTCCTTTTTACTGCTGCACAGTATTCCATTGTATAAATATGTACCACAGCTTTTTTATCCACTTTTATCCCTTGTATCCATCTTAGTGTTATAGACTAATATAGAATATCTTTCTATGTGATGATACAGGATTTTACTAGTTCCTTTGGTATTTGGGTTCCTTTGGGTTTTAAATCCACTTGACAATCTTCTTTAGTGGTTTATTTTACTCATTTTATCTTTGTACCTAATATCAACAAAGAAATAAGACCACACTTTGTGAACACCCAGAAGTTCTTTAAACATGGAGATTGTAGAGAACGTTCCTATGTTCTCCGAAGGAGGAAATGATCCTACTTTCATTGGTGCTAACAGGAGATTTTACTATGAGAAGACCTGTGGGGGGGATGAGAAGCTGAAATGAAGGGTGCGGAGGCCTTGCTACAGACAGCCGGTTCTCTCCTTCATAAGCGAGGTGTTAGGATTGCGGCACTAAGGGCCCGGACTTGGTACCTATTCTCCGCAACCCTCTCAGACAACTCAGGAACAAGGCACGTTTCTGTATGACAACTAAAACTAATAATTCTATTGAAAAGGGTATATTTAAGCACTTTAGAAGTGTTTACATATCTCAAGGCGCTTCTTCAAAACTTCATGTTTTAGATAACTCTGAACAAGACAACATAATTCCATTATTCTTGCTCTAGTCTGATATTATTTTTACTTCTCCTAAACCATAAAATTTACAAAAAGAAAAGTCTCCTGCAAAAGTGCTCATATATTTGGAAACAAAAATGAAATAACCCTCTTAAGAGCCAAGAAGAGAGCTATCAAATAGAGTACATAATAAAAACTTAAAAAGTATATAAAATTAAACTTGTAACAGCATTCAAATCAAAGAAGTGAAGTATTCTAAGAATATCTACTCCAGTTGCATTAGGGGAAAAAAATCAATTACTGATTCATTGGGTCAACTAATCCAGTAAGAATACCTTCTGCTGCTTATAAGTTCATTTGAAATAATAATTTTTTAAAAACACTTAGTAGTCTATCAAAGTCAACTTCAAATATAACAGTTTCCCCATAAATCAAGTATATAGGAAAAATATAAAATTATACCATATTTCTGTAAATTCTACAAAGAAATACTTTCCAAATCCAAGGGCTTCCTATCACAATATATGGCATTATATACTGTTTACTGATCAACAGGCAAAAAGGAGAAAATTAATTGAAGTGAAAATAAAACATACATCTTCCAGAAAGAATAGAATCGAAAGTGGCAAAAGAGTGGAAATTATTAGAAGACATTTATTTAAAGACTGGTTACATATAAAACATGGTTCCCTATGTTTCCATATGCTTTGACTTATAAAATAACACCATAAACTCTATTACTGATTAATCTAGATCAGGGGTCAGCAAACCTTTTCTGCAAAGAGCCAGATAATAAGTATTTCAGGCTTAGCAGGCCATGTGGTTGCACTCACACCTATGCAACACTGCTGCTGCAGGGACAGGAGCCACAGACGATACATAATGAACGAGTGTGGCTCTGCTCCAATAAAACTTTATTATGGTCACTGAAATCTGAATTTTATATAATTTTCACACATCGCAAAATATTATTCTTCTGTTGATTTTTTTCAATAATTTTTACAAGTACAACCTTAGACTGTGGATGATGCAAAAACTGGCAATGGCTGGATCTAGCCCATAGGCTACAATTTGCCAACCCCTGATCTAGAAATACATGAAAAGTAGTTACTAGCAATACTTTCCAAACATTCATTTTTATAATAGGATATAAATAGTGTTGCATTTTTACTATACCATTATTTTTCCAATAGTTTAAGTTCTAAAGCAACATTATCTGCCAAAAATAATGACTGAACAAAAACAAAGAAAGCTAAAATGAAGTATTCTTAATATTTCAAAGTCACAAAAAAGAGGTAATAAAACAGAAAAATGTTATTTCATTACACATTCCTAGGTCATAAATTTCACATGATATTAAATTTGTTCTATATAATATTTGCCCATTGAACTATAGTGGATTTATTAGTAATATTTCAGCCAAACTTAGAATTTCATTCACCCCACATGTAAAAGAGTATTAGAATTTGGCCACAAGAATTGTGGCATTTTCGTAGTTAAAACTGTTCTCTGTGGTAAAACTGAAATGTCTTAGAAAAATCACAGGACACGGTTGTGGAAACTGTACTGTAGCTGTAGCTTGCCTTTCACTAGTTAACATCTTGAGCAAAGCCAGCATTTCCCAAGGTTTATTCTGCACCCGCACGTGATTCATTCACACACCAGGATCCATGGCCAAACAAGTTTGGGTAACGCTCTTCACTATACACATTTCTAGAAGATTTAGAATGTACGTAAGCATATCATGAGTTCGGAGAAGTCCTGTGGTGAAGAAATCCTTTGGTTTAATCTAGTACTTTCCAAGCTTACTCAATTACTTTTTTTGGTACCATATTCATTAACATCCCAGAAAACTAAAATTCCTTAAAACACTCTGGAAAATTTTCTCATCAGCAGGGATTAGATAAATACACCTTCAGGTAACTTTGTGAAAGCTGTTCAAGTACTAAATTCAGGTTCAAAAACCTGAATCCTCAAATTAAACATACTTGTCTATGTTTCCACAGGCTGATGCTCCTCTCTCAGAGCACTTATTTTTGGGTTGAAATCATCCCTCAAACCTTCTAGACTCAACTCCCTAAGCAAGTGATAGAATTATGCTCTATCATCCTTGTTTCTTCAGCACCTAGCAGAGTGCCTGGATCATTAAATAGCCTTAAATTTTCTTCGCTTTTCTTTTTGTTTTTTTCTAATCATCTCCTACTTGATCACCCATAGCTGTTCCTACCCCTGCTCCTACCCCCTCCTACTGCCTCTCTAGGCAGGTGTGGTCTCATGCCCGCTGCTCCTCAAAAACATTCATCTCCCCCTGCACCTGAGATGAAACCAGAGTTCTTAGAATAGGCCTGAAGGACCTAACATTTGCTCACCGGCTACAGCTTATTCTCGTATCATTGCTCCTCTCCGCTTTATACACCTGAGCCACACAAAGCTAGTATAGAGGACGACAGTGGTACAAAGAAAACAGCTGGACAGGGAACTGAGCGTGTCACGATGGGGTGACGTGGGGTGGAATTTTAACTAGGTGGCCATGCTCAGCATGACTTAAAGGTTACAACAGACTTTGGTGTGTGAGAGGGAATAAAAAAATAAGTGCTTCTAAAATGAGAGCACAAAGGATTTGTTGGAAAGTGTGGCCACAGTGGTCCAAGAGAGGTTGATGAGGTGGAGAGCAGGAGATGAGGCCAGGAAGTAATGCAGGCTGGGCAGAGCAGCCCGGCAGGGCACCCACGGCAGTCGGCTCCCACAGTCACTTCTCCAACCTAGATCCTCCCCTGAGGGTCAGCCTCTAAATTCAACACACACTCAACCACACCTCTCGGATATCTCACTGGCAGGTTTATGCTCAGGTCTTAATTCCCTCCACAAATCTGCTTCTCCTCCACTCTTCCCTCTCTCAGTAAATAGAGGAACCTCTACACATTGGCAAAAGATGGACACCAAAAGTTCTCACACTAAACAGAGAACAGACATAAAATTCTAACAAAACATTCTTCACACCAAGCAAATTCATCCTCTGACCAGTGTAGTAAACCTAGTGAAAAGCCTAGCCCTGTGTATGTAAAGCGCGACTGAGGGCTGCTGTCTACACATACATCACACCAGGAAGCACATCACCTGCATCTGATTCCTGTGTCCGGGAATTAACATCCCACAGGGGCAGAGGCCAGGGGAAGGGGGACATTAAACCTGGTGCCCTCTGAATGCCAAGTGTCCATCTAAGACAAAATGGTACATGTAACCCTGGGTTTGACCCTAACACTAGCTCCAGGCTAGGAGGTAGCAGTGTTAGAGAAAGAGGTCCTTAGAGCCTTTACAGTGTAATTTTAAAAGGGAAAGGAGGTCCAATGAGCCCCACCAAGCAGGTCAGTGTCTCACAGCTTTATATTTTTAAAAATTTTTAAAGGTTTTATTTATTTATTTTTAGAGAGAGGGGAAGGGAAGGAGAAAGAGTAGACAGAAACACCAATGTGAGAGAGAAACATCAACTGGTTGCCTCTTGCACACACCCCGACCAGGGACCTACCTAGCCCACAGTCCAGGCATGTGTCCTGACTGGGAATCGAACTGGCCATCTGTTGCTATGCAGGACGATGCCCAACCAACTGAGCCACACCAGTCAGGGGTCAGAGCTTTATTTTTAAAGTCACTAAGCACATTAATCAAAATTAAATAAAATTAAAACTTACGGCCCTCAGTCACACTAGCCATATTCCAAGTGCTCATTGCCCTATGTGGCTGGTGGCTATAGCCTTGTTTTTTTTATCTTAAAGATATAGAATGTGGTGTTTTCTTTTCATTATTTTAGAAATAACAGGTATGTATGCATTAGTGTTTTTATGTATTATATATACATATGTCATGTACATTATTAGTATATATAAAAATATATGTATATAAAGTCGATATTTTAAATATGATTCAAAATTTCTGTTTTGTTTTACATCAACTACATTTTTTCTTTTGACTTTTTGACCTCCTTCGCTCATTTCTCTTAAGATCTTCTTCAAAGAATTTATTCCACTAATTCCTCTCAGTTCTAAAATTCCAAAAAGACTATTATAAATTGTGCTGCTATGAACATTGAGGTACACAGGTTCTTTTGAATTGGTGTTTCCAGATTTTAAGGGTATAATCCCAGCAGTGGAATTGCTGGGTCAAAAAGCAGTTCCATTTTTAGCTTTCTGAGGAAATTCCATACTGTTTTCCACAGTGGTTGCACCAGTCTGCATTCCCACCAACAGTGCACTAGGGTTTCCTTTTCTCCACAAGCTCTCCAGTACTTGTTGTTTGTTGATTTGGTTATGATGGCCATTCTCCCTGGTATGAAGTGGTATCTCATTGTGGTTTTAATTTGCATCTCTCTGATGGTTAGTGATGCTAAGCATCTTTCATATGTCTCTGGGCCCTGTGTATGTCCTCCTTGGAGCAGTGTCTGTTCAGGTCCTTCACCCATTTCTTAATTGAGTTGTTTCTTTTCCTAGAGTAGAGTCATGTGAGTTATGTATTTTGGAGATCAAACCCTTGTCAGATGTATCATTGGCAAGTATATTTTCCCATACGGTTCATTCCCTTTTCATTTTGCTAATGTTTTCTTTAGCCATGTGGAAGTTTTTTAATTTGATGAAGTCCGATTTGTTTATTCTTTCCTTTATGCCCTTTGCTGTAGTGGACAGATCAGTGAAAATATTGCTGCTTGGAATAGCTGAGATTTTCCTGCCTATGCTCTCCTCTACGACTTTTATAGTTTCGTGACTTATATTTAAGTCTTTTATCCACTTTGGGTTTATTTTTGTGTATGGTGTAAGTTGGTGGTCATAGCAGCACAATTTACAATAACCAAGTGTTGGAAGCAACCAGGTGCCGATCAGTAAATGAGTGGATAAAAAAACTATGGTACATTTACACAATAGAATGCTATGCAGCAGAAAGAAGGAGTTCCTACCACTCACAACAGATTGGATGGATCTGGAGAGCATTGTGTTAAGTGAAATACGCCAGGTGGTGAAAGACAAATACTGTATGATTTCACCTGTATAGTGGAGACTAATCAACAAAACAAATAAGCAAGTAAATGTAACTGGAGACATTGAAGTGAAGAACAAACTAACACTGAACAGAGGAAAGGGGGAAGATAAGACGGGGAAACACGGAAGGGTGGTCAAGGAACATACATGGGAGGCTCATGCACAAAGTCAAGGGGGGGATGAGGTCAAGGGGAGGGGAAGGGGGGAATGGACAAGA